>JAYKKI010000020.1:17565000-18165000 GCA_039881145.1 Druceiella hillmani | reverse complement strand
GTTCGTGCCACCAAGCTCCACAAAGGCTACATTCAATCTAGTCTTCAATCGGTGGATGAGAATACTTTTCGCCACATAAGGGGCAATAATACTCATTTTTCTAATTTCTCTTCTACTTTTTTCTTAGTTTCTAACTCAGATTTAAAGGAATTATCAGTAGCAATTATTGACTTTTTATCTTTTCGTTGTCGATTTTGTGATTTTGCTTTCGGCAGAGCTTGTATAGACGACAATGTTATGAATTTTTTGCTGGTTGAAGCTACACATGTTGGTGAAAATGCAGTGGTGACTGAACTGGTCACAGTTTTGTATGTCGCTGAACAAGATTGGGAGATTTCTAAGAAGTTTTCTTGTGTTTGCTTGTCAGCGTTGGATGATGTCAATGTATGCTCAGTAGTCAACAGTAGATCTTGAACAGGTTGACTAAATGATGTAGTAGCTGTAAAGCTATGCAATGAAGAGTCTTGCTCTGACATAGAAAGATTATGTAATATCGAAGGTGAAGTCATTCCTGCACTTTCCAAAACTTCTTTTGTTGGCTCTGTAGAAGAGGTGGACGCTACTAAGTTTTTCAAATGCTGTGCGTGTGATGGAGTTGAATCTTTTGGAAAGGTTCCTGTACTGCTGTATTTGGCAACATTTCTTCTAAATTTTGTCCAGAAATCATGTCGGATACAGAAGCTGCCGCGAAATCTTCCTCCAAAAAAATGTCTCTGTCTATTAGCCAGATTCCAGAAACTTTGAAACCTGAAACCGCATTGCTGAGCGAAGCCGCTTTTTGGATGGCCTCATTCATTAATTGAGCTATTTCTGTTTGTCCAATCACGCGGCCTGGATGGTGGCTTAGCCATTTATCACATGCGTAAGCAAATTTTGTTTTCAGAGGCCCAAAAAACCCACGATCTAAGGGCTGCATCTTGTGGCTACTATGAGGTGGGAGCGTAAGCATGTGAATGCCATTATCATGACAAAGAGTATAGTACCCAGAGAGATGTGGCTGCTATGGTTGTCTAAAATTAATAAGACAGTATTATCAGGAAACCTTTTGATAAATCCATATACCCAATCTCGGCCAGCTAATTTTGTGGATGTGTTGAATCTATGCGTAATTTTATTTACTTCAGCATACTCAAAAATCAACTTCTGGAGGTTTTGCATAGTGAGATCATAATGAAGATCATTACTTTGTTTAATATATCAGTCTCTTGCTCCTTGGTGAATGTCAAAGAAAATCTTCCCATGCTGGTTGCTGTCTTCCCAGCTTTTAACCGTTTTCGCAGAGTACTTTCCTGAAGTGCGACTTGAGATGCAGCTTTTCTTTTACTGGCACCCTTTAAAATTAATAATTTGGCGGCTTCCAGCTGTTCATCTGTGACGATGCATCTATCTGGAGCTTTCCTTAGATAATCTCGAGGCATTTAGAATTAATATTTGTACTCTGAAACAAAACATAGCAACACATGTACAAAGTTATGCAAGCGGGGTATAAAGCAAAGTTATGCATGCGGGGTATAAAGCAAAGTTACGCAAGCGCATGCGCATTCTTACACGACAGGCTCCTGCGCACTCTTAACCCAAACCATCGAAACAGAATTGTATAAATGTCGTTGATTATTGCAATCATTATAACAACTCAAACACTGGCAATTATCAAACAAGATATTATGTTGCACTCGATAGCAAATAGCATATTTATAAAAAGTTTACATGACTATAAAAGATTATGCGTCAAATGTGATAAAATATAGTAAATATATTTTAGCAAAAATCTTTATTTACCTGTCAGATCAAAATGGCGCGCGAGCAGCCGCTGCGACACGAGCGCTTCTCATGACGTCCCGCGGGGAACTAAAGAGGGGGGTTACCGATCTTTAGCTCTATATAGTTTTCAAGATATTTTGAACGCGCACACTCAGACGCTGCGCGCACTTGACCCACATGAATCTAAACACTGTCAAATGAATTTAGAAAATATAGCCTACGACGTAATTGTTTTGTGCTGTGTACTTTACTTTGTATCACCCAAATATCTATCTCAGAACAGACATATTTAGAATACCTGACGTTTTAAGACCACATTCGTAATGAAAACGCAGTGTATAAGCGGGCGCTAAAATAATTTTGAAATTTTTTTAACCAATTAGCATGTACCTCCTCATTTGACCTGCTTACTCTTTAATATTGCCCTCCATAAGATTATGAAAGACTCGAACATCAATACCCGTGGTACAATCTTTAACAAATCTGTCCAGATTTTCGCATTCGCTGACGACATTGACATTTTCGCACGAACACCTGAGGCTCTTAGAGAGGCTTTTACATCACTAGAGGCTGCAGCCTGCAAACTGTATCTTGTAGTCAACCAAAATAAAACTAAGTATATGACCTGTGCCAATTATAGCAGACCTTATTTTGAAATAGAGGATTACAAATTTGAAACCGTTAGCAACTTTAAATACTTAGGATTAGAAGTTAATACTCTCAATGATATCATACCTCAGATCCGTAGTAGGGTCACAGCAGCTAACCGATATTTTTTCGGTCTTAAAAAGTACTTGAAGTTCAGCTTCACCAGTAGAAAAACAAAGATTCTCTTTTACAAAAGTTTAATTAGACCCATTCTCACATACTCTGGTTAGACATGGACAATGACAGAAAAAGTTAAACATACCATTTATGTTTTTGAAAGAAAGATTCTAAGAAGTATTTTTGGTGGTCTAAAATGTAACAATATCTGGAGAAGAATAACTAACTCTGAACTTTACAAATTATTTAAAGAACCGGACGTAGTCAAATACATCGCAATTCAGGGAATAAAATGGGCGGGGCACTTGAGCAAAATGGACGATATTCGGACAACATAAAAGATCTTCTCCTGGCTTCCGAAAAAAGAGAAAGACCTAAACTTAGGTGGCTCGACTGCCTGGAAAAAGACTTTAAAATCCTAAATGTAACGAACTGGATGTCTCTGACCAAGAACAGGAAAGCTTGGGAGTTGATTTTGCGGATGGCAGGGGCCCATCCTGGGCTGTCAAGTCATTGAAGAAGAAGAATTAGCATGTGATCAAAATAAAAATATTGAAAATTAAATGTTGTGAGCATTTCGGTACTCACCATCAATATGGTTCATGAAACGCAGTGGTATTGGATTCCCTTCATCTGCTGAAAATTATAAATACATTTTTTAATATTGTGAAATAGACCTGAATGATTATTTCTAAATATGAGGTTTCACCTATATATATATATATATATATATATATATATATATATATATATATATATATATACATAAACGCTTCGGCGTAGTAGGTTGCTTGGATCGGTTTACATAAGAGTTTAATCTATTTTAACATATTTAATAAGATCAAAGAAAAATAGCTAACAATTTTATGAACTGAAAAAAATATCAACAAGGCTAGATAATCTATTATGACAAATTGTAGCTTAGGTATAGCTACTTTTTCTAATAAACTTCTTCAAAATTGAATGAAATTAATATTTTGGGACTTACTTATGTACATTACATCTAATAAAAACTGTTATTATGGAGTAATCCTCACAGGGGAATTTTAAGTAGAAGAGGCCCCGCATAATTTTAAAGGACACAAGTGACTCGATGGAGTCACCCTACGTAGAAAATTTTAATTGCGAAATGTAGGAGTATGTTATATCTTAATGTTACAAAACAATAAAAGAAAACCACTTCGAAAAATTATCGATATGACTGATTATATTTCAGAAAGCATGATAATTCTGAATAGTGATCACTAAAACAAATGAGTAGAATTTAGTTACTGTCTTTCTGTTCTTCTGAAAAGCAATTCTAGTTGTTTCCTTAGAATTAATTTCCGTAGAATGAAACGCAAAATGTATTGAAGCGAAGCTTCATAACGAACGTTTAGGATGGAGATCTAAATGAGATGAATTACAAACGAACGCGGTGATGAAACGCTCCTCATTGGCTGGGCAGTGCATATATTCTTACCCATATGAAAGCCCGAGCCATATTGACGCTGCCTCTCTCCCACCTTGGTTTCTTTAAATATATAAATGTGTGTACGTGCATGCATGCGTGCGTGCGCATAAGAACTATACTTGTAAACAAAGATTCTCTTTTACAAAAGTTTAATTAGACCCATTCTCACATACTCTGGTGAGACATGGACAATGACAGAAAAAGTTAAACGTACCATTTCTGTTTTTGAAAGAAAGATTTTAAGAAGTATTTTTGGTGGTCTAAAATGTAACAATATCTGGAGAAGAATAACTCTGAACTTTACAAATTATTTAAAGTACCGGACGTGGTCAAATACATCGCAATTCAGGGAATAATATGGGCAGGGCACTTGAGCAGAATGGACGATAGTCGGACAACATAAAAGATCTTCTCAGCCAGACCATTGGGCTCCCGAAAAGAGAGGTGGCTCGACTGCCTGGAAAAAGACTTTAAAATCCTAAATGTAATGAACTGGATGTCTTTGACCAAGCACAGAAAAACTTGGGAGTTGATTTTGCGGATGGCAGGGCCCCATCCTGGGCTGTCAAGTCATTGAAGAAGAAGAATTAGCATGTGATCAAAATAAAGATATTGAAAATGAAATGTTGTGTAACATTTCGGTACTCACCATCAATAGGGTTCACGTAAGGCAGTGGTATTGGAATTTCGTTACGTGCTGAAAATTATAAATAGATTTTATATTATTGTGAAATAGACCGGAATGATTATTTTGAAATATGAGGTTTTACCTATAAATATATATATGTATATATATATATATATATATATATATATATATATATATATATGTATATATATATATTTATATATATATATATATATATATATATATATGTTTATAAACGCTTCAGCGTAGTAGGTAGCTTGGATCTGTTTACATAAGAGTTTAATCTATTTTAACATATTTAATAAGAACACAAAAAATAGCTAACAATTTTTATGAACTGAAAAAATTGTCAACAAGGCTAGATAATCTATTATGACAAATTGTAGCTTAGGTATAGCTGCTTTTCCTAATAAACTTCTTCAAAATTGAATGAAATTAATATTTTGTACTTTAGATCTAATAAAAACTGTTATTATGGAGTAATCCTCACAGGGGAATTTTAAGTAGAAGAGTCCCCGCATAATTTGAAAAGACACGAGTGACTCGATGGAGCCACCCTACGTAGAAAAATTTAATTGCGAAATGTAGGAGTATGTTATCTCTTAATGTTACAAAACAATAAAAGAAAACCACTTTTTTTTATTTCAGAAAGCATGATAATTCTGAATGGTGATAACTAAAACAAATGTATAGAATTCAGTTACTGTCTTTCTGTTCTTCTGAAAAGCAATTCTAGTTATTTCCTTAGAATTAATTTCCGTAGAATGAAACGCAAAATTTATTGAAGCGAAGCTTCATAACGAAAGTTTAGGGTGGAGATCTAAATGAGATGAGTTACAAACGAACGGTGATGAAACGCTCCTCATTGGCTGGGCAGTGCATATATTCTTACCCATATGAGTGCGCGAGATGGATCGCGTAATGCTGTCTCTCTCCCACCTTGGTTTCTTTAAATATATAAATGTATGTGTACGTGCGTGCGTGCATGCGTACGCATAAGAAGTATAATAATAAAGAATTTTACTCCAAGAAGATTCCTAAGTTTTACAAAAAAAAAATTACATATTAATTGGATCAGTGGTTTATGCGAGTCATATTCAAACATACAAATAGACACACAGCTGAAACATACAAATAGACACACAGCTGAAACATACAAATAGACACACAGCTGAAACATACAAATAGACACAGCTGAAACATGCAAATAGACACACAGCTGAAACATACAAATAGACACACAGCTGAAACATACAAATAGACACACAGCTGAAACATACAAATAGACACACAGCTGAAACATACAAATAGACACACAGCTGAAACATACAAATAGACACACAGCTGAAACTTAAGAAAATTATGTTTTTGTGTTTTGTTACTTTTATTATAATCTCCGAAAATCATTTTTGACATGCTTTTATTAACTTCAATTGCATGTATGTATGTATATAAGTATATATGAGTATGTATGTATGAATGAACGTCTATTATTTGTTTCTCTATCCATATTATATTAAATTAATTAGTAATTAAAACTTGGATTTTCTATGCGATGCGTAAGATGAGGCCTTTGGATTTATACTACTATATTTTGCCTGCGGCTTCACCTGGTGGGTTTTCCATTAAGATAGCCGCAGGTGTTGAGCCCTCGCAATGCGTGAGCAATATGTTTAATATACACGTCGCGCCATATATTAAACTCTTGTAGTATTTAATTGTTCTTAATGAGTTAAGACACCATGTTTTATGTAGAAATTATGCTATTTCTTAGAGCGTAAAGCAGACTATATGTTTATATGAATCAATTAATTTCAAGTTTGATGTGTCCGAGTGATTAGGCGTAATTGAGTAACAAACCTTCGAGATTTATAATATTAATAGCATATATTTTTGCTATACACTATAATAAATAAATGAAAGAAAATTAAATTTACCTGGACGAGGTCTCCGGAAATACAGCCACAAGCCAAACAACATCGCCAAATTTATCAGTACTACCCTAGCAATAATTGAAATAACCTTTACTGAATCTAAAGCCTCAGAGACTCTATTTGTAGGTTTTTTTTCTGTCCCTGTCGATGTCACCTCGTTTTGAGTGGATGTTTTTAAATTTGTGATTTCAAAGCACTCTTCTGATAGTTCTTTCGTTCCATTTCTATAATCTATAATCTTATTCTCAAACCTGGAACAAAGTATTTTAGTACAAATCGCAACGAACCTTAATTATATAGGATTAAATTTATCTGTTGTGTGTTACATTTTAGTTAAAAATTGGTAAAACTAAAAGTGAGCAGCTCTCGAGTTGCCAACATTAGATTAAGTATTTATAATCCATTATATAAGTGTAACATTTCAGTTATAAATCATTGATAAAACCAAATGTGAGCAGCCCTCAAGTTACTAATATTAGATTAATTTTTTTATAATCCATTATATAAGTGTAACATTTCAGTCATAAATAATTAATAAAACCAAATATGGGCAGCCCTTAAGTTGCTTTATACAATATTTAATAACTCCAATGTTAACAAAATTCCTAACATTTCGTAAAATCAAAAACATTACGACTGAAGCAAAAAAATTATTAAATAATGAAAAAAATATTAATCGTTATTTTGCACTGAAATTGTTATTTAACTTCTAGAATTTTAACAACCTCGTCTGTTTTCAAAATATATGAAAAAGAAAAAAGAAAAATAAAACATAAAAAAAAATCGGTCGAGCAAAGACCGCTATTGAGTTTCGCAAAAAACGAATTTGATGTCAAATCTACATATTTTTACTAGTTATTGTCCCACAATTTCATCTGCATGGATTTTTTTATTAAAGCGAGGAATTTACATGCGAGTTTTGAGCTTCTGTGGTATGTGACATTAGATTTATATATATATATACTGAATATAATAAATAAATAAAAAACCTGAATTTTACCCTGCAAAAATTATGCTACCTCTCGGGTTTAGAAACAGCCTATATTAATACAAATTATGCAGTTTCATTATAATCTATCCAGCTATTTAGGAATGATTGATCAAGAAACATCCAAACATACTTTTAGATATAACAATATTCCGTGCAAGCAATAAATTATAATAAATTACGTGATGCCATACAAACAATACTGCTAATACCAATATATTTATTGCATAGTCAGTCGTAAGGATCACTTCACATTATAATATTTGGTATAGTATAATTAAAACATGCGGTACCGTACAATAGTCCAAATATCATAATTGAGATTTTTTTACAATTCTTAAAAAGTTGTGTACTCAAACTACACAATAGATAGGCTTGGTTTCGTACACTTTAGTTTCTACGTCTGATGCAAATGCTAATTTTCATTTTATATAGTTAGAAAAAGTTATGATATTCCATAAAAGCAATAAATACTGCTAATATACTGCACAGTCAGTCGTAAGGATTACTCCAGATTATTATTTTTGGTATAGTGGAATTAAAAACATGCAATACCATACATTAGATCAAATATTATAATTGAGATTTTTTTACAATTTTTAAAAAGTTGTGTGCTCAAACTTCACAATAGATTGGCTAGTTTCCTACACTTTTGTATCTATCTATGATGCAAATGCTAATTTTCATATTCATAGTTGTTCAAGACCAAAGCTTCAAGTCTCAAAGTGGATTTTTATACTTGTTTTATATATTTGGAAAGTACATAATAATTTAATGATTATAAGCGATCATAAAATACTAACACGAATAATCTACTGTAAAATTCAAATTATTTACTGAGTTTTTTATTACAAAAATAATATCTACCTATTTGAGCAGGTCAAAATATTTGAACAAAATAAAGAACAATTAAAAAAATATATAATACATAATAAAGTGAAGGAATTATAACCGTATATGTTTCATAAAACGTAAATATACGAGTGTGTTTGGCTATTTATTTATTTATTAATTACTCAATTATATGAAACTACAATACAAATTTGGCTTATATCCAATTTTGTGTTGTAGTTTCATATAATATATATTTTAATACCGAAATTGAAGTTTACACAAAATTGAAAATTAAATAATTTTTCGAAAAGTTAAAGCAAACTATCGCGTTGTCTTAATATTGATAAGTAACAAAACTAATTAAAAATGGAGGCATTACTGACCCGTCAAAACAATCTCCACATTCACCTATTTGCTGTGCACACTTGACGGTAGTGCGGTTGTTAGCAGAACATCTATAACACGGTTGACAGATATAGTTTCCGTCACAGAAGTAACCAGAGGCGCATTGCTCAAACTGACACTTCAAACTGGCATGGGCTACTTGCATGAGTATAGCCAGTATGCTGTAACAATAACATTTGCAAATTAACATGTTATTTTTCACTACTTAAAAAATAAAACAACTGTTAAAATGTCCTCTGAAATGCTTTTAAATTAATTGCAAAGAGAACAATTAATATTCTTTAATTCATTATGATTTTGCCTACCACAACAGTGAGCGTTTGGTCAGTGTTTTTACGTATAGGCAGGATCTTAAAATCTACATAAGTAGATTTTAAGATCATTTTAAATCATTCAATTACGAATCGATTCAACTCATTGATTCAAGTTGCCAGCAGTATTTAATGTCTATTAATAACTAGACTTTAAATACTGCTGGCAACTTGAATTAATGAGTTGAATCGATTCGTAATTGAATTATTTAAACGAACATTTAGTCACATTTCATATTTCTTTATATTCGAAGTTGTCATCTTGAGTCTTGATGACAGAAAATACTTTTACAAATGATTTTAGCTTCCAGGTAAACCTTGCTTTATTAGATTCTAAATTTCTATTGGTTACAATTTTGCTATATGTATCTTGGTGAGGTGGTCATCTGGCTAACACCTGAAGCGTTTTGAATTTTTAGTATATGAATCCATTAATAGCTTAATTGCACCTAATAAAGAGACGCAGACCCATTTGTCGGCTTACCCTCTTTTATTCACAATTACGTCTAAACGTTTTATTTGGGAAACTTAATTTTACAGACAATATACTTTTAAGAATTTAATTATTTTTCGGGAATTACGAGCTATAAAAATTCTGTCTTCAAAATCCAGCAAATTGGGACAATAAGTGTTATAAATAGTATCCTATAGACGTTTAGATTCTAGGGAAAATACGGATCATAAAATAATAGTTTTAAATTTGTTTAACTAATACAAAAGAAACATTACAAATGACACTTCAAAATATTATGAAGTTAAAAATTTAGATAACAATTTCTATATATAAGTGCTTATTTTGTAACAGTTAGATACGCTGGAAATGGCTTATTTTTTCTTATAGTAAAATTTGTTCAATTGTAAACTGTAATTTAGCAGAATATTCTAGTTTTTAGTACAAATTTCGTTTCTTTTAATCATTCCTCATTTTGTTTTAATATCCGTATCCCTAGCTGCATCTGTAAATGTTATCCAAATTGAAATTCCCAAAGAAGTCTCTTATATTTACATATATATAATATATTTGTTATATATTTTAAATTTATCTCAATTTTCAAATTGGTAATGACATAATTAAACAAATAAATCCTTAATCCTTTTAACTCTGAGTCACGTTAACCTCTAAAAGTACTAAATTTGTATATTTTATAGTAAAACCTTTCTCAACATGTCTCTTAACGAGAATATGAATAAAAAAGAAACACGTAACTGTGAAGCGTGAGAAATAAACTTGTAATAAATAACTGGTCACTCTATGAGTGGAAATTCTTAAATATAATCCTTAATAGTGGACAGCCGACGCTGATTCATTTTGCTTGCATAAAATATCAATATCAATTACTTTAAATAACTAATAAAAATATCTGTATCTTGATAAAATAGTTATGAATATGTACGCAATTGGCCAATAGATCAAAACGAAGAGGTTATTAGCTTCTATAAGCGTACCTATAAGAGTATATATATATATATAAATGACGTTAGAGAACCAAATTGCTTATGGCCAACTGCAATACTGTAAATAGGGGTTTGGTATATGACTCTCTGGTAAACATAGGTGCCGCCATAACTGCTAGTTGCCAAAAAAGCTAATTCACGAATTGTTATCTATCAATGTCACTGAAAGAGATGAGTAGCAACATGTACAATAAACTACAAACTTTGATATAATAAAACATCTACATACGTGACAAAATAAATCTATGAAAAAAATATACAAAAGAGGTAAGTCAGAATACATCTCCAAAAAACTAAACACCGACTTGTTTTAGTAAATTATTAAAGTACATTTATAAAAAAAACGTGTTTACAAATATATGTATATATGTATATAACATTCATCTACAATTTTCATTTGACTGTGCAAACACGCCAGCATTCCGGGAACTATAGAAAGACATTGACGAATCTGTTTTTATAATTGTTTGGAAACCATTATATACAACGCATTGAATCATATTTAGCTACTATAAGTAACTTCTATTGATATTTTACAAATAAATGACATTACGTTAATCAAGTGTTTATTGACTTGCGATCAGGTAAAGCTGACGGTACTTTCCCTACTATTACGAGGGTGAATCAAATATTAACCGGACTTTTGTTTTAGAAAATTTATTGGTACCGTAAATAAAATTTTGGTTCAATATAATCTCCTTTTTTAGTCACACATTTTTCCCACCTAAAAATGAATGAATCTAGTCACGTCCGTAAACAATTGAGCATAAATTGAACGTAGCAATATCTATGAACGTAGCGATATGCTTTAATCTATGAACGTACAATATGCTTTTGCAATCCCAAACAATCGTTAGAAGAAGTTTCCCAGCAGAAAGACGGCTCTTGACATTCCGCGGTGCTGCTTCTCCAGATTATCGCCATTCCATGCTTGCCTTCTTATACTCCGGGGTGTAACGGTGTATCCACGTCTCAATCACAGATGACAATGTGCCTCAACAAATCATCGTCCTCTGTTCGATATCGTGCCAAAATTCTTCCACACACAGCAAGACGGTTTGCTTTCTGATCTTCCGTTAAGAGGCGAGGAACCCACCTTGCCAACACTTTTCAGTAACCTAATCATCTGAAATGATTGATTGGATGCTCCTATATGATATTCCGACATGTACAGCAATTCCCGATATTGTAAGGCGGCAGTCTCCTTGAATCATCTCACAGGCCGCAAGAATATTTGTCATACTGATGCTTTTCTGCGGTCGGCGTACATGGATCTCATTTTACACTGACTCACGGCCATCAGAAAATTTTTTGTGCCAGCCGTAGACTCAGGTCCTTGAAAGCGTTTTTTTAGCGAACTGTGCGATTAGTCGACGCATAAATTTCCCAAAGGTTTACGTCCTCCCGCGACAAAAAATTAATAACAACACGTTGCTCAACAGACGTGTGCACCTCTTGCTCAGACATGATGCAACTAACAGCCAATCTACTCTGGCGCGCCGCTCCACTTTACATCCTCACCCAATATATATCAAGACGTCACGTTACTCACTTCACCTAGGAAGCGTTAAAAAGAAAAGTTTGGTTAATATTTGATTCACCCTCGTTTAACATGTTTCACTTAACACAGATTGCTGTAAGTTATGTTAATTCTATCTCAGTTATTGCCCAAGTTCGAATAATGATAGTTTCGCTAATAACAATTTATTTTAAGAACGTGAAGTTTGTCTAATTAATTATGTCATGTCTAAATGTAAACATTTCAATATAATTTTTGGATGCATGATAAATTCTATAATTCACTTAAATATAATATTAACGTAAAATTTTTAAAATATTTTTTTATTTGTAATATAACAAAAAATAAACAAAGCGTAATTGCATAAAATAACGTCTAACGTGTCTAAACGCCTTCTGAAAATAATCTTCTTTCCAAGCTTTTAATACAGCTAGATAATTTTTTTAGTATCGATAATATTAAATCCTGCGTGTGTACTTCCTCTGTAAAGTTTTTCAGACTGAGATAATAACCTAAACGATATTGACGCCTACTGCGTGCGTTCGATCGCATTTGCCACCGGACCGCCTTCCTTATTTTTCTTCATTTGATATCCGGTTTAACGGATTACAATGACTTAGTATTTCAATATTAAAAATATGACGTCACACGTTTATCATTTTTTTCCACATCGCATAGTCTCGCAGAACGGATACCGACTGATTAATAGATGTATCAGCCGCTTGAAAAATACCGTTCCATAAACAAACACAAATAAATACTTACATTAATCCACAGACTATCAAACAATATCCTCTTTAACGCGCCGTAGTCAGATAATGACGCAACAAAAGTAATATCGATTAACATGTAAATTTAATTTATTTTTAAACTGGCAATTAATTGATTCGAACATTTTTTAATTTATTTATCGAGGAATCGATATCGATATTAATTAATACTTGCGTAATTTCGAAAATTTTTTTAAAACGTCACACGCAACATTTTTTTATGTTCTGAATTCAAATTAAACAATTATATGAAAAGTAGTCGCAGTTTTGTGTACTTTCCTTGCTTTAAAATAACTTGCAACTTTATCATAAGTTAAAAAAAATCAGGTAAGGTAAAGGAAGACACGCAATTTCACAAATAAGTGTTATGAAAGCCAATGGGGCGATCGCCGATGAAATTATATTTTCAATCACTATAAATCTCATTAAAGACGTAAAATTTTATTTCAGTTAAATTAACTTTTGACACACGTGAAAAACACTTGACTTTTCGAAAAACAAAAAATGATCAAATAAATAGAAAAATCAAAATTGTCTTGCTTATAAAGGATCAGTTTTTCATAATTTCTTAACATGAATATATAAATAATGTCAGTTATGCAAACAGAATTTTACATTTGTAAAACACTAAAAAAAAATTTAAATAATCAATAACATGAACGTTTTATTCATTTTAATGAACATATCAACAAACTTTAAAAGCAAGGTCATTACATTTCGCCGTTCTCACCTTACCTTAAACAAATAGTTGTCTTGCGATTCATTTTCTTAAAGGCACACAAACTTTTCCGATAAAATAACGAACGAAACTAATTCAATACAATTTTTCCACACAAAATAATATTTTTCCGATAAAGAAAGATATAAATCAATACAAAAAAATAATTAAAATAATAAAAATGCAATGGAAAGGTTCACAACAATTAAACAACCGACACTGTTCGCTACGAAAAGCGCTGTGAAACAATGTTCAATTTAAAATTGGTAGCGACTTTCATTGTCGATAAGAGATAACAATAATTTTGTACAAATAAACATCGATATGAAACAATTTATCATGAAATATTGCCCTGAGTTTTCAATGTCTCAATATTATTATAATTTACTGTATAACTATTTCTGTACAGGTTTCTAAAAACCGTTTTACCTCATTGCTGAAGATTGTGCTGAAATTCGCGATGAATTATTAAGGTTTCTTCATTAACTTTTGAATTTGAGTTTATGCTTCCAGATTTGAGTTTATATATTATTATATATGTAGGAATATAATTTTGCTGCAATGGCCACCCCTTTGTGTTCCATGTGTGCTCAGAACTAAATTGACAGAAATGCGCTGGCTAATTGTCAACTAACATTTTCAACAACAAATCCTTCGCATTCTTCGTCATCCAACGTTCGTCCAAAAATCATTCATATCCTTCACCATCCAACGCTTCGCATTATTTTTTACTATGGAATTTTTATACGATGGCCACCCCTTCATGGTTGATTTGAGTTCTAGATTAATTTAATAGAAATGCGCTGGTTAATTTTCAACTAATATTTGGCAACAAACAACCGTTTGCATGCTTCGCCAGCCAACGTTTTGCATTATTTTTTACTGTAATTTTCACAACTTCCGAGATTCATCCCGAAATCCAGATTTACCCTAATACGTGAGTAGTATTGTGAAATATCGCTGGTTGTCATTAAAATACTAAAGTGTTTTTAAGTTAAAAATACATTTATTTAGTAAATTTTAAAATGATTTTTCCAAAGTATAGTCGCATTTCTTCTAACCATAATCTTCTTTTATTAATCTGTTTATAACGTTTGCAATGTAAACGTTTATAATTGCCACGACTTCACCATTAGACGAAAGATTTATATTACCAAGCCTTATTGTATATTTTGAAAACAATAAGTATAAAATACGGTTAAATATGAAATAAGGTGACTACTGTAAGGCAAATGTTACTATATAAATAGAATCGCAATATTTAGAATGTCAGTTCCCTAATTCTCCAAACTGAAATATATAATAAATATGTAATAGATAGAATATTGATGGGAAATATTAATTATTCAAGTTTTTTTATTAAAAGACCAATTCTCTATCATTTTAAGTTTTTTTTTCCTGGTTCCAAAATTACGATGATGGACTTTTATATCCCTCTACTGTAACAGAAAAAACAAAGCAACGTTTCAGAATTTAAAAATCCCTGAATTAATACGCTATTTGCCACTAACGGGGATGCATAGCAATGCATTTCGATATCTAGGTCTGGCAATCTATAATTCATAATCAGATTTCTGCTATCACTACCTGTGTTGCTATTCCATGTGTCTCATCGATTGTTTAAATAAAAAAAAAATATTTATCATTCTTGCTTCACATACACTGTCTGATAGTAAGATAGGATATTTCAAAATACAAAACAGTATTATTTCCCTTATCCATGATTCTCGATATCGATAATTTTAAAAGATACATCCCTCGAGATTACAAAATTTTTTTTTAAACAGACAACCCTAGTGATAGAGGTCTTAATGAGTATTCTTGCAAATTTATGGCAACACAGTTCTATTATTCTCGAACCTGCGACAATATTTTATGCGTTGGGGCGCGCGCAGGTTAATTGTCGTACTCGTAATGCGCGCTACTGAATTTCACCTAATCAATGTTCGACAATCTCGTGGATATTTGATGAAAACGTGATGAAAAATATATACGAATTTCCATTATTTTACATAGGTAAAGAAAAATATGCGAAAATTTTTATTTTAGAAGAAAATTCATGGAAAAATAGGGGAGGAAACAAATTGTACGCGTGAATTAATAATTGTACACGTGAGAAGTAATTTTTATCAACTGTTTGAACAAGGTTTTTTTTTAATTTTTATACTAGAGTTTTGATTCCACACGAAACATTTTTTTGTCTTGAAACAGGGTACGTATTTTTTAAAAACTTTTCAAAAAATAATTAAAAACTAATAAATAATTAAAAATAATATAAAAACAAACAAAACTTTTGTTTATTCCGATTTTGAGACTGAGTGAAAGAAGACAAGAAAACATAGAGATCTTTGTAAGTTATACAAAATAAGAAAAAAACTCGATCAAACAAGCTTTTAAATCAAATTTTGAATATCTTTATCCTAATAACTTATAACGATAGGATATGGCGAATTTAGATAATATTTTTCTCTACAAAATTAACGGCATACAAATATATGCAAAATACCACTATTGTTTTTATAAATAATTAGAAATTATTATTGTTAATGTTACAAAGATAATCCCTGTAATAATTCCAAGCCCTATTGTACCTAGTTGTGTATTAATTCCAATCATAGTTTCCAAGCCATATTGTAGTCCTATCGGTAATGGTAGCGAACATGTTAGATGTAAATATTGAAAAAGATGTTGCACTATTACTTCGTAAGTATTTTTTTGTGTTCGCCATAATATACAGTTTGTAAAATATTAATAATAAATGAATTTACTACATTACATCCTTTTTAATATTATATATAATTACTTTCACTCTCATTAATATTATTTGACATTGTCGGTAAAATTAAAGTATCAAGCAAAGTTAAACTTACAAAATTAAAAACGTGTCTTATAAATAATATTTACCCATTAAATCCATTTAATAAATATAAAATATATATGTGTATGAATTTGGTATAAATGCAGTTTAGAACCATTGACAATTTTAATTTTTTTCTTTCTTGTTGAATGAAATTATGTATGTACCTAAAAAAATATGAATAATAAGAGGTATAAAATCGATTTGAAAAGTACTCTCAAAACGAAGAAACGTCAAATTTATAATCTCTCTTTACGCAATCCTTTTTACTTATTTCAATTTACGTAGATATTTGCGTATAATTAAATGTAAATCTTTTCACCCATACTTATTTAATAGTGACATTCATCTAGAAAACACTACTTCACGTAATTTAAAACATAATCCATATACGATGCAAATGCACATAATAAAAGCCATTCCCGCGCGGGCAGTGGTTTGATAGATCCACAGGACTGCTTGTTGGAAAATTTGCTGCGTTGCCAAACCTTACATCAACGCTTGTATTATAATAGTCGGCTACGAAATTAGAGATCAAAGTCCAAATGATAATATCTGGTATTAAATTCTTATGCTTGTAATCACACACGCAGTCAGACACACATACATGTGTACAAATGTGCACACGCACACAAGCGCACGCCGGTCAAGCACGTTCGTGCATGCACATACATAGACGCATATATACACGTGCGTTAATACGTTTTAGTTGACAATAAATTAGGAATGGCGGGCCCAGAATTCGTAAATCTATTAAGCAACTATCCTGGTAGCATTGGCAAAATGCAAAAAGCAACAGTAATATATTGATAAATTCCTATAGATATCTGAAAACTTAGTATCTTTCTGAGAGCCAGCTTTAAGTGAGTAGCACCAATTTAAAGACTTTTAGAATATGTTATAGTTCTTTAAGCAATCAAGCAGAATATCAAAGTCAACGGTGTTCTGTGAGCCACTAACACTACTGTTATTTACAACTAATCCTGTTATCAGACACATTAACAAAAGAAGTTTGATGACAATTTGTATAGGAATTATAGATTCAAGTGCAATGAAGAAAGTATCTCACTAATCTGGGGACTTAGATTTATTTCTCTTGCGTGTATACGTTTATTTTTGCTTAAAAAGAAACTTCTTAAAAATTCAAATTGCTGTATCCAAATGAAACTAAATTATTAATTAATTTAGAATTATCACAATTCAGTGCTGTGTCAATTTGGCGAATCCTAAACTTTTACTTTCTATAAAGTTAACAAGGATCTAAAAACTTTCCTTTAAGAAAAAAACAAAAATAAAATTAAAAGAAAAACGCTATGACGGCTTATAACAATAACCTATAGAATTCAAGTTTTTATGATATGTCATGAGGAAAAACGGAACGCTTACGGAATTGTAATCAAGGAATAGCCTGTATTGTTTATCAGAGCATTCTTTCTTAGACAAACCTGACCCGTATTCAGTGTCTACGGACACTTCAATGTCTATGGTGAAGTGCTGAAGTATTTTCGCATTCTTACCATCATATCAGCCTGAAGTGGTTTTGTAGTCCTACCATATAATCATAGGACCAAAATTCGAAAACGATTCAGTTACAAAAAAATATGAGACAGAGAGACGTAAGCTGTCCAAACTCTTCACAACAGCGTTGGAAGATATCTTTGGATCCTTGGATTTGAAAGGACTTGGCATCAATATTAGAATAACAATCCCAGATTTGTCGACGATAGAATGATTATGACAGTTAGTGGACAACCTTGGCCCAGTGTTCAGGAACTTAAACAGAATTTCCCAACAAGTAGGTCTTAAAATGAACACGGACAAGATAAAGACAATAGATTACGCACATCACGCTTCTATACCAGTACCTGTTGAAAATATTACTCCCAATATTGATGATCACCATATGTACCTGGCACGAATTGTCCAATTAGGTAAATCCGACTTCGAGAAAGAGGTTAATCAGTGAATCCAACTCGTCCGTGCAGCGTTTAGGAAACTCCACCATATTTTCTCGTTCGAAATATCAGAGTTTTGGAAGACTAAAATCTCAAACCGCTGATGTGGGACATTTTATGTAATGTTTTCAAAACACCATTTTCATGGTCTACGAGATATTTAATTACTGAAACGAAAACATTCAAATAGGACTTGTATTTTCAGAAAATATTATTTTATCAACAGAACACTTATAATAAGTGAAAAGTTGAAGGAGAACATTAAGGTTTTAAGAAACTTACCCTTATATATATATATATATATATATATATATATATATATATATATATAAACATTTCAAATCTGCATAAAATGTTAGCCACGTTCAAAATATAAAAGTACATGTATATCTTTTATATTTTGAACGCGGGACGTTCAAAAAACAATGGGACGTTCTAATGCATCAAAGTCAACTAACCAAATAAAAGATATGGCATATCAAGAATGGAAACAACAAGGTAATATAAAGGTTTTTAGGATTTGTACATTATTACAAAAGGAACATTGATTGTCAAGTGGTTTAAAATAAAAAGATATAGCATGATTATATTATGGATAATAAAAGTTTTACCACAGAATTTGATTGCAACTTGAGTGTCCTTTGAAAATGATTCAAGGCTATCTTTTAAGAAATGTTGAAATCTGAAGACATTATGGACTGTACGAAATGTTATGAAAATTAAATGAGAAGATACTGACAGCACCCGTTACTAATTATATACACGATTGATTCTCAATAATATGGTTATACTTATATAATCTAAAATAGATAGCAACAGAGTTATAATATAACCTTTAATGTGAAACAGAAGGAAATTTTGCAAAAAATTCGAAGAGTACTTGAGATTACTCATAACGAATAAACAAGTGCATTTCGATGACTATATTCTACACATTGCGGGAATTAGTCATTTAATTCCTGGATATTTTTAAATATTTAGGTATTAAATAAGGTTGCCAATAGCCAAGAGAAATTTACAAAGTAATAATATTACGGTTAGGTAGGTAAGAGTTAGCACTTCCCTTCGTGGTTTGAGTGCATGTTGGTTTAAATGTGGAAATATTAGAAAATTATCTTCCGTATTGCTTAATAAATTTCCATAAAAACATAATATATATGAAAATCCAGTCACCACTGTTTAATATTATTTTTGTTGTAATTTTGTTTCAGTGTAAAACTATAAAATGTTTATGATAAAACTGTAAACACTCAAACTCTTAGTAAGATAAAGTTTTAAATCTAATTAAATGCAATAAAAATATTATCTGTATACTAAACAATTTTATTTTTATTTAAATGAGAAATTTAAGAGATTGGGTATTTTTAGTCTTGCGGTGACCATCAATAATCAAAATTAAAGACGCATTACCGAAAGAATATATAAATTAAAATATCATAATAAATATGTCAATTTAAATGTCGATATTTGCAATGTAGCTAAAACCTAAAAAAATAATTAGAATTGAAAAGCAGCTGATTGTAATCGACTAGCTTTGAATATATACTTTGTTGACATGAAATTCTTAAAAGGAGATTGAAAGAATATTAAAGATTAGAGCAAAAGTCATAGTATACAGTAGAAAGGGGCCCTATACTATGTGCACCATGAGGTATGCGAATAAAAAAAAAATTGGCAACTAATGTTAGATTTTCTTTGAACTCATATGCAATGGCATATCCATAAGGACAAGACTATATTATTTACGTGAATTCTTTGATTTAAAAGAACCTTAAACTTAAATGATAGAACTACTTTAGTACGCACGTTTAATGTTAGTAACACACCAACTGGACATAATAATGTTACAAACAGTTAAACTGGATTAAAAAATTATAAACAACTAAATATTTATTTACATTAATGTTATTTATATATCTATTTTTAACATTTCTTTAGGTTTCTTTATTTTTTATATAACATGGAAAGACACATGATCCATACATTTTTTTCATTACTTTAAATTATTTGTTTACCGCTACTCATCACTATAAAATTATTGCAGTAAGCTGCTGATGGCAATGGAAGACCCTAACGTGTATATTTTCAATGACATTATTATTCTCTGCGGCCACAGCTAGATTAAGTCTTATATATTTTGAGTTATGCAACCGCTATTAAATTTTTGAGCTCCCTTATCCATGTATACCTTAACCTAGGTGTACTCAAAGATGATCGTTTTACTTGATATCATTGAGAAAATGTAAAACAAAGAAAATAGTATATTTAGTTTTACCAAATTAATTTTAGTCGTTTTAGTGTTGGATAAGTCAACCAATACTGGTACAATTATTAAAATTAGTAGCACTTCAAAACCTTGAAAGCATTTGGGATGGGGAATAACGTAAAGAAGTTCTTACGTAAAGAAATTGAGGCTACCGATGGGGAATATGCAGATCATAATATATATTCCAAGAACATCTTCATATTCTCCATCTTCAGATCCTCCTTTGTGACTAGACACTTCAATTGAGCAAGATAATTATCAAACCAGTCGTTATTGTAGTACCCAAACATGAACTTTCAGGTAAAATAAAATGCGTAAAAGACTTTTTAAAAAATGTTCGAGGCAATGTATGAGAATACAAAATGGCAGATACGGACCAACGGCAAATAGCTACGTTTATACGGTGCTCGATACAAAGACACGGAAATTAAAATTGGTTCGCCATGTGATGGGGATGAAGAAGAAAGAAAAAGTAAGAAGAAATCCACACACATAAATAAATTTTAAAAATTCTGTCGCGTGTCTGAAACTCAGGTAATTAGATGACATCGAATCTGATCTGTTGAGTTAGGGGTTCTAACCTGAATGTATCTGATATTTACTGAAAATAACTAATCGACAAGGTTTTAATCCAACACTTTGTAATGCAACGAAAGAGGAAAAAGTATTTTCTATCAGAAATGGTACGTAATGGTAAATGGTTTGTAAAGTATACTAAGCTGAAATTAAATTATAGTATTTATCATAAGGCTAATTGACTGTTATGCAATAAAAATCATATTTAATAAATGTCAAGCAAGTTATCAGATGTTATTTTCTTGCAAGTCTTTGTTCTTTGTTGGCCACCAATATTTCAAGTCAGTTTTTTTAATAAAGAACCGACGCTCAATTTTACCATGGTATCGCGAGTCGCAATTAACAGTGACACATCTCTGTTGCATATAGGTAGGGTGAACGTGTTGATGTCGAACTCTCATTGAAACAGTTTTAACCAAAATACATCTCTATCCCAGATAACCTACCCTGAACGTGATCAAGATCTGCTCCAGTACGTCTATCAAACCATTTACATTTATGGCAGATAGTATTTTTTAAATTCGGAAATTCGTCCATCCGTATAAAAGATTTTCAATCTGCTTCCATTCTCAAATTTGGTCCATGACCGATGTAAAAAATTCTAGATCTATAATAGGGTTTTTTGATAATGTATTTGAAACCATTTTTCACCGTTACCGTTACATTTTTCACCGAATTGTATATGAGTTATTTTAAATTTTAAAAGACATTTGACCTGGTTGATTGTAATATTCTCTTAATAGAATTATAGGAGGCATGTACATCATCTGCTTAGTAATTTTTTTGCCAATTACTTTCAGATTCAAAAACAATGAGTCCAGTTTAAACATTTCAAATCCAGGCTATATGTTTCTGAATCTGGAATCAGACCAGGGAATAATTTATATATTTTGTTTCTTTTTATGACAAATAACTTGGCCTCAGTTAACAGCGCTGCTTGTCTTCACTTCGCTGATAAATTGAAATTCCATTTTTACTCATGAAAGACATGCATTCTACGCTTGAAAGTGCATGTTTAGTAATCATATTATCGAAACCTCTCAGAAGGCCTAAAGTTGCTGGGATTTATTATGGTTCTCGTATGAAGCTATACGCACATAATGGAGAAAAATGTAGAGAGAGAAAGGGAAAAGGAAAGTTAAGAGAGGGGGAGAGTGGGAAGAGGGAAAAAATAGGGGAGAGTAATAGTGAAGAAGTTAAGAAAAGAGAATCTTGTATTGTCTCCATCTTTATTATTTGTTTATGTAACTGATATATTCGGTTCTAACGCAGATACCATGATATTATATTTAATTTCTTTTTATTTCCCAAGATAGCAATTGTCAAATACAGCAAAAATTAAATGGCACAATCGCCTTGACGATAAAGAATATAAATTTTTTACGTACAAGAAATTAGCAAAACAAATATTATTTCTAAAGAAACAACAAAAATATCCGCAATTTACAGTTGCAACTTAAATTTCGACTAATAAATAACTCGAATTAGAACACATTTTAATTTGAGTTATTTATTAGTCGAAATTTAAGTAAATTTTCTTTTTTATATAAAAAATAGAAAAACAGTTGAATAAAATGTTTCTTAGCAAATATTCTAGAATTCAGTTTGGACCTAATCATCGTCTTAATCAATATCCCTTTTAAGTGGTCCTAGGAGTTATTATACGGAAGCTCTTGAAGACTTAGCCTATGGTATTAAGGCAATGAACGTCACACTAACGACTTGAGGAATACTGATCATACAGGCATACACAGACATAGCATCTTCGGAAGCAGAAGATTATCGATAGGGTTAACGAGTGTAGTGTTAAAACTGGCCTCAGAATGAATACTGAAATTAAGACCAGCTTCGCGTTCTGTAGGTTCTTTAATCGAGTCTCGACCTTGTAATCGACTATGAAACCAAGACAAAGTTTTATGGCCATCTCTAATAAGCCCGATTTCCAACCAAGCATATTTGTGATAAATAGGTGAATAACTAAATATAAATACTTCGTAATCAGGCTTATTCAAAACTGGGACAGTGAGGTAGAGAGCAATACTGGCAATGAAATTGCCCGCAGTTCCTTTGGACAAATAAAAAATATACTCTGCAATAGCAGCCTTAAAATCCATTTCAAATTCGTCTTCTCCAGAGCTATATCTAGCCACTACTTGTATATGGATGAGAGGTCTAGACTATTAAGGAAGATCTCAGGAAATGTATACAGCCATTCGAAATGTGGGACTACAGACGCACAATATCTACATCTTGGACTCAAAAAGTCGCGATGAGGTTTCACCTTGCCAAAGACAAGACCAAATACGCAGAGCTCAATGCCGACCTTCACTAGTTAGAGAGGCATCCTTAGAAGAAGGCGTTATTATACGCTGTTCTAACAGTAAAGCAGACAACAATTTTATAAAAAAATCTTGACCTGCATCCTGTATAGATTCGCCTCTAGCAATAAGCAAATTTATTCCGATTAACTCAACTACGCAAATGAATTTCGCTACCAAGAAATCTCAATCCTCTTGTTAGCTTTAAAATTCATAAGAAAATTAAAAAAATCTCTTTTATATGAAACAACAATATCAGATCAAACGGCTGGTATACTAATTATAAAATCCAGACTATTGGCCTTAAATTAATGCTTTGCACAAACTTATACTCATATCTATGTTACCGGCCAAACCCGATTTTAGGCCAAACTAGTTTATTCTAGCCAAATCGATTTATCCTACGTGTGTCAGGATAAACTAATTTGTCCTAGGACAAACTAGTTTGGCCTGAAAACTTTAGGCTTAAGTAGTTTGGCCTAGGCCAAACTGATTGAATTATTGTAATTGACAAAATGAACATGTTGGAAACTGTTATTGCGCGGATTCCCTTCTGTACCCATTTATATCGTGTTTTCGTTGTTATTATGCTTATTCGTGCGTTTTGTGTCATTATCGTCTAGTGTTCGAGGTAATTAAAATGGAGAAAACGGTTTTTAAGTGAAATCTTACAAAGTGAAAATATATTATCCTCTTATTTTAATGTTTTAACGAAGGATAAATTTTCAAATCTTATGCAAGTGAAAGGGATTGAAAAAGCTCGACTCAAGGCATTACTTCGACAAAGATGATTAAAAAGATTTGTAATTTTAAATATTCGTTCTGCCAAAAAACTTGTTGGCCGTGGTGAAGAGAACACTAAATATTATATTCCGATTGAGGAATCGTATGACATTATTTATACAACTTACAAAGCTATTGGCCACGACGGACGTGACAGGTTTCTGGCTAAGAAATCTTTAAAATATGCTAAGGACACAAAACAGATGGTTAACCTGTATTTATCTATGTGTGCAACATGTCAACAAAAAAAGGAAAAAAGAGAGGTCTAGTTTCTAAGTCGATTTTACATTCTGAAATAAACAGTAAGTATCATACCTAAGGACCTCTTGATTTTCAGACTCGACCTAATGGAAAATTTAAATTTATCATGGCCTAACAATATCACTTAACCAAATTTACTTTACTCCGTGCCTTGGAGTCCGAACGAGCAGAACAAGTGGCCTACCATTTGAATGACATATTTTTTGACAATATGTGATCCCGTATTTTGCAGTCACACAATAGGAGAGTATTGTCAAAAATCAATCAAAAAAAATAATCAATCCACCAAATTTTCAGAAGGCTTGAGGTATGTGCAATTTATGAAAATAGGGAGTATCATTAGGGCATAAAACCAATCGCCTTGTAAAGCTATATTTGGAGTTGAACCCAAAGTTGGTCTTTCAACGACATCACTTGTACCAGAAATAAAAAAGGATATTCAAGACGAAGACGCCCTTCAAAAACTTATTATAACTGATTTAACATGGGAACAAACAAATTATCACAATGACGTAGGAGGTGATAGTGGTAATAACGATGCCGAAACTTCTATGATTAATCATAAAATTCAAAAGGCAAGACAAACAGCTGCTGTAAACCTTCACACAGTCTGGAAAAATAAAATCTGATTTTGATAAATTTTATCCGCAAGCTAATTGCTCTTGTAGCAATAAATCCGCCATATGTATCAATTAGATACATTAAATTAGATAAATAAATAAAGTAGGAGACAATTTGACTGTGCCGATTCCTAATGCAGACAGAGATGGATGTCATCTAAGAAATGTTATGGGCACTGTTCTTGAAATAAACGACGACGCCTATACAAAATTAGAACTAAGTATGGGACATTGCAGACACTCGGTTGCAAGTTACTTACCTAATTGAATACTTATTTCTCCTCAAATTACATAAAAAAGGAGATTCTTTTTTAAAGACCACGTAACTCTATTTCACTATCTAATATGAACTAATTTCAATGTTTATTGTTTTTTTAAACATATTAATAATTATGTCAAAAGCTATTGTGTTTGGTCAAAAATGGATTATTTGCTTTTATATTTTATGTAATTTATTCTAAATGGAAAATTTGTTTATTATAGAAATTATTTCGACGTTTGTACTCAAAAATTTCTCCAAGAACGTAACGTCAATTAAGATGTTCAAATCTCTCTAAGAACTGCAGCTACTAAACATTATGTTGGGACTGGACAAGGTTTTATGAGGTGCACATGTATCAAAAACTGTGCTACAAATAGATGTCAGTGCAATAAAAAAAAATTTTTGTATAATGCAAAATACACCTTGTAAAATAAATAAAAGATGAATGTGGAGAAAAGATTTAATATTTGTTTGTTGTACTAACTTAGAAGTGTAAAGTAGTTAATTTTTAATTTAAGTTTGACTCTAAAAATTCTTTTTTAATTTATCATTAGACTTTTCGTTAGTATCTATAAAAAATCGTGAAAAATCGTGAAAAGTACCTTCAGATTAAAAGGAAAATAAATTGTTTCCTGGAAATTAATATCAGAAAAGTTTTATTATTAGTTTATTTAGAATATTATTATGACTCATAAAAAGTTCGATTTTGTTATTTGATTTTAAATTTCATAAATACCTTTAAAAGGGCGGTAAAATTATCTTAATAAAAATACAAACTGAGAAGTACTGATTAGTATATTTTATATTTTATACATTTATTATATTTTATGTTCTAATCAATACTATATTTTTAATTAGGTAGATTATGTTTGAATAAATATTGTTCATCTAATTGACTGCCTTTTAATTTTAACCATTAATTTACTAGTATTATAGTCGAAATCAGTTCGGCCTAAATCAAACTAGTTAAGCCTAACGGTTTCAAGCCTAACTAGATGCCCTATGACAAAAAAATGTGGCCTAGGACAAGCTAGTTTGACTTGAAATCCAATTTGGCCGGTAACACACACACACACACACACATATATATATATATATATATATATATATATATATATATATATATATATATATATACATATATACATATAATTACTTATACATACTGTATTATAAAGTACAACAAAGTGTAATTCAAATTTAAACATGTCGAAATTATTATCAAGACCTATTTATTGCTATACTCTCTACAATATCAAGGCTATCTGTGAAATTGATAAGGAGTGAATTAACTATCAGTTATTTTGACGCGTCGTGCGATAAAATACGTCACTATGTCATTTAGCTATTCTTTTTCCTGTTTACAGATTATATATTAAAGCTGCTTTAGAAGTGTTAAATACTTATATATGCATTTTTAAGGATCCCTTAACTTGTTAAGATTCTAATAACGTTTCAACAGTTTATACATATCACATAACAGTTTATACATATAAATATTTAGTAAATGAATACAAAAGTTATTGAAAGTAAATAAAATACGTGCCATTGCATTGCAATACATTTACTTTCCTGTAAAATTACACACGTAAATAGAATTAATAAAAAAAAATTGTGCGTGCCAGCTCCGACGCGCGACTGGAGTTTACGCCTTAAGTACGATTGTCTTGGAATGTATAAAATAGGTAACATTTTATATCAATATAAATATCAATATCATTAATTCTGTAATAAAAGAATTCCGACAATATAATTATTTTCAAGTAAAACACAAATGGACAAGATCAAATTAACACAACAAAATTAAAAACATTTAGTATCGTCAGACTAAAAAGTTTAAATTAAAAGAGACCTTTTAATTTTGTAGAATAGAAGACACCAAATATTCGCATATAGTGTCATTTAATGATTACATCTTGATATAAACAGATAATAGTAAACTATATGTCACACTCCTTCATTACGATTACGCCATAAGAAAATGCTAAATAAACAAATTGATATCTCACTCTAAAGGTGCGCAGAAATATTGCGCGGAGAGGCCACCTAACGATTACACTTGTTTTAACGCTCTGAACTTTTGATGTTACTCCTCATACAACTTCATAACGAGCGCTACATATGAAAATCGATTTTTAAGGAGTAAACTACAAAAATATTCTGTTACTGGGTTCTATCCATTTGCATTTGATTACTTCCGTTCACTTCAACGTTTCACAATGGAATAATAGCTGGTTACGAGAATGGATCACCTATAGGAATGTTAGTACTTGCAGATAATTGTCTGATATAAATATAAAGGAATGAATAATACTTCGAGTACTTCACGAAAAGGTAGAAGATGATGCTTATATATGTCTAATAGAATGGACCAAGTTCTAAGAAAAATAGTGAAAAACAATATATTATTAAAAACATATTGTCTGCCAACAACTATTTGAAAATATCGAAGTAAAAATTTGGCAATATTAAAACATGACGAAAGCAAACGGAATGAAACACTGACTGATAAGGCAAGCATTAAATTTTTTCCGGTTATCTAAATCAATGATGTTTAGATATGTTACTTTTTGTACTTTCGTATCATAGACAAGAATGTTCTTTCATTGAGCTGATAACAAGGCCATTGATAGTTTTGAAAAAAATGTGCCTTATTTCAAATATTAACTAAACTGATACTTGTGATGACTTCATTCGGTTCTTTGCTTACATAACTTTGAAATCATTTCGTGATTTTATGATATTTTCTGAAAAAAATCAAGTAATAAATAAGTTCTTAGATAGAGCAGTAACGATTACAGACATAATTTTATATTATTAAATAATTACTTTCCTTATTAAGCACGAATCATATAACTGACATTTTGTCACAATTGGGATTATATATTTTTTTAACCTTGTTAAATATAAAAAATTTAATACTTTTATTTCTTGAATTGTCAGTTTCGAGATCCTGGTTTATTACAGCATAATTTATTATGGCAAATTTAAAATTTTGGTTATTAAACTTTTTTCGTTAATAGCAACACAAAATAATAAATTTAACTAAGGATCTATTTAGATATCCTGTAGACAGATATATCACATCACCTTCTTATCATATCATCAAAACATGGCGCGCTACGCCTTATAAGCAATTGCACACAGTTTGCCCTGAACATTTAGCATATATAAATATATCACATGTTTACGAAAATTTAAACATATTTAATTATCAAGCGAAGTGCACAAAGCGAACGTACCAGTACATGGAATTTTAAATAAAACCTACAAACTTCATTCCTATATTGTATCAAATTATTAAAACTACTCGACTCAGAAATGGTCCATATGAAATTAAATTGATTACCTCACTTCAGAGCGTCAGTTCATAGTCTCAAGACACGCTGAAGCTTGCTTGACTACCTTCAGCTATTTTCACACTGAAACAATCGCGTAATTATGTCATTCCTACATAAACAAAGAATTACTTTGTTATTATAACGATCTCTCTACTGTCAGTTCATCATTCTCGTTTGAAAATAATTTTACAAACAATTTTAATTGTTTACCGGTTTTTTAAACTACTTTTTTATTTTTTATTTTTTGACGAACATTTTCGTCGTGAAAATAAACAAAAAATGGCGACTATCGAATGTTGCTCTGTTTATTATGTAATTGAGGTAGAATTTTTCAATTTATCTTTTATTGAAAAAATAGTATAATTGAGAATGGTAGATCGAATCCTATGTTGAAATTATACGTTCGTATTAAATCTAGTGTCGATAGTATTTTCTTACGATTAGGATTGGTGGCTAATCAAAAGTTTATTATTCGGAACTAAAAAAAGTAAATGAACTAATGGTAGTTTTGATGATCTAGGTAATTTTGCAAATTCTGATAAAAAAATATGCGAATTCTGAAAAACATTTACCGTAAACAGTAAAATTACAAAATTTTAGCTCTTAGCGTACAACAATTTGTATTTAGGGGCAACTAGCTATTGCGAATCGACAACATAATAACAGAAATACAAATAATTTAAAAAGGTTAATAGATACTATTTTATTTTTAGATAAACAAGAATCAACTTTTGATGGTCAAGATTAAAGTCAGATTTCGATAAATGGTCTAATTACGACGAGAGTTTATTGTTTTTTAGTACCTATGATTCGATTATTGAGACACATTTTCAATCTATTACACCTTCAATGGCGTTTTCTGGGTTATGAGGGCCAGACGCGGACGATTGCCCGCGCGTATGCATATCTATATATTTTTTTTATATGTCCATCCCTTCGCCGCTAATCCTTCCCGAACAGCACTGCACGCTACCGTTTCTCATATGGGGTGAATGTTATATTATTAAATGGTTTTCTTCATCCCCTTGTTCAATATTCTTAGATGTTCATTATTTCAAATACAGTTAAATTGAACACCCTAAACGCGCGTGGTATATCTAGGTACCCATTAACATTTACATAAAAAAGTTGATGCAAAAAGAGTTGATTAAGTTAAAGTTAATTAAGTTAAAGTGTAGGAACGTGGCAAACAGTTAAAAAAACGTTGTGGAAAATGCACAAAAAATGAAAATCGGTAAGTTGTTTAATGCCATATTCAAATACATTAAGATTACGCACGCATTTCTTCGACCTCAAAACGTATATATGTTGATAAGTAGCACATTATCATGTTTCTGCAACGTATATCCTGATAAGTAGCACGTTATCGGGTTTCTACGTCAGAAGTATAATAAGCTTCTATCAATAGATAGCAGGTCAGAAATCTGATCGATATGGGGTTTTCTTACTAAAAATATAAGCATTGAATGATTTACTTTATTCGTGTTGTTTACTAAAATAATAATATAATTAATTCCGTATTTACGAAATGCAAAATTTGCAATAACTCTGGATTTGCATTTTTGCATATTTTTATTAAATTATGGAATTGAAATTCAATAGTTTTGACTATAAAAAAAAATCATTAAACTTATTGAAAAAGAACTGAACTGACAATTTTTTTATAAACCATTATCATATTATTTATATGAATGAATAAATATATTATTGAAGATGTCCCCAAAATGATTTATGTTGACATCGGCGATAATGTCACATACACGAAAAAAATTCAATATTTTAATGTGTATTTTTACACATATCAAACTTTTTATGGGAAAATTATAATTCTCTTATCAATTCCAGATTCCAGAAACAATATGCTATAATAAATATGCTACCACAATTATTTAACTAATTTGAAGATCGACATAAATTCATATTAAAAGAAGCTTCTAAGGTTGAATTGCAAATAAATAAAAACGATTTTTAAAAGTTACTTATTCTACAACCGTGGTCTCCTTGCATGCGAAACAATAAAACGTATGAGCAAAACGCAGCATATTGCACGATCACTCGCACTCACAGGTCTTATGGCAACAGCTAGTGTTGTAATATTATCGACAAGCCACGTACAAAATTAAAATCAAACAATATAATTTAAATATCTTTAATTTTCGAGTACATATAAAAAAGAGTTATAAATAGATAAAAAATACATTGAGAAGGTTGTACGTTTAAAACACATTTAAAAACAATATTATAAATATTTTAATTAATATTGAACTCAGTAAACATTAATAACTAGATGATTAATTAACTATAACCAATTAGGTGATAAATATTTACTATTAACTAATTAATTACTAATTATTAGTGCCTATACAACCCATGGTGTGGGCGCAAGTAAAGGGAGAAATGAATTTATTCCATCAGGCCATTGCTAATGTCTCAAAGGCCTACTACATTTGAGAAAGTCACATATACCAAAAAATTAATTACTATGTACTTCGATTATATCAAAAATCTTCATCAGAATTGTCATCACCGGAATCGAACGTGGCACGCAAGTTAAAACGAGTCAGGAAAATCGAGTTGGCAATTAATAAAAACGTTGTTAATGCTCCATTTTATTTTTGAGATATACTTCACAATTTTTATGTTGGAAACAGTAAATTTTTTGTAATAAAACAAAATACCAACATTTTCATAGTATTCGATGGACGACCTAATTTGCCATGAGGGCATACGCGAAACGCGATCAAAATGAAGTGGTAAGCTGAGAATTGATAAACTTAACAGATGTCATATGAAAAATACTACGCACAAAACGATGGTAATTCAGTACATGCCCTAATAAAAATCTTAAAGCAATAATATGCATTCTATATGAGTGACATATTCTAATACAATAGTGTAAAACTTCTAATCCTAAATATATCGTGGATAAAATTGACCAAGTTGATATCTTTGACTCCAACACTTCTCAGGAAAATATTGTTAAAAACTATTCATGACGAAAAAATTCCCTGAATCTCTATGCAATAAGTCTGTGTTAATTGTATTTCAGGACAAGTACAAAACGTGACTAGAGACATTATTTCTATAAACTTCATCACGACGAAAAAAATAAAAAAGTTTATGTTAACATGTTACACAAAGTCAATACGCCCAAGAAGCAAAAAAAGTCTAATGCCGAATAAAATATTGCAGAAAAAATATATATTTCCTTTTGTTTTCCTTTAAATTTATAGAATATATATTTTTATAAAAACAATAAAATCCCTCGAAAATATCTTAACTCCAATAATTCTCTGTTAGTAAGTGACAATATTAAAACGAGACTATTCCTCCTCACCAGATGATCACCAAAAATTAATATTCAGTCATTATAAGGTATTCCATGACCTTTATATGCAGAAATTTGTCCATTGGTACCAACGGTAGAATACGATGTTATGGTTATATTAATTGTATTGTTGTTAAGACTATTTTTGGACGAATTGTTGGCTTCGTTTAAAAAAAAACTTATTTAATCTTTATTCACTCTCATTATTGTGAAATAACATTACACTATTGCGATACGTAATGCATATATTTCAAATAAATTGTGGAGACGTAAAATAAAAGCAGAAGTAATACATTTTCCAAAAGCAAAATATACGTACGTACGTCAACATGATATAAATTACTTAATTTTAGAGCGCATATTTAATTCGTAATTAAATCAAGATACGGTAATTAAATTGTGATTACGATTAGAATTCGTTTAAAATGGGATATCAAAACGTCCAATGTGAACACCACTATGTAGCAGATAGAGTATTTTATATGACCTTATGAAAAATGTGAAATACGTCTAGCCCGTTATGAAGCTATTAAAGGAAAAAAGTTATCATGAAATGTTGGTTTTTTTTGGCTCCTAGAAAGTTGTGATCGTTTACTTGATTTGTATTGAAATTGTTGTATTGACTTTTATTGAGGTCGTCCAAACGTAAATGAGCAAAGGATCACAATGGTAATAATGGAATTTGTTTTTTTCCCTTTATCGGCTACTTTATTACCAACTTTCAGGAGAGGTAGAGTCAGAAAGGTCCAAATTTACATAACTGAAAAGATGCAGTAATTATTTCTTTATTTTTTTCCATCTCGCTTTCCCCCCTGTGCTTTTTCATTAGTATTACACACAATTTTAACTATTTTGTGGCAATTACTGATTTCCACAAAATAGAATTGTGATCTTGCCTGATCTCCGAAGTCGAAAAACACTGAAACCAGCTGGTATCCGTATCAACCGTATTTTCAGTTTCGTGTCAAGACGTTGCGTATTGAGCGTTTCTTTTTTTTATAATTAAAAATAAAACACTATTTACCCCTTCTACTTTATACATCATCTTTATACACATTCTCAGTTTTTTAAAGAATTTCAGAACAAGGGAAGCTAATTTTAACAGTTTTGAGAAATTTATTGGACAAAGTTATCAAAAAGTACTTGGTTATTATGGAATGTTCGGTATATGGATGAATATTATAACAATCTATACATGTAATCAAATTCTAATAGAGGGGATTCTGTACATACAAAGTATTTTAAAAAGAGTGATTGATTTAGCGCGAATGATATTAGAAGCCATGAAATCTGTTTTTAGAATTTTGGTCTATCTGTCTGTTATTTAATTCATTTTTTCGTCAATAACGCGAAATCTCAGAACGGATTTTGATGAATTTTTGTATAGTAACAGTTCATACCCAAGAGCATGTTATGAGAGAGAGAGAAAAAAATCTAATAACTTTTCATATTCCGAATTTCACGCGAACGACGTTGTAGGCACAGCTAATATTATATGAACTGGTTTATAATACAAACACAAAGAAGCAAGTTGTACTTTGTTTCACTTCAGTCCGTTAAGTGTGAACTAAAATGAAATGTTTACCATTATTTTTATATAACTTGCTGTTAGACTTACCAAGTTCAGCCGGCATATTTCCTGAGATTATCACCCGTGAAACACCAAACGTAAAATATATGCCTTCTTCATCATATTGGTTTAAGTTTCTTAGGGAACAGTCAGTAGCTTTAATTTAATCAGATATTTTCCTTTCTAATCAAAAAGTTTAATTTGGAATAAAGATATATGGTCTAAGTTAACTTCAGTAAAACGGAATTTTTCACTAAGTTTCTCTTTATAAATTGAAGAACTCTCTTAAAAACAGTAGATTTAACGGTAATAAAAACCGCTTACGATCCTTTTGGAAACAAAATTAATCGAAAAGTACATTTTTATCGACAAACAAGCTGTTATGTTATATAAATACGTCATTAAAGCTCTAAAAGTAGACCTCAAAAGGTGAGGTAATTGTCTCATATTCAATACAACTAACTCGTTATTAAGTTATTTCATCGACTCTACCTTTTTCATCATGATTTGCGCCTGGCCCTATTCGAGATCAAACACTTTGTTCGTTTTGTACTGCCGTGATATGTCTGTTGAGTACAGCATAATAAACGTCTGTATAATCTAAAATGCCTTTTCAAGTCATTTTTAATTTTTTTTTTTAAATTTTCTTTTTTTTATTTTCGGTATTTGAAATCTATCTTCTTATTTGCATATTAAGAGTCTTGTGATAAAAGAAAACCGAATTAACTCTGAAAAACATGCTCTATACGGTAACGTAATTGGAACTTATTTTTGTACAGTAACCGTGAGCGGTATTTGTAACTATGCCAGTATGAGTCAGTATGAGTTGAATTTCAATTAAATTATTTTTACAGTAACCGTGAACAATATTTGTAGCTATGCCAGTACGAGTCAATATGAGTTGAATTTCGATTAAATTAATTATATAATAACCGTGAGCGGTATTTGTACCTATGCCAGTATGAGTCAGTATGAGTTGAATTTCAATTAAATTATTTTTATAATAACCGTAAGCGGTATTTGTCACTTTGTCAGTATGAGTCAGTATGAGTTGAATTTCAATTAGTTTATTTTGAAAGTAACCGTCAGCGGTATTTGTAACTATGCCAGAATGAGTTGAATTTCAATTAAATTATTTTTACGGTAGCCGTGAACAGTATTTGTAACTATGCCAGTATGAGTTGAATTTCAATTAAATTATTTTTACAGTAACCGTGAGCGGTATTTGTCACTATTCCCGTATGAGTTAGTATGGGTTGAATTTAAATTAAGGGTAGCGGTGAAAAGATAACTTTTTTTAAAGTATATTTACACCATATTATATTTATTTTACCCCTATAACTATCTAGGACATATATAGGGCAGTATATAAATGGAAATGGTCTTAATTGCGCAAGCGTGTTGCCGAATCCGATGGAGCGCTGTACAACTAAGTAATTCCTATTTAGGGAAATATTTCCATGTGCATACGTGTGGGTGAGTAACAAGAATGTTATTTATCACTATGCGGTCATGTATATTTCGATATCCTCCATCCATTACATTAGCACTATCGATTACGCTGTCAATATGTCAACAAATATATTAATAACATATCGGAAAACAAATTAATTTAATACTTATTGCGAAAGATTATATTATGAACTCGCCAATCTCGACATTGATATATTTTGAAAATGACTTCGTTTCTCTATAATTAGCGTTTATAGTAAGTTGTTGGGTACTTTAAATAGAAATAAAATGGTCGAATGGATGTGTCTCATGCATCAACGGTTACGTACAAGCAATGACGTTATATTATTTTGTAAACCTGTAATTAGCATTCCAAATAAGAATTCATCTACAAATAAGACTATTTCTTTTATATACGTGATTTCGTGGATCATCTATTTCTCACCTCGTGATTCGAGCATGGCACTATTTGGAACCATATTTTTGTCCCTTTTGTCCATCATTTCATATAGATGTAACGTGTCCTTTGGGTATAATGTCATTGAATCTAATGCATCTACAAAGAATAAGGTTAGTATAAGAGAATAACATTTATGTTCAAATGTCGGTAGAATATAACAAGATTGGGTACAACCTATCTGCTGATTATAACGTAATTTTGTATAACTATTGTTACAGTATTTAATGACCAAAACTAATAAGGAAAATAAAGTTTAGTATTATATTGTTATTAATAATACAAAAATACATACTCATTTCTTTTATGACTAAATTATTCCCCTTTCAAACCATCTTTGTGTACACAAACTCGTGTTATATAGAACTCATTTGTATATTAAAAAATAAGGAAAAAAACATTCGTTCAACAATAACTTAAAAAGATACAAGAAATTGCGTATAAGCATATGCCCTAACGTATTAATCTGTAAAATATGAAAAAAAATTTCAAATCTCTCATGGACAACCCTCCAAAATTGACATTATATTTGTTATGAACTATGTAATTAAATCTAAATTAGAATCAAAAGATTAACGACAGCGAGCAAATAACGACCAATATAAATTACTCAGTTTAAAATACGTACAAATATAAAAATTACGTTAAAAAAATTCATTATTTAACAAACGTTTTCTCCATATTTTCATTTATTTATATATAACGATAAAACGGTTTATGCAAACGCTGTTGACACAAAAGTTGCATGCGCATCCTATACAATTCACATGCGTGTAACACCTTAACCGCGGGGTTATCACTAAGGTTTGGACACACGCCGAATTTTTTTATTGGCATGAGACCGAACACATTACAGAAATTAAAGTAAAAAAGATGAGAAATTAAACTGGGGATCGATTTTTTCAAAACCTTTGCTTATTTAATTTATGAATAAAATATAATAAACCTATTTATAAACCACCCCAAAGGCCCCCCCGAAGTTCCTTATCACTCTTATGATTGTCATAACGGTGATAAGGTTTTTCTTTGTCATTTTCATGACGACACCTGCCCAACTACTAGTGCATTCGTATTATGTGTTCTGGTCAAAGCTTTGAGTGATACTATGCAGAGAGCACGACTCTTTTCATTTCTTGTTTGGATTTTCGAAGTAATACCAACGACATACAGGGAATATGCCAATATACGTTGCCATTGAACAATAATGTTGTTAAGATATTTTAAGATTGCAATATGTAACAATCAGTCCGTCCCGATAAGCTGAGTCGTGGCATGACGTTTGTATTTGCTTTTATTTCTTTGTGTGTCTTTTTCAAATTAAATTAAATAGAATTCTTGATTTGCTTGTAATATGAAAATGCTTATAACAAACATGCTATTATGCTTGTCATACACATCCTAGATTTTATTTGTAGAATTCATTTTTATATTAACTCAAAAATACACACGGCGCCGCTCATTCTAAAAATATGTTACATAACCTGTACCCACCTGTGCACTATAAGCTATACAATCTTGAATAGTGTGTCTGTTTCCCACTAAATTAAATAGAATGCTTGGTTTTCTTGTAATATGAAAACACTTTTAACAAACAAGCTATTATGTTGTCATATACATCCTAGATTTTATTTGTAACAATAATTAACTCAAAAATACACTCGGCGCGACTCATTCTAAAAATATATTACATAACCTGTGCCCACCTGTGTGCTATAAGCTTCACAATCTTGAGTAGTGTCTCTGTTTCCTACTAAATTAAATAGAATGCTTGATTCACTTGTAACATACAAACGCTCATAACCATCTATTGTTTTAGTCATATGCATCTTGGATTTTGTTATTTATTTATTATATCTACTTAAATGTATTTAATTGATGCATATGGTGAACTTATTCCCAGGTTCCCGCGGCGTGCCGCGCCATCAAAGACCCTATACCTTGTGATCAACCCAGTACACCATGGTGACGACAATTTCATTTTAACTCAAAATATACTTGGCACCACTCATTCTAAAAATATATTACTGTGCCCACCTGTATACTATAAGTTACACAATGGTGACTTTCGTGCCAATCGAAAAAAACTATTTTTGTGACAAACTCCAAAATACGAAAAAGAAACAATTCTTTTATCTTTTACCATTACTGCTAATATGATAACGCGTTCCAAAACAAAATGAATCACGCATTTTCGATAGCCAATAAACACGATAACAACTTACGATCACATTAAAAGATCGATCGCTTCCGATCACAAATTTTTGATCGACCGCTTTTAAAGGTGACGATTTACAGACAAAGGCGGCATGAATGATTTTGTGTCATTAATTTCAATAATAATGCCGATTTTGTTGTGACAGCTGGACTGGTTAAATAAAAAACTAATTATGAGACAACGGATAGCTATAATTGTTTGTTAATTGGCATAAAGCATGCCAGACCTCGTTTGCAATCTTTTTTTCAATTTGTCGAAGACTTAAAAACATTTGCAGATTACACCAGTCATTTACTCCAGGCATTTACTGAATATGACCAATAGATCTTTATTATACGATTAAGAAATGTTATCATCGTATTTTTTTTTTGTATCTGCGGCTCAATATGCTTAGCTAATAATTACTAATAGTATCTTTAGTGGTGAAGATTCGTAATAAGATTTTGTTCAGTCTTACATTTCTAAAGGTGAACCAGCCTGAATGTTAGCTTTTCCAAATACTCACCGCTATAAAGCCAAAAAGCACTAGAATTGGGAATTGTGAGTAAAAATTCTTTACCATTTTGAAATTAAGTAAAAAAAATATATTACATATATATTAATTCTCCATCTCCAAGAGTCAAAGAAAGTTCTTTTATAAAAGACATAACTTGTATTGAAGACAATGCAATCACCTTGTCTGTTTAAAAAACGTGGTTGTTTGAATCCGTATTCTTTTTTGTCACAATTCGACATTATATTTAAATGAACGATTATAATGATTATGTATCTAATTGGGACATCACTAAACATTGGGGATTGTGAGTAAAAAAAATTTATCATTTTGAAATTAAATAAACTTTGAATCCAATAACCTTCCATCGAGTAGACTCATAAGTATCTTATGAATCGAACAAGCGTCTCTCAGTAACGATCACATGAGGACAATTAATATATATGTAAAGAGTCAAAGAAAGTTCTTATATAAAAGATATAGCTTGTATTGAAGACAATGCAATTACCTTGTCTGTTGACAATTTAGAGCGCTAATGATGTCTCTGTTTAAAACATCGTTGTTTGTATCCGTATTATTTTGATGAACGATTATAATGAGTATGTGTATTGTTACATTTACAGTTCTAGTTCAGTTATATTTACCGGCTCAACCATTTATTTCGCTAAAGTTTTGTTTATTATTTGCAGAATACATATAAAGAAGGGCAAGTACTTGTTACGTATCTTATATCATATTATCGTAAAGCTTAGTGTGTCAGCACTCCACAAATATACAAAAAAAACGAAATACAAGAAATGAAGTATATCGCGTAATAACTTCATATAAAATTACGAGAAAATCATTTACGAAATTTTTCTTACGTTTGTGCGACGTCTTTCGTGCCAACAGAAAATACTCCAGAGATTTTGATGTGAGAATCAGTTAGCCAAAACTAAAATATGTCTCGAAATTAAAATATGGCTGTATGCGATGTTTGAAATTTCATGACTCTTTATTTCATTAAGATAGAAATTTGACAATTAAAATGAAACTACGTGATGTAGTATTATTTCTACTTTCTTTAAGTTCTTTACCGCGACCTAGGTTTCGTTGTATTACATCTTCAGGTGGGTTATTAGCAAAGATCTTCGCTAATTGCCCACCTGAGAATATTGTAATACAACGAAACCTAGGTCGCGGTAAAGAAGTTAAAGAAAGTAGAAATAATACTACATCACATAGTTTCATTTTAATTGTGAATAATGAATTTCTACAAAATTAACGCCAAATATATTCATTATAGAAATTTGAATTATTTATACAGTAGGGAATCAGAGACCTTGATATTTAGTATTAATTTAAATTAATCTGTTTCTGTAGAGGTTCTGTTTTGTCCTTCATTATCATAAGAATTCAACATTTGTTGAATATATTTGGCGTTAATTTTGTAGAAATTCATTATTCACAATTAAATGAAACTACGTGATGTAGTATTATTTCTACTATCTTTAATTTCTTTACCACGACCTAGGTTTCGTTGTATTACAACATCTTCAGGTGGGATATTAGCAAAGATTAACTCTTAGGAACAACCAACAGCATTTATATGTTTCAAACACAATAGCGGAAGACTACTTTGTGCGGATTTGTCCATTGTTTATGTTAGTGAGTTTATTGCAGGGGCGCAGACTAAGTTTTATTATATTACAGAGAGTTATACAATATACCAGTATTCTAGTTGGGGTAATAAATTCAATTGTTGTTATTATGTGAAGTTATACAATGCAAACTTTAGGGTGTATGTAATAAAATTAAATGGAAGCTATTGTCGGTAATATATTGCAAAGGCAAGGGTATTTGAAAGTAAGGCCAAGGTAATATACTAATTCTACAAATCTTATTATCGGTAATATATTTATACAAAAGCAAGGGTATTTGAAAGTAAGGACAAGGTAATACACTAATTCTACATATCTCCGGTTTTATGTATTCATATATTTATTTATTTATTTATTTTAATTTTTATTATATATACTTATATTTATATGTGTATTAATGCTGAAACAATTTCCAGGGTACTGTAGTATCAATGTTTTATATTTATATTATATCTAGAAGATATTGAGAATGGGTGATGATATTATATTTAGTAGTTCATTTAATATATTGACCTTGATATCTTTTTTATGTCTGTTTATTTCTAATGTTTCTAGGATATTAAGTTTATTGCCTTTTGTATTTATTTGTAATATATAGGGGGTATTATCAGTATGGGGGTGATGGTTATTTTCAATGAGATGTTTAGCAAAGTGAGATGTGTCTGGTTTATTATTACGCCAGCTGGCGATGTGTTCTTTATATCTTGTATTAAAATCTCTTCCTGTTTGACCTATGTATACACTATTACAATCGTTACATTTAAGTTTATAGATACCACTCTTTTTATGTTTATCTATTTTTTCTTTATTATTAATAAGAGTTTTACCCAAGTTATTTAAGGTACTATACGTACATGTTATATTATTTATATTTTTATTATTAGTTAAGAGTTTTCCTAGTTTGAGTGATACATTACCTATGTATGGGATAGATTTATAGTAAATATTATTCTTATTTGGTGCGACCGGGTATATTTCTTGTATTAGTATTTTTCTTAATTTATTATGGTACAGTTTTGTGACAATTGATGGGTCATAATTATTATTTGTTGCGATTTGTTCTATAGTTTTTAAAAATTCAGCATTAATACACATATAAATATAAGTATATATAATAAAAATTAAAATAAATAAATAAATAAATATATGAATACACAAAACCGGAGATATGTAGAATTAGTGTATTACCTTGTCCTTACTTTCAAATACCCTTGCTTTTGTATAAATATATTACCGATAATAAGATATGTAGAATTAGTATATTACCTTGGCCTTACTTTCAAATACCCTTGCCTTTGCAATATATTACCGACAATAGCTTCCATTTAATTTTATTACATACACCCTAAAGTTTGCATTGTATAACTTCACATAATAACAACAATTGAATTTATTACCCCAACTAGAATACTGGTATATTGTATAACTCTCTGTAATATAATAAAACCTAGTCTGCGCCCCTGCAATAAACTCACTAACATAAACAATGGAAAAATCCGCACAAAGTAGTTTTCCGCTATTGTGTTTGAAACATATAAATGCTGTTGGTTGTTCCTAAGAGTTAATCTTTGCTAATATCCCACCTGAAGATGTTGTAATACAACGAAACCTAGGTCGTGGTAAAGAAATTAAAGATAGTAGAAATAATACTACATCACGTAGTTTCATTTAATTGTGAATTCAACATTTCTTGAAAGGATTTATAACGAAATACATATTGCGACCGAAGATATCCTTTATACTTTGCAATAATACCAAAGTTTTGGAAAATTTTCTGAATGAAAAGAAAGCGAACAAACCACAAATCTAAAAGAATCGTTTATGCTTACGTATCGTATAAAAAGCTTAGATAGAGTATGTACATATGTGTAAAGAAATCTGATGTAATTTCATTATATACTTTACGTATAATCAAATTATAAGAGAGTAAATTCTGTACATGTAAAATATTTTAAAAAGAGTGATCATTAATCTACGTTGTCATTAATCTAAATACACGCCTGACCACCCATTTCACACACTCCTAGCTGAGTGTGTGAAATAACGACGACATCCGCCATCAAGTAACAAGTCAGCCTATAAATAGCAAACCACCCTTCAAACCAACGTACACGTTTTGAATATCCTTCCGGGACGTCCACTACTTTCGGCGATCGGTGGTGGAAAATACTGAACGCGTTCGGTGCGGGTATATTTATAGACCCTTGAAGCGGCTATGTGCGGTACCCGCGCCACTTTGTACTACATTCTGTCTCATTCGTCTCGTATCTCTCTCTTCATGTTCTGTGTGGTTTCAATGGATTTCCATCTTTATTTCTGCCCAAACTTTTTTGTATATAAAATTGCGTGTCTTAGCAGAATAAATAATTCCATTTTCCAACTTTTAATTGTATTTTATTTTACTAAACTACGACTGAGTACTCGATTCAATAACTCGCTTCATGGTCTTTTTTAGACTGTCTATATATTATGTACTAAAAATTATAGATCGTCTTCGTCTTCTTCCATCCAAGTGACGCTTGTTCTCCTTTAGTAAGTGAGAGACTACTGAAAGAACTTTTGCCAATGTTAAGTTGATCAAGTAATTTCCTGTATATTTGTTGATGTTGCTTGGTTAGTAAAATAAAACATTGTAAAGAAGTAAATATAATAAACGTCAATGTCGAAAATCGAAGTCGAAAAAAGGACATGTGTTCTCGTCCTAAATCATTATCCAAAATTAAAAGACAAAAAAGAAAAAGCGAAGTATTATGAACCAAAAAGAAAATGTTTGATTCAGAGTAATCTGGATTATATGTAATTTCACCGTGAGCCTATATCCAAATTCAACATTTCCAAATTGATTCGCATTCAGTCTCAAATTCTGAGGATCGTGATAGGTGTGATGTAATTCAGTCCCATGAATGACCTACTAGTAAAGTGATTTTAATAGATTTAGCGTAAAGAATGATGATAGAAGCCAGAAATAAAGTCTGTCTGTATGTTAATTTGTTCGTCAATCATGCAAAATCTACTGGACGAATTTTGATGAAAATTGGTATGGTAATGGTTTATAACTAAGACCATTATTTGTATATGAGAGACAGAAAAATTCGAATAACTTCTCATAACATTCTCTTCCGGATTTCATGCGAACGAAGTGGTAGTAGTATGTAGTGGGTACAGCTAGTTATATATAAATCTGTTATTACGTTACCGTGCCAACAGTAGTTTCGTTACTTGTTCATTTATTTGTTTCTAAAGGCATTTACGCCAAGTATTTCCATGGTTGAGTACACGATATACCAATAATCTATGTCTGTATAGAAACGTGGTATTGCTGTTTCTGTATACGAGTGTTATTTCCTGTTGAGGATTACTAGCCATTTTTAGATATCGATTGCGTCACTATGCGTCAGCTGATTATATTTTTATACGTATAAGTTTGAACTTCGTCGCGTCGCCTTGTCTGTAAAAGTTTATTTTTAACCCTTTTCTGTTGTGTGTCCTGTAGATGCTAAACGATATTTTATTGTATCTACTTATCGAGTATCTTCTACTTAATTATTGGAAAAGTACATTGCTTGGGTTACGAATAAGATAAATATTGAACTGGCACACATAACCTCCGGGTTCCATTCTATGATTATGGTTATGACGTCATCCATTAAGGACATTCGGAAGGACAAGATATACCTACCCAAATATATATACATACATACACATATACATACATACATATAAATATATATATATATATATATATATATATATATATATATATATATATGTATATATATATATATCCTCAGCGGCCCGCGGTCCGGAACGAAAGGAGGTATGATTTTGTGTTAGTTCCTAAATATAATTGTCTAATTACATATCTCACTTGCAAAACTTCAAATTTGCTGTTAGAATATAAAAAGAGAAGTATTTTTGAACGGGTTGGAGTTGGATATGAAAAGAAAGTTTTCAATTCTAGTTCGGAAATATATAAATTATCATTTTTCTTACCATAATTTCCAAAAAAATCGCAATTTCCCTTACGAGACTAAAAATGACTGCTCAAAAAATTCTGGAACAAGAAATCGAAATATTAGCAATTACATCTATATTATCCTAATATTATCAGCATCACATCATATAGAATGTTTATTATAAATTTAATTAATCAAATTCACATTGCAACTAAAAGTCATGATAACATAAAATAATGATGGATATAAATTTCTCACATCATACCATTTTCCAATAGACAGGTTGAAAATATAATCCTCATTAATTTCAGCATATTTATCACATCAATCAATTACCTTAAATATATCTCGATGATATTTTATGCTATCAGAATGTTCGCCGGTCGTTCACCTCAGTTAATCATCGTTGTCAAATTAATTTACGTTAAGGTGTTTCTTGATATTTGAAGAGAGAAAATATTCATTCCAGGCCAAATCGGGACTACATCACAAATGGTTAATTTCTTCAAATACACAATCGCGTAGAGCATTGACGACTTATGGTATGTGAACCAAATTGTATGTGAACCAATCGCGTAGAGCATTGACGACTTATGGTATGTGAACCAAATTGTATGTGAACCAATTGCGTAGAGTGTTGACGACTTATGGTATGTGAACCAATTGCGTAGAGTATTGACGACTTATGGTTGTTATGAAGAATAACCATTAAATGTAAATATTTTGGTCGAGAGCAAAAGGATATCTCTGATGTTATTGTAAAAATGTCCTGGGATGTTCCCGACTTACACTTTCATAATGACTCTACCATTACAAATAGTATAAATGATAGAATGTATAAGATCATTTCGAATAGTAATAATAGTATAAGTGAATGCATTCTGCATTAAGATAATTTTTGGAAATTTTGTCGGCTTGTGTGTTTACTTACGCACGTATTACGTAAAAATTAACTTTTTCCTTTTTAGAAAATCATAGAGTCAATTTGAATTAATATATAGTTTTTATTTCATCGCAATCAATTTACTTAATAAAAAGTTTTATTTAATAAGACCAAAAATTCAATTACATTTTGTTTGTTAATACAACAACAGTAAAAAAGTGCCTAACTACTCGATGCATAGAAATTATATAAATTTATATTGTACATCAATAGATAGCGCTATGTGTATTTTATAACGCGCAATGAAGTTTTCAATCCGGACAAACATTAGCAAAATAAGTGTGGCCCGAATATGGAAGCATACTTACAAAAATCAGCATTAGTACGTTTTTAGTGATTTACATATAGACTATCGCGGGCACTGCTAGTCATACACAAAACAATATTTTTATCATTTCACTTCCCCTCTCTCAGCAATGTATTATGAGTAAGAACTTCAATTCTAAAACGTCAGTCTCGTAATGTTACTTTTTGGGATTAAGAAGCTTTTGATTGGGATGGGAATTAGGTTTCTGTAACTAAAATCGAGGTCAGAATTAGTCACTCTATAAATAAATAGTAACAATTTAATATACAGTTTCATTAAAGTTATGAGAGAACAATTGTAAATCAGGACATTCGGGTGGTATAGACATGTCCGATATTTTCATAAATAATTAGTGTCTTTAATGGATTACTTTCAAGTATAATTAAATAGATAAATTTTTCAAAAGTTTTAAAATGTTCTTACTTTTGAAAATATTAATTGGAAATTTTAGGCCAATTCGACAAACAATTAATTAAATTATAGTACCCACTCGCTCTAGATGATATATAAAATGGCAAAGAAAACCATAATACTTAAAGAAAGAGAGTTGATCACCAAATGCATACAGCTATACAGAGAATTGTTAGCTCTGTGGAATGTCAAGAGCAAGGATTATCATGATAGTGATAAAAAATATTGTTATTTAAATATAAAGGGCTGTTTGCAGAAGCGACGAAATATGATGTTCAAGAGACACCTTTAGTCGATAAACACTACAGATACTTGAGAGGTCTTGCTTACGTGGAAACATTAACGCTTATGGGCCGTCAATATTACTGATAGGCCGTCAATATTACTGCCTGATAAATAATTGATCCCTTGGGTTCAAGATATCATACAATACTATTGCGCAATAAAAGTATTGTACAATGTTATTGTAGATGTAAGGTCCACCTAAAAGATGCCGTAAATGGAAACTAAATTCACAGTTTCAAAAAGAACAATATGGATATAAGTCTAATTTATATTTTATGAAAAGATATGTACTATTGTTAACAAAACTCGATTAATACAAACCGTAGATTCTATTTACATTTTGATAGTATCATGAGTACCAAGACAATCACTCTAACAGTAATATAATGTACTGTTAACCTTAAATTATTGGAGCGATTGTCTTGATGCTTACAAATATTTTGTAATTCATAATTTATTTTTCTCTAATCGTAAATAAGTCATATACTAGTGCGACCACCTTCAGACATTAGAGCAGTTAAATACTGTGGATTTAATTGGATTCGGGATGTTGGTATTAAAAAATGAATGATGAAAATGCAAGTGCACGAAACATTTTAAATTTTCATATTTTTGAGGTATGATGTGAGAAGATTTTTTACTTATTTATTTAATATAATACTTTTATATAAATACGAGTATAAGATATATTTTATAACATAGGTACAAGGCGAACGTGTCACAAAAACATATTACCAGTAAAAATTAATATTATGGCATATAACAACGTTTTTATTCTTTTACATATGTCATCTTCAACGCAACATAAAGATACATATGACTAACTTATTACTATACGAAAAAAATCTGTTAGTCAACCATAGCTAGGCTTAAATATACGCAAATAAGTCCCGAGGTAGGCTGCAAAAAATTGTAATTACTATTGCACTGACAGTAATATTATTAAAACAATTAATAAAAAAACGATATTTCATGTATTTACAATAATCATTATTAACAAAAAATGTCTTAAACATCGAGAGAAAATAAAAGGATGAAATTTGAAAACAGGAAGTGAATGAAAAAAGAAAATGGCGCAAGCACAGTAAAAAGAGATATTATTTTTCCGGTGACTCTTAAACGCGTATATAGACAGTGAATTTCAGAATAAATTCCTTAACATAGCGGCGTAAACAGAGAAGGAATACTCATGGAAGGAAGAAAAGGAATGTTTATATATATCCAGACACATTCAGTAGAAATAATCACAAACATATGCAAACGTACATGTATACACACTCAATAGTACATATATACGAAGATTAGGGTGAGGGATAATAGGGGAAAGGAAAGAAGGAAAACTCGATTGTGAAAGATTTCAATAGCGCTCTTTAACGCAAGCGCATCAGGACATAACTAATTCCATAGTACTACGAAGACGACGGAATTCCTAGAAGTAAATTTCAAAATGAAGAGAGGGTTCAGTATTTCAGAAAACAACCTTAACACAAATCTTATAAATTATCTGCGCAGCCGCCAATATCTTCACACGAGAACAACTCGCTGCCGGTATAGTTTAATTGAATCACTTTGGCTGGTGGGGAGACATGGTCAATATAATGTGGGCGGAGCTATTCGTGTGACGTGCGTTCAATTGACTTACGGCAGTTGTGTGAGTATCGTTAATGTATTTGTGTCAGTTCCGTGTTTTCTTACCAAGTACAGTTATGCCGGAAACAAAAGAAAATTTCTGCGCAGTAAGATATGTGTAATCTTTTGAATAATGTATGTATGTGAACATAATAAGTTTAATTAATATAACTATATTTGTTAATATAATTATATTTTATAAGCCAGAGCACTGAATAGTGTGTGATTAACTGCGTCGATAAGAAATTATTGGTATCTATTAAGAAATTAATGATATTTTTATTGCTAACTAGCTGTGTCCGCTGCTTTGCTCGCTGAAATTCATTGATGATTTTTGTCTAGAATAACCGTCATAGAGTAATAACATCAGTGTAATAATCACGACTGTCAATAGGTTGGTAGAAATTGAACCCACGTCTTCGGCGTACCGTGCAAACGTGCTAACTATTACACCACAGCTTATCCAACTGACTTGTGGAAACTATTATTATTATTATCATCGCTATTATCCTGCTTTTTCTATTTTTTTTTATTTTTACAATATCTATAAGCATAAAGTTTAATTAAAACGCTAATGGGTGGCGATAGCAATACAAATATAGTAATATTAATCAATTCAGATTTTTTTTTAAATCTATAGTATACAGATAAAAGGCAGTCCTATATGTTGCTTTAAGATGTAAACTATTGCTATACCAAATTTTATCAAAATCTGTCCAATAGATTTAATAACAAATTAACAGACAGACAAAAACTAAAAAACAGGTTTTCTGGCTTCTATTATCAATCAATCACTCTTTATAAAATATTTTCCATGTACAGAATTCACTCTGTTGCAGTTTTGTTACGTGTATAGATTTCTGTGATCGCTTCCGCCAACCGGATTTTCTTTTCATTTTTTACATATTTATGTACATTTTTCTTATTCTTTATCTTCTTATACAAACATTCAGTTAATGATTACTATTTATTTTTCAAGAAAAGGACCTCATTTCCCCCATATAGTTCACTATGCTGTAATTTTCTAAAAAGTGATGTTATAAAAAACATATATAAAATGTAATATAAAATGTAATATTTGACATTTTTATTTAAATGTAAAGTTTTTAATTTTTTTTTAATGTGCTTTAATAAATTCTAATATTCCACACAATTAAATTTTATCCGAACTTGATACGTAATTTTTTTATACAAATATCATGAATATTTAAAACAAAGTAGTAATTTTTTGTAATATAACTTTTTTTCATCAAATTTTGTCATTTTGACAAATAATTACAAGATTTAGAAGTGCATTTATTTGTTTTCACTGTACCCACGGCCATGGACAGTGATTACTTACACACATCTGAGTATAGTTACGTTCGTGCTCATACATTTGGATCAGATAGTGTTCGGAACAAGCTGTACTGTCACAGAATACTTATACGATCTGACACAACCAATGAGCTAGTCGCATTGCTTCTATTGGCGTTCAGTGTAACGAATAACAGCTTAAAGCCGAGTGAATACTTAACCGCCCGTGATTGACACCATCCACAGAAGAACGTCCTTGAGCCATTCGAGCGCTACTTTACGTTTGTTTTAGTCAGATGAACGTAATCATTATCTCTTCGTTTAAAGTGGTCACCTACAGTCTGATCTGCTGAAGAATAGAATGGACTCACCATTGTCGCTTACTCGTTGGACCAGCATCTCTGATAATATAAAACCTTTAGCATCACGTACTCTTAGATGGAGAACTTTTCAAATAACTGAAATAAATAATATCAAGTGACAATTTCAAAGAAACTGTTTACGCGTATGATTATCTACTCGTTTTTTGTATACTTGATCGATGTGATTGAGATTGTTGTCTCCACATTAGCATTAAATGTGAGAGTTTATTTCTGCTAAACAAGTGGAGTTACACTGGAGTAACACTGGAGTGTTTTAGTTAAAGTTAGTCTAAGAATTCATCTCAGTTTCACATTTTATCCTAATTCTGGACTAAATTAGGTCAATTATCTCACTACTTATATTCACGGAAGATTCGAAGGGTGGTAATAGATCGTACGTGTCATCTGATTATGACAGTGTTAATAATATTGTTCGGTGTATAAACAAAAATTGAAAATTAAGGTAAAAGAATATAAAACTCAAATTTTACGCCATCGACAATATTTTTATCATCAATAGAGAATTTTTTATAATACTTTGTAAGTGATATAGAAATATATTTAACTTTTAATTACGTAATAATAATGTTCGATTTGCTGTTTATTATAAAATATTCATTAAAAGCTTTAATCTTTGGGTTTTTCTTAATGAGTTGTGTTTTTTAACTGTTTTTTTTATGTTAATAATTTTATAAAACCAAACATGTTACAAAAAATATTTAAGCAGTGACATAGTTTTCTTACTTTATAAATATTTCATCAAGAAGCAAAGTCTTAAATATATATGAAATTGATTTTTTCATTTTTGTTTACTCGGAAATTTACGTTCCTTGTGAGGTTCGTAAGCCCGAAGGCAATGATCCATTTAAAAAAATATACATATAAGTGTCCTGAAAAACGTCAAACACTTTGTTCTATATGTATGTCAAAAATTATTTACATTTGTTTTTAATTGACACATATTTATTTTCTTAATGACCACCAGGTTACCACCAGTTAACATACCAGGAACCGGAAATGTGCCACTATTTTGAACAACTTTTGCAGGCGCCTTATATATTTTCCCTATAAGTTTCCGGCGTATTCAGAATAGAACGCTTTAGGACGATTGTCAACAAATAAAGCCGAAATAAATAGCCGTCCAATATGACCTTAATTGTTCTCGCGAAAAAAAATTGGACGAATGTTTGAAACGTTTTTTTATTTATTAATAATGACTTTCAAACAGGCCTTTATTTTAAGCAAACTTCCATACATTCTGATTGAATAGAATTTTGTATCACTCGACCCAAATATCTTTACGCTAATTAGCACGCGTTAACGGAATGAAGTTTTGCATACTTTTGCCTCATTTTTTTGTGTATTGACAATAAATTTTAAAAAAATCAATATGCTACGTAAAGTATAAAGTACAAATAATTGATGCACAGAATGCAACAGAAACAATTTAATCCTTTTTAAAATTATTATCTACATGTAACAAGTTTTTTTTATCCACCTAAGATTGACCCCATTGCAATGCATTTTATTTTGCGCAGGCTTCTATGAAAGTGGATTGAATGTGAGACATGTACCAATTTAATAATATTTCTATATTCAGAATACGTTTTGTTTTCAGATTGTTTGACTATGATTTCTTTTAGTAGTTGCGGGTCGAGGTAACTTAGCTTGATATATTTACCAATGGTCCTCAAATTATAGTAAATATAATTGTACCTACGTGGTCTATTATTTACTGTGCGTACACAAAGCTACTTGTGTAAATTGGCTCCATCGTTATTTGCATCCTTACAGTAATTATATTTTGGCTTGTTTCCAACTTTTTAGTTGTCTTTTAACTCAGACGGGTTTCTTCATTTTCTTTTTAATTAATTTCTTGTTTATCAGGTCAAATTAAGTATTTTTGCGGAAAGAAGTCATCTAAAATTGTCAAATTTGGTGTTTCATTAGATATTTTTTTTTAACATAAAGAAAAGATGCTTGTACAAAAATATTTCAAAATGATTTACTGTACAAAAACGAGGCCAAATATTGCAATTTAGGAGGAGCCTTCCGCAATAACCATAATTAAAATTATGTAATCATTAAAATTTTATTACAATTTTATTAGATTTGGGTAAAGGTGAAATGCGCGATCTGTTCATTTCATAATCAGTAAAATCTTATTAAGATTTATATCGTCATTTATTTCATATGAAATCTAAAGTTCTTCGACAGATAGACATTGCGACGAAACGAAAAGGTTCATTCAGGCATAGAATTTAAAGTAGGAATAACTCCTGTCCATAATAACCGTGAACAGGCAACCAAAATTCCTGAAAATGATTCAAAGTGGACTAGCCTCATTACTGGCGTACCTCAAGGTGTTGTTTCTTTCCTCATTTCCTTTTTTATTTTCAGAATAAGTTTTATTTCAGATCTTCCCACTTTAATTTATATGCTGATTATTTTCAAATAAGCTTTCACTGAAGTGTTGATGCAATTTTTTCCTGCATCGGTATACCGAATGAAGGCCTTTATCTAATCAGTCAGTCGGCAAATAAATAGGATATTCTGATTAAGGTAGTTGTCGCGTGACAGCAAGATCCAAAAGTTACTATGAAATAGTTAACAGTAATTTTATATTGATTTAATTTTTTAGACAAATCGCTCGGCGCCTTTTTTAATAAAATTGAGTGTAATAAAATTACTACTTATCCTGTAATGTTAATTGTATAATTTTTGAAAGTGATTTTTATCAAAACTAATCGGTAAATATATTTTTTTTAATTTTAATGTAACATAATTTTTACATTGACTTAGTTTTTGAGACAAATTGTTCGACGCATTATTTAAATAATATCAAAAGCGTGGTGAAATTATACTATTTTTGAGAGACATTTTTACCAAAACTCAGTAAATAAGACTTGAATTTTAAAAAAGCTAGAAATTTATAATTTTGATAATATAAGAAAACGTAGACTCTCACTTTTTTGAATTATGTAATAATTTGGAATTATATCCAAATATTTCACATATGAATACGTTTTTGTGATAAAACATCCTATGATGACCGAGATGCTGAAACTAGTAATTCATTTTTGAATTGTTTGATTTAAAGTTATCTTTAGAACTGAAGCGAAATGGATTGTAAAAAAAACACAGCCCAAAAATTAGGAATCATTGTACCTATAAGTATGATGACTTACGGATAATATGCTCTATTCAAAATATATTCATAATTTTTTTCCATTTAAAAATGGCGGAAAATGATGAATATATTTGGAGTTAATTTTGTAGAAATTCATTACAACTTGATCTTTATTCACGACTAAATGAAACTACATGATGTAGTATTATTTCTACTTTATTTAAACTATTGGCCACAACCTAGGTTTCGTTGTATGACAACATCTTCACATGGGCAATTTGTAAAGATTCTTAGAAATCTTTAAATAAAAATTGACCTAGAAGTATGATGACGTACGGATTGTTATGGGGCATATGTGGTGTCAACTGTTTGACTGCCAAGATCGAAATGTCATTTACAAATTTTGTTAGATTTCCAAAAAATATTGGTGCTTAAAATAATAATTATCTTAATATCAGTAGGATTTTCCCACTTCTTTACAATATATGGCATATGGTATATATACGGTACGTGTTGTAAATTTTAAATATTTTAAACAATATAATTCTTAACGTGGATACTATGCTCAAATAAGGTGCATTGTAACAATTTATATAAAGTAGGCAATATAATTTGTTATTTTAACAAAAATAATTTATGTAAAGTAGGCAATATAATCTACTCTTTTAGCAAAATGATAAAATATATATTGTTGAGATCGGTTACCTTATGTCCTTTAAGACGTATTAAAGTAAAAGGCGCTAGGTAAGAGCCGGGCGGGCTCACTGATAATTCGTTGTAAAATTACATATCAAATTCAAATTTGCATAAATTTTTGTAAATGAAAATTCGTGCGAACACTACAAGTATAATTTTCGTATATCGTGAATGTTAGTGAAGGCATCAAACAAAGCTACAGAGGACACCTTTGACAATGATAGGAAAAATTGACAATCAATCGCCCAAGTCAAAAGGCGATTACCCCATAATCAGGCCAGTAATTCCATTCCTCATAGACCTTACATAATAAATAAATAACAATAATATACACAAATATAAAAATAATGGGTCTACGATTGTCTTAAGCCTTGATTTTCAATGACATGTGTATATATTTTCCGTACATGTACATTTAACTGCATAGAATTTTAAAACAATCTTCCTCAAAATTTCCCTGAAATCTCAGAAACAACAAAAGCTATAAATTATAACATTCCATCATTCTATTAATCCAGAGAACTACTTTGTAATATCTGACATTTTTTTGAACAAAAAGGCTAGGCAAAAGACAATCTAATTTATCAAGAAGAAGATATTATAAAAAAGGACCCAATTCATACCATAAATAAAGCTTCGGAACGAGAAAAAGATCCATCCAATGCATCAACTACACAAACAAGACTAGGTCTATTCAGTATTCCTTTAGGTAATCTGAATTCATCGAGGAGACTACTTTCTAATCCAAATTCATCTATTCATTGATAGAATAGTAATATTACACATAGCACCTGTGAAGCAGATGAAGAAACACCCAGCAAATATTTCAAAAAATATTCCTCTCTACGAAAGATTCTGATTCTCTTTTACAAGGGAGAAAAAAAAATCAGCCGCGATTCAGAATACAAAAGAAATCATTGAAGCTGATAAAGTACGAGATAAAGGTAATGCTAATTCAAATGTAGCTACCAAAACAGATGTGAAATAAATGTTAAACTTCATAAAAATGTGCCTACAAAATGCCCAAAGAAAATACCCGGAAAAATATAAGATGAAAATATTTTGTCCTTCTGTAATTCAAGAGACATAAAAATGATTGTGAATACAAGTATTGTTTGGAAGAATAAAAAAAATTAAGTCCAATATATTACGTGTAAGCTATGGCTAATAACATTTATGCACAGCTGAAATAAATGTGGACATACAAAATGAGCGAATTAAAAAAAACAAAATCTACCTTCTCCTGCTTTTATTTATTTGGTTGAAGTTTTTAATATAAAACAAATTTATAATTTAACCAGATAAAACCGATTTAATTTATTAAATTGAATCTTATTTAATGTGTCTCCGTATTGAATAGTTTTAATGTACCATCATTCATGATTAAATTAATATATTTGATGACAGATTTTCTTTGATTACTATCTAACGGTAACTATCTCCATTGTGGTAAATACATCAGGGTATATATTCCACTTAATAGGCATGTTTTTTTACAAAGAAGGTTAGAAATTCAGATATAAGTTATAATAGCTTTTGTTACAATGAATAATAAACAGTTAACCTTTGTAAAGAAAAGTTGGTTAACAGCTAATTCTTTTCTTAATAAAAAATTCATTAAAGACATAGTACTCTTTGATTAATACCCTCTTATAAGTTTATATATAATTTTTTTTATCTATAATAAGATATAAAATGTACACTTGACTGATAGGGAGATAGTATTCATCGTGAGAAATACGATAATATAAATTGAACTTGATAGTGAATCGCGCAAATAATTTTGTATACTTGACTGATAGTACACAAAACATTTGATAAATTAATATTTTACTTGCGTTTATCGTAACAAGGGCAATGATTTGGAATGAAGTTGACAAAGAATAACGCCTTACATTTTCGTGAACATTTTCGAAATGAAATTTCCCACCTGGGTCATCTAACTGTTTTTGTTTCAGTTACGTTTTTCTTTTACTTCTCCACTAACTACGTTTCCCCTGGACATTTGCTCGTTTTTTTTCTTACTAAAATAAAAAAATTATGTGTCGCTTTTTACTTTTCTCTTTGTTATAATCATAATAAATTATCAGAATTGAACATTCTCTTTCAAGCCGCCATCATAATCAATCTCAATCTAACGTTTTATCGATTTGAAAAATGGCTTCAGATGTAATAACGAGTCCACTACATACATAACATTGACGCAATAAATAGAAAGATAAAAAAATGTGCATGTCAGGTCCGACGCGCGGCCAGAGTTTACTCCTTAAATGCTTAGAATATATAAGCTAGGTAAATATAAATAGATTTAAAAAAATGGTAACACTGTAATTATTTTCAAGTAAAACACAAATGAACGAGATCAAATTTGCACAACAATAATAAAAACATTTAGCAACGTCAGACTAAGAACTTAAAATTAAAAGAGACTTTAATTTTGTAGAATAAAAAACACCAAATATTTACACGTAATGACATTTAATGATTATATCTTGATATAAGCTAACGATAGTAAACTATGTGTGTCACATTCCGTCATTGCGATTACGCCATAAGAAAATGCCAAATAAACATATTAATATCTCACTCTAAAGATGAGTAGAAATGTTACGTGGAGAGGCCGCCTAACGGCACAGTTGTTTTAACTCTCTGAACTTCGCACTTACATTTTTTAACGCTCTGAACTCGATACGCTCTCAACTTCTGATTTTACTCCTTATAAAACTTCATACCGGGCGATATATATGAAAATCGATTCTCAAGGAGTAAACCCCTAAAACGGTATATCATGGTGAAAAAATACCTTTTTGGACTCATAACAAATTATTAAAATTAATACATTCCGAACAGATTATTTGAGAAATATCCTAGAAGTATTTTACACATACAGTTATTTCTTATAAACTCACCGTATTCGAGAACAGTAAATAAGTCACAATCAATTAAAAACTGGAAGTGAAATAATTATAACTCGAAGCACGACTTTGCTCATAGTAAAGATGATACAGTAAATAATTTAAAACCAAATGTGTTCATTAAATACTCTGATATATAGTTCTGAGCAAGAATATTACTTAAAATTTTTCTTATCCATAATCAATGGGCAATATTAAAGGACAAGCAGTATTTACATCTATCCCGAAAATACCCAAATATATTCTGCGGCTGCAGTTTTAGTGATTTACAATGATCACTAAATTTTCATCATCACCTAAAGATGTAGTCAGACAACGAAACCTAGGTCATGGTTAAGAACTTAAATAAAGTAGAAACAAAACCACATCACGTAGTTTCATTTAGTTGTGAATAAAAATAAAGTGTTAATGCATTTCTACAAAATTAAATCCAAATATATTCAATATTAGTTTATGTTATAAATATCTATTCTCTTTTATTTTTGAACTACACAACTAAAATATATCCTCACGCAAACCACGTGTGCATGTTAAATTTGCAGTTGATCGCTTATTTGGAAGTAGGGAACGTTAAAAAACTTCATCCAAAAAAAATAAGCAGAGATCTACAAAATTCGTTAATGATCTAAAAGTAAACAAAAAATACAAGATAAACAATAAAGTTATTTTTATTCGTCGTAAAGGAAAAAAATCATTTTCTCGTTCAACTGAGATTGGTCATGACATAACAGAATTGCTAAATTGGACAAAACCGATAATTTTTTTTTTCGGATAATAGTTAAGATAGTTTTAGTTAGTTTAGCGTCTAGCTTATACTTAGTTCGAAGACTGAACCAAGTGTAAGCTAGACGCGAGCGTTTTCCTCTAGGAAACAAATCGCAAGCACTGTATCAATTAGAATTTCGGAAAAAAGAATAAAACCATAGACACTTTCATGATTTTACATTTCAGCCTCTCATTTCTATTTCTATCTCTCAAACCTGTGAAAACTTTAAGCAAACCAAAACATAATGAGCAATACATGAAACCCTGGCGTTTTATTATCCATGGCGTTTTTATTCAAGTAACTAAGCGCGCTTCTATTCGTGGTAACCTGATAATACACATAAGTTAATGGATATAATTTACGTTTTTTTTAAACAACACTTAATTGATCAGATCGAAATTCATTATTTCCACTGGCTATAATTGCAAGTTTTTAAATTAGTATTTACAGGTTTGACACAATTATCTGTAAATTTTTGTACTAACAGTTTAATACGATTTATATTATCTTTACTAAATACTGAATATCTGAGTAAAAGCTAAAAATATATCTAATTTAATAGAAGATTTTTCTGAATGTAACAAGATTTCAAACAATTAAAAAACGTAAAATTCGCTGGACACAAATGGAAAAATATGGAAAACCGTAAGTACAGATAGTTTCAGGTACAGAAGATATTTGGCAATCATAACTCGACCCAAGTTGTGATGTAGATAAATTTCGTAGCTCTTCATTACCGATGTTATTTAACTAACTTTCAGCTTAACCACAGGCATAATTCAACTATTTTAATGTTTAAAGTAAATTATTAAGTGATTTTATTATTTAAAGTAATGTTAAATATTAAGGGAATTATTCTAATAACTTTCACCGGAAAAGCTTTCATTTAGGATCGGTGTACCCAAATAAAAGTATTTATTAATAAACTTATGATGTAACAGATAGAAAGACAAAATATATTAGTATTACGGCGACACCGATCGACGAGAATCATTGATACACGAGTAGATACAGAATCTGTTAATTCATTTTTGAATTATAATGTAAATAATTTACAACTAAAAAGTCAGTCAGAACGATTAAGAAGTATATAGTTTTGATATCAAAATTCTCAGATCATAACAGTTCAAATGAGCGTTAATGAAAAGATAACTTTAATGTTCGTAACAAGGACTAGGACACCACTTGCTTTATGTTCCAAAAACAATATTCATATGCAAACAATATTCAACATTCACGCGAAAAGCCATATCCCCTGGAAAGCAACAAATTATTTCAAGTCGAAGTTCCGCGTTAATAATAAAACTCATTCCATAAATTTCCAAAGAAATTCGTAACCAAAGTATTCCATTTTCAAAATTATAACTTAATCTTTTCATGCCTTAAGGTTAACTAGCAATTCCATGGACTTTAGTGCCATCTCCTGATAACATAAATATGAAATGAAATATTCTTAAATTAGAAAATGAAAAAGAAAATACTATTAAATACAAGAACCTGACTGCACAAAATACAGAAAACAAAAAAAAAACAATTTTCTTAAAACCACCACCTATAAATCATAATTTGCAGGCGTGATTCTACGTCGATCGACGTCAAATTATTACTTGTAATGAGATTCCGCCCAAAAACCATTACATAAGTATAAGAATATTCACGAACTTTAATATTGCAAACATGTTTTTTGTGTTGTTAGCTTACGAAAGCAACGTTTGCATTAAAAACAGAAATATGTATATGTATACATAAAAGGTGGAGACAAAAAATGTTACTATTATATTCATTTATAGTAAAGTTTGCTGTATATTTTTGCTTACCGACATAAAAATAATGAACACTGGCAAAATTATATTCAAATATCTACGATATTCATTATTTGCGATTATCGATATTCAACGAAGTTAATTGCAGCAAGCGCGCGAATTTACATGAATTTACACGCGCCACACCTCTTTCGAACGTTCTCGTACGTTTGAAAATAATCTCGCAGTGTTGCCATCGCCTGGGTTACCTGTTTAAAAAAATATGTTTGTAACGCTGTGGCATGAACAAAATATCGATATCTCAATAGATATGTAAAATAATATTTGTTGTGTAAGGGCATTGAATAGATATTTTTGAAACACTAATAAAATTGGTAAATTAATATCTTATACTTGTTTTAAATTGTTTTAACTATCAGGTGAAATGTGAGTTAGGCAGTAAAGCAAGAAGTAGAAATAATAACACTCATTATACGTGGAAAACTCGATACATTTTCTGAAATAATGCAGGTATGGCACAATGTTTTATGGTAATGGACATAAATATATTGAATGGTTCAACATAAAGCACTCGACAAACGCGATATGTTTATTTCAATTTTGAACGAAAAATGGTTACAATTTTCGCTCCGTTGCAAAGGTTTTTATATAATCTTCATTACAATTGGTCTTAACGAAGTTGACAGGGAAGCAAGAAGATGCAATCAAATCATATAACGTAGCCGGAAGATGATGACCCGAACTCTTTACTGATGAGGAGTAAACTCAAAGAGTTTGGACTCGTTTCACTTGTCTTTACATAAACAATAAAGTAATAAATAGGTAAATAAATAGGTACACACAAAGATATGAAGCAACTAAAATATTTGTATGTAAGTAGGTTAGTAATTAATTCCAGGTATAAACAAGTGCCTGTGTGTGAAAATCACTCATCTGTGTGAATGTAAGAGAGGCATCGTCTTGGCAGCAATTCCAAAACATCTAACAATAGCAGAATGTTTAAAAATTTATTCACATTCGGAAACGATAGTGTACCACAAACGTTTCAATTGCTAAGTACTCCTGTTTTCATTATTTTTCACTTTTCCGCGCTTCTTATTCGGTGATTAGGTGTTTTAATTGGTCCATTTCATTTTCTTGTAAAAAATTATTTAAAAATATTAATTCTTGTAAAAATAATACAGATATAGTAAATTATTGCATAACAATTTAGTACTAATCAATGCATGACTTATATTTCAAAATACGACGGGTTTGTTTAAATTTATAACTGCATGACTTATATTTCTAAATATGACGGGTTTATTTAAATTTATAACTGCATGACTTATATCTCAAAATACGACGGGTTTATTTAAATTTATAACGAAGTGTAGTTAAAATTTTACTCCATTAAATTATTTATTAACAAACTTACGATGTAATAGATAGAAAGGCAATTTACTACTATCAGGGCAACACGGATCGACGACAATTATTGATTTACAAATGGATACCGAATCTATTAATTCATTTGTGAATTATAATGTAACAAATTTACAATTAATAAATATATATAGTTTTGATATCAAGATTCTCAGGTCATAACAGTTTTAATGAACGTTTATGAAAAGATAACTTTAATGTTCGTAACAAGGACTAGGACACCGCTTGACACCTTTAATATCCAATATTCACGCAAAAGCAACAAATTGTTCTCAGAAAATATAGGTCGTGTGGAGTAGATAATTGTTTAATAAGTCATAACGCCGATATTACTCCAGATACGGAGATATTTTTTCATTTTATTTATATTTGTCATCGAATGATTTTTTGGAACTTTGTTTCGGTGGCTACAAGCAATATGATTATGAAAGGTACTTGACATTTTTACTCAAAGAACATATTTTGCGGTACCAAATCCATTTATATGACGGCATATTTTACGGCTTTTGTATTTAAGACAGATTTTATATCTCTATTAAAATCAAGGAAATTAAAAAATGGTTTACCACAAAAATAATAGTTGATAATAAAGACGACAGACGATTACGTATTGCCGACGAATGTACTTCGAGGGCTTCGAAAGAGGTTCGTGCGTCTCCTAAAATGGAATAATGATGGACACGGTGGAATATTGTATGGCTTTATAATAGCAGAATGACTACAAGTAATAAAAAATTTGGCTTTTTTAGAAAATATTACCATCCAATGTTTGTTCTTCAAAAAAATGTTTGATTCTACAAAGTAGATTAGAATCAATGAAAAGTGGGAAAAAAATTCATTCTAAAAGAAAAACTTACTGATTTACCTTAAAAAATTTAGTTCTACTTTGTCATTGCACAATTTCCGCAAAAATTATTTATATTCCTTATTTATATTCTGAGCTACTCTATGCAGATGTCTGGTAATTAAAAATCTGCAATGATTTTTCATTTCAGACCGATGGTTGTAGAGCGGCGATGGTCAGAACCTAACTAAGTAATTTTTAGTTTAACAGAAATACATATCATTTCAAAAATATACGTCTTTCGCAACACAGAGTTTCTAATTCTATTGAAATATTTATATTAAACCTACCCTTACTCGTGTTACCCCTTTATGAAGTTGAAAAAGCTTGAATTTACTTTGGGGAAATGATGTAAAAAAGTTAATAGCCATTTTCAAATTAATAACTTTTTATAGTTTCAATAGTCATTAGATAAAACATATAAATAAAACAATACAAACTTGTTTAAGAAAAACAAGACATCTAATGAACAAGGATTACTTTTATTGTAGTATTAATATAGCATATCTGGGATACAATCTAATATCTAGAGTGCTTACCAAAAATATAATAAAAAGTACAATACAGGCGAGCACTACAGTTTTTTTTTTCACTTAATGACATCTGCAATATACAAAAGAAGGCCAAATTTTGTGTGTTGTTGCCAGTGCCAACAAAATTTGGTTGCAGCTACAAAGACGTGGCCATCATAATAAATATAGAAAACAAGTCTTATCCAGGGCCATCAGCTTAAATTTTATTGGCTCCTAGTAAAATCTAAAAATGTCTTTAGTGTAATAAAAATAGTATAGCGTCTCTGATAGAATATATTGCTTTATCAAAATAATTGAAGGTATACAACAAATGGGTATAATCGTTTCTGTTCAGGTTTCTAAATTTCTCCACAAACCACATGGTAAAATATGGTTATTTGAAAACATGTTGAAAATGCAGATGCTTATTATCGTGATAAGAAATTAATGTATCATATATCGATGTTAAAATATATTATATCCGCACCTACGTATTATCTCCATTCTATGTTGATAATAAACTCAGATATCATAAACTAAGCTATTGTTTAAAAATCCTTTCGACAGTGAACAGTGTTATTTGTTAATTAACGTGTGTGAAAGTTTTGATTGAGTTTCTTTATATTAAAATATTCACAGAATATTGCAGAAATGTGCACATTTAAAACTATATTCCGAAAGGCGATACTATTATTAAGGTAATTTCCATTCTCCAAATTTATACAAGAATTTTTAAAATTATATATAGGTATGTTATTATTTATATAAAATTATTTTTAATACCACGTTGATTTGTGTTTTTTTCTTCTAAATACGTCATGGTTTCATTTTCAAGCGTATCAAATATAAAAATTAAATTAAAATTATTTCTTTAACAGAATTCAGGTTGAGTGGAAACCAATTTTCATGTTCGTCACGTATAACTGCATATCCAAAAGAATAAATACTTGTTAGGACTATCTATGATCATGAAAATTGTGTAGTGTAACCGATTTCAATGTATTATTTCGGGAAATTATGAAAATTAAATAGTTATCGTCGGGAGCATTAATAAAAATAGAAAAAATGGAGACAATCTTCCTTAGAACATTAGTAAGAAGTTTTCTGTATTATATTTTAAAGTATTAATGCAAATTTCCATTTCGTGGTTCATGAAACCGAATTAAGAAATGCGTGTATTAATTTAACGTGAGCGTAATAATAAAATGATTTTGAAAGCTGTAGGACATTACTTTTATCATTATCCAAAGCACCGAAAACATAGACTACTGATATCATCTAAGGCTGACGACATTTTCGGTTCTACAAATTTAAACATCACCCATCGAGTGATTTATCGTGGCCATATTGACGATATTAAACAATGAAAAGTCATTGCAAAGGAGTTGGATATCAGATTTGAAGGATTAAAAAGGTGATTTGAATGGACGCGGTTGTCGCCATTTTATCCGATCAAAAAATAATATAAATATTCTAAGGCCTCGATAATTTTATTTACTCAGACAGAAGTTATATTGTGATATTAGTGTAGATAAGCCAACGATTGAAGGGCACCACAAAGTTTTAACTGTTCTCGTCACTAGATAGCAGCACAGGTAATTAAATTTATTGTTGTTATTAGCCAACAGATGGCGAACAAGTTTATTATATTAAAAATTAAAGACTCAACTAAGACGCTTAAATAGTTACTTGAGCACATCTAAATTCCTAAACGTAATATTAACAATTTGAAATATTATAATTTCAACTCGGAAATGAGATTATTTCAATGAGGAAAAAGAATAGAAAAACAGATAAGAATAATGTAGGAAATTAAGTAACATTTAAAAAAAAAAAAAAGACTTTTAAAAAGAAAAAAAAAGACTTTTAAAAAGAAAAAAAAAGGCTCTGGTAATCTCCGATTATACATATTCAAAACAAAATATATGGCAAATAGCTATGATATCTGCACGATCCCCAAGCCGGCTGGTCACCATAGAAGACAAGACCCTTTCTATTCTCCGAAAACCAAAACCCAAAAAATTTTTTTTACAAATATATTTACATATATATATATATATATATATATATACATATACATATACATATATATATATATATATATATATATATATATATATATATATATATATATGCGTACAAAAACCATATTTATATTGACTAAACAACTTTTTGAGCTCAAAGAACGAAAAATCTCTTTAAAATATGACTTCATTGGTTAAGCAGAAATTAGAACTGGGCACGGCATGATACATGATATACACATATTATTCTGTATAGGTAAAATTAAAGACCTATATGGAGAAGAATTCCTTAATAAAAAAGAGTACAAATCAATTACAGAAAGCTACACGGGGATATCTAAGCGAATTTGTGTTTTGAATTAATTGTACAAACATATGCACTTACAAAAGTAGCAACGGATCAAGAAATATCAGATTTTTAGGACAGACTACAAGATACATACAAGCATGATGGAAAAACTATAATCCTGATGAAAGACTCCAACGTCCAAATTGGTTAACGAGAAACTGTTGAAGAGAAAGTACTTGGAGCTTGCTGATACCTGTATCATGTATACAAGAAATAACAAAGGAGAGAAATTACATTAATATGAACATAGAAACTTTTCAAAATAATACAAAATTAATAACAATATTTGAAAAAATTTTAATATTCGAGGTATTGATAAATATAAATAAACTCAAAAGTAAAAAACCCAGTTCCAAATAATACAGGTTGTCCAGTGGCAGATTTCAAAGTTTGAACAAACATAGTTTCTGAACGCCACATATAAGAGGGGCGCGGGGGGCGTCGTTAGAAGCGCAAGCGGTGCGGATGTTTTAGTAGCCATGGAACAGTGCCATGGAACATTTCAAGTGGATTTTCGCTGTCTGTAGCACGTCGTCGATTTAATAATCATTACAGTATTCGTCGATTACGTGATGGACCATCGGTCAACCTCATTCAGTCATGGGTAGCTACAGGATCAACATTAAATAGGCCCAGGCCAGGACTTACACCATTGGTAGCCACGGATGAAAATGTCGAGCGTGTTATGGTTTCTGTCGTTGAAAATCCCCGTTTATCACTGCGTACACGTTCATCGATATTGGGAATTCCGAAATCAACTTTACAGGTAATAATGCGAAAAAAGCTCAAGTTCCATCCATATAAAATTCAAATTGTTCAAGATTTACACGATTCTGACTTTTAATTAAGAAAAACTTACGCGGAGGTGATGTTAAGATTTCGTACTGCTACCCGGGTGGGCAACATATTCTTTAGTGACGAAGCTCACTTTCACATTGGTGGATATGTTAATAAGCAGAACTTTCGTTACTGGGATGTCCACAACCCAAGACAAATGCATCAAGAGCCTTTACATAAGCCTAAAGTAACAGTCTGGTGTGCCATGTCTGCATCTGCAATCATAGGGCCTTATTTCTTTGAAAATCAACGTGGCCAAACTGTAACTGTGAATTCGGAGAGATATGCCCAGATGTTAAATGACTTTTTCAGAGTAGAACTACAGAATAGTCCATCCTTCAACCAAAACACATGGTTCCAGCAGGACGGGGCCACAGCTCACACTGCTAATGTGTCCATGAATGCAGTGCGGCAGTTATTTCCAGAAAAAAACATATCCCGAGACGGTACCGTACCGTGGCCACCTAGGTCACCCGATTTAAGCTCATGTGACTTTTTCTTATGGGGATACTTAAAATTCGTTGTTTACAAAACAAATCCGAGCACTGTGACACAACTTAAAGAAAATATTCGAGCCTAAGTCAGTAGGATACCCCAGTCGCTCTGCAAACGCGTTTTTGAAAACATGCGTGCTAGACTGGAAGAGTGTGTCAGACTCGATGGCCGCCATTTGAAATACGTGGTTTTGAAAAAATTAAATCCGCAATTGTTGTTATAAAGTTAAAATAAACCTACTTTGTATTAGAGGTGTAGTTTTTTTTACAATTGTTCAAACATTGAAATCTGCCACTGGACTGTATATCAAATGAAGCAATATAAATTAGTAAAAGTTAAGAGCTAGAACCATTGACTATTTTTGTTCAACAAAATCCTAAATCAAAAGAAAAGTTGCATCAAAGGAAAGGAAAGAAGATCCATCTACGGAATGGGCAAAATCTAACTTTGTTCTGAAATAATTATTTAAAATAGAAGGTCCAACCAATTATAGCAACGAATGTCCCATCAGTCTACAACCAAATCTCTATAAATTATTTGTTTCATCAGCCAGTAGAGAAAGTTGGATCTAACAATCAACAATAGACCAAAATCATATCCTAGAATAAGTTATAGAAAAATGTGAAGAATTAACGGGATATTTGAATCTAGTTCTCATTTACTACACTAAAGCATTCGACACTATATCTTACGATAGTATATAGAATATTTCACAAGAACGCTATATTCTTTCGGAACTCGTAGATGTTTTAAAAGATACATACAGAAAAAGTGTGACTCGAGTTAAATTAGACAGAATAGAGCCATAAATAAATATTTGTACATATGTTAGGCAAGGCGATAAACTATCTCCGAGATTATTCGTTCTGTACTTGGGAACATAGTGAAAATACTGGATTGGTCTCGCAGGGAAATTAATATCAAAGTACAATTCTTAAATTGTGTAAGTTTCGCTGAGGATATTACACATTTTTCACTGAAACTGCAACGCAACTAAATTAAACTCTATTAAAACAGGTCAAGAACTTAACATTGAAATAAATTATCTTTGTTGCTAAGCAGATTTTTGTGGATAAATGCGATCTTGCGGAATCGTGACTTACCAAATTTACGAGTACATTGTGGTTGCTTCAGTCCGGAGTCACAGTATCGAAACCTATTAAACTAATGCGTATGATGATCTAAACAATGAACATAAGTTAAATATTAAAACATTTATGTTTCAAGCAGTAGAATAGTATATTTCATAAATACTAAGTACAGTATTTACGATAATAATATTCCATCGTATTTGTAGGATAGTTGTAGGAATAAAAATACTCGTTTCATATAGGATTATTATGTATTTTACTTTAAATTCTAACCAATTAAATCCTTATATCTTTCGAAAATCTTAAAAATAAACAGACACTTGTAAATCACACGGAATATATTATGAAATTTCAAAGTACTCACATGTGATTTATCAGTCAAATTACAAAAATAAAATTCTAGATACAAACCTTATTTTTGCTATGCGCCATAAACATGGATATATAATAATAAGACAAAAATCCAACATGCCAAAAAACAATTGGACGGAGTATGTTCAAACAGTTAAACAAGAAAAGAAACAAAAAATTATAAAAAACACATAAATTATTGACGCTTTGAATAATTGGTAAAGATTGATGTGAAAATAGCCTGGAGACGCAGCAAGGATGACCAACAAGTAAGGGACCAACATAATCACAAACTGGAAAATACCAAGAGACAAAAGGAAAGTAAGAAGAATGCTAGAGAAATGGATGGAAGAAATTATATAAATAGATGGACATGACTGGATAGAAAAAGCTTAAGACCGAACAAGAGGAGTGTGATGGAGGAGGCCTTTTCTCGCACAAAAGGTTCTTAATACATAGATTACAAATTCCATGAATGCATTATTAGCACGAATATTAAAGGAAATAAAGGCTTTAATAATTATAAAAATAAATACTGTAATTAAAGGTGTCATCGAATGTTCTTAAGAATCATTTAATTTGTTTTTATCGTCGTTAAATTTCTAGATTACAAATTCTTAAACTTACATAATTTGTTTAAATAAATTAAGAATTACATTCATATCTATGAATGCATTATTAGCATGAATATTAAATGAAATAAATACTTTAATGTTTGTAAAAATAAATACTGTAATTAAAGTTGTCATCGAATGCTCTTCAGAATCATTTCAAGATGTTTTTATCGTCGTTAAATTTCTCTGGCCTTCCCGCGGAAGTTAAATCTTTTAGGGGAAGAGTTACGTAAAAGAGACAATTTTAATAAAAGCGAAAAAACAATATATTATTGCATTACATTACATTACCCATCAGTTACTTCGGTTACTTCATAACATGATGGTATTGAAAGGGCAATCAAATATGGAAGAGTCAACTTATTAAAATGAGAACTTATATAAAAATTCAACGAAACTTTGAAACTATTCTTTAATTATATAAAAATTATAAAAAAATACAACGTAATTTTTTTCATACACGATGGCCCATTTACAGTAGTCAATATTTTTTTTAAATAGAGAACATCGTTATAAGCCATTAAAAAACATTTCCGCAAAAATCAATAGTTATGACCTTCTTTGTACATTTTTGAAAAATCGGTACTCCAGTCACACAACTCACTTTTGGTCGAAAATTATTTAACTAAATCATATCAAATTTGAAATCGAAGTCGTCATATAACAAGCACGCAAAAAGCGATTTTTTTTTAAATTCTTAGCTTTGTTATTGTTGGAAACTTTGTATCGCCTTTTTTCTGTTCTCATAAAAAATACGCTAAAAAAATTATTGTCGTAAAATCTGTACAATTGGAGGTTTGCTTTATTTAAAAGTATCTTAGGATATAGAAATAGCCTATACAAAAAATCGTAGTGTTATAACTATTGTAACATCTTTATAAATTAACATATGCACCATGTCACTAAACATAAATTGTGAAATTTCTGCAATAACCGTAAGTTTAGCAAAACTAAGTTTGTTTCTTTTAAAAAAGCATTAATTCTACTCTACTCTGAAATGTTTAATCATAAAAAGTGATTAAAATTGTGTATATCCAAGGGTTGAGGGTTGACAACAAAATCAGAAAGCAAAAAATAATCTAAATATTTATTAAGGAGTTAATCAAAATTTACAACAAATTTTCGGTATGTACCTTGTTTTGTAGAGCATATACGAAATCAGCATAAAAAGTTTCTTTTCAGCCTGTAAAATGGCTGTCGATTCTGGCTGATTGTTGCTATCGTCACTTGCATTTTTTGGTGCAAACTCGTCCAGTTGTGCATCCTCGTGCGTAAACGATTTCTTTAAAGTAATCCCAGATGAAAAAAATCGGTAGGGTTTACATCTAGCACTCAATGACTTGTCATGACATTCTCTGTCACGATTCCTCCATAAAATTTTTGGACAACTGCAGATGCGTCACCTGTATAATTTTACTTAATTTAAATAATTCTTACGTCTATCAGATTTAGTAAGCGATAAGACTAGGTATGTTTTTAAATAACTTAAAAGCAATTTAAGCGCAAATAATTAAGTGTAAATGCTTTTTATATTTCAAAAGATCGATATGTCCAACTAGAACCAAGTTTACACTGGTACCATTCTGACTTACTCTTCCTATATCTTCCATTCGACACTATGAAACTGTTTTTTTTTATTTTTTGTCAATAGCTTTTCTTAAGCTTCCTTTTTCATGTTGAAAATACCTCTTTCCCACAATCAAAGAAAGATTTTAATTTTTCCCACAATCAAAGAAAGATTTTTACATTACTAAAGAACTAGAGAAATATTACTCTACCTGCTAACATCGCTCAATGTATATTTCATTGATTAATAATGACAATTAATAATATTTAGAGAAATTTTAGTAATCGTATTTCTAGAATTATTCTTTTTTCAACTTTTTTCTTCGATCTTTTTTCTCGTATATGTATATGTAATAATGATAGAAGTCATTTTGCAGTTGTGACATATTTTTTCTGTCTTCAAGCTACATTCGTAAATATTCTTGAAATTTCCAATGATATTATTTGTCACTTGGAAGTGCTTGGAACTGAAAATAAAAACGACGCTGGTATAGCATTATGTTTTGTTACCATTTTGTTATTAGCGTTATATCAACAGGTTTATCAGTTACCAAGCATGTAAGAAGTCTTTCTTCGGTGAATATATTCAAATTTAATGAATACATTATAACTAAAATTTAATGAATTTTGGTTTAAAAAAAAATTTTGTAATTCTCTAAACCGAAAACTAGTGGGAATATGAAAACTGGTGACAAGGAAACACCAGTGGCATTAGTAGAAACAGATTTGTGACTAATGACTCTTATTCACTTTATGGTACTGTTAATGTACATTTAATTATAATAAATGAGGGGAAAATTATGTTTGCTTAAGGGGATCTCCCCTAGCAAACATAATTTTCTAACTTTAAATACGCCTAGAAGCCGCAAAAAGATCATTTTTCGTGAATTTTTTCAAGGAAAACTATTTAAAATTTCGGATTGGGGTTTTAATTGTCTTAAAGTACATGAAATAAAAAATATGTTTATTTTTTTCTTAGTTAAAAGTAGCAAACATGTACAAGTAAAAAAACTGCGTACACGGTACCTACTGGCGTTTCTTCAAAAATCATCTGAAAAGAAAAAAAAACCAAAAGATTATTTAAAGAGATACTATAATCTAGTACTTGTCGTAGCTGATTGAAAATACCGATTTATGACAAAATGGCGAACGTCTGAACATAAATGGTGATTGTTGGGCCAAAAATTAATTATTACTTTGCCTATAAAACAAAAACTAAGTAACAGAAAAAAAATCCTAGGACAAGTTGATGTGAAAATGGATTATATGTTGATATGATAATGGATAATAGTGTATAGAATAACCAAAAAAAAACCTCAAGGCAATCGGTTCATTGGTTTTCGAGAAATTTTGGGTACCGATTTGAAAAACGTGGTTTTGAGTAAAACGTGTTTGAAATTTTCGGAATGAATAAATTATGAAATTTATCTTACATGGAATCGATACCAGGCCCATAGTGTAGGTCATTGTCAATGTTCATTGCTTCTAAATTTTGTTGACGGCGCATACCTAAAAACACAAATAATTGAATTACAAAATAAGTCTACCCCTGTCGTTCGAAGGGTCACTTGCCGCTACCTTCCTGTCGGCTCGGCGCTGTAAAACACGTTTCACCTTCTCGGCTGTAACTGGCTTATTTATCGAAATACTACCTTACCATTTTTACCAGATATTCTAGTAACCTCAAACTTCAAGAAAATAAAAAAATTTATTTTTTCAACCATCTAGGTGTATATATCCCCTTAAAATGCTGGTTAATTTTTCGATAAATTTTACATTTGTAATCTTCAAATTTTACATTTGTAATCTTCAAATTGATGGCTCTATACAAAGAAGTGCTTTCAGGTTTTTTTGACGATTTTAGCTAAATAAGCTCTTGATATTTTAAGACAAATAGCTATTTTAATTATTGTGTGGCCTTTCTGTATAATTCCACCGATTGCCTTTTCCATGGATTGTACATCCCCGCACTTGTTTCCTTTTTAATGACATGTTAATGTTCTATGATAAATAAACAACAATTTAAACAAAAAACTGTAATTCTAAAACAAAATTTGTTATAGTTTTGAAAGAGCTGGTATATGTATATAGCGATTCGACTTTTTCAAAACATCTCGTCATGCCACTTGGAAATGAAAATCATTTCGTGCAATGTTTTTGGGCACGACACGATAGAAGTGAAAATTTCTAATACAATATATATATATATATATATATATATATATATATATATGTATATATAATATAGATTTTATACGATCTATATCAATTCGGTGAATCAATACCAAAGTTAAATAATTCCATTACTCTGATTGGCCTTCTTAATTGCTATCATAGTCTAAGAATGAAACGATAGGTTTATGGAAGGTTTATGGAAACTGAAATATGTCCTAAATCTTCTTCTACTTTTGTTAACGAGGGAGGATACGTTCTTCCTCTCATACGGCCTTTGTATTTTTATGTGGTTCTATTCTGAGAGGTTCTAATTGTTTATCAACAAAGAAACCGTAATTTTTCATATTAATTTTTTTTTGTTTCTCGTATTGCTTGAAGACCTTCGTTTCGTTGTATATGGTATATTTACATACTAAATAATAGGAATCGAAAAATTCGAAAAAATCAAAAAAATTACTGTTACATAGCTTTTAGGATTCCTTGCCTAAAAATAAAAAAGGAACACTTTTAAAATCAGACGGACAAACACGTAAGAACTTGTCTGTCCGCCTGCTTGTCTTTGACAGCCATTTTTCTCAGAAACCGTTTAAGGTAGAAAGTTGAATTTTAACTTAGTGATAAAGGAAATAAATATTTCAATAGTTAATATGTTAAAAAATTTAATGTTATAATGTTAGAGGTAAAATAAAGTTAATACGGATTTCAAAATTATGTTTTTTTTTAAATTGTTCTTAAGACTATTTTAGAAATATTCCCCTTTTTGTCCCTCATGTCTCTCAACTTAAAGGCATCGAAAGTGAAAATCTTAGTTATTGAGAAGTTTGTTACATTGGGCATTGGAACTGGGCAACACATTTATAATGTCTCAAATAATAAAATATTGCTAATAATAATAATTTAATAGAAAAACTATATAAATATTGCTATTGTACTTAACAGATTTCACTTACAAATTTCTGAGTTATTGTACTTAACAGATTTGATTTTTTACAAGACAACCATAACTGTTCGCTGCTCTTGTCTTACAAACATGATAAAAACAGAAGAATATTTTTTCTCTTTTGCACATTTTTACTGCCAATTGATCACAAGATAAAGCTACTTTCTGCGAATTGTTCACTCCTCTTGTCTTACAAACGTGATAAAAACAGAATAATATTTTTTCTGTTTTTGCTCATTCACTCTGCACGTTTATTACAAGATAATGCTACTTTCTGCGAATTATTCACTGCTCTTGTCTTAGAAATGTGATAAACACAGAAGAATATTTTTCTCGATTTGATCATTCACTTTGCACATTTACTACAAGATAATACTACTTCTGCGAACTTTTCACTGCTCTTGTCTTATGAACGTGATAAAAACAGAAGAATATTTTTCTCCTTTTACCTCACTCACTCTGCATATTTATTGGAAGACAATGCTTCTGTCTGCGAATTGTACACTGCTCTTGTCTTACAAACGTGATAAAAACAGAATATTTTTCTCTTTTTGTTCATTCACTCTGCGCATTTATCACAAGAAAATGACAATTTATTAAAACAAATTAATAATATTTCACTTTTCTAAAATACCTCTAAACTCGTATAAGTTTTCTGAAAGTTTGAAACTAAAAATTTGGTTTAGTGATAAAGGTTGAAATTTAGAATTTACAACGTTTTGTCATCAAATGTACTCATGTTCGCAATAAAATTACTAACTAGGTTTAGTTTCAAAAAAATATAAAAAATGAGTCTGACGGTTTTGGTTGTGTAAAGATGTATTTGGAGCCATGCTCCAGACACATGCATGTTAAGGAGCCATGCTCCAGACAAAGCTGTTATTGTTTTTCTTTGTTTTTCCACCGGTATATCTTTCTAGTAAATAGTCAGATGTCATATCTTAATTTATTGGCTAATGCCTGTAAGATCTTCATCGAGAAGCAGATGAGCATTTCTGAATTTTTGATATTCATCTTTTGCCACGGCTCGCCGTCATTTACACCAACGTTCTTCTATCTCGCAACATTATTAAATTTATAAAATACACTAGAAAAAGTGATAAAAAACTATGCATCAAAATTCCTTCCTACAGGACGGCAAAGAGTTTTTATTACACGGCTATTGCCAGAAAATGTCCGGCTTAATATTTCGACTGCAAATTTATTACACGGCTATTGCCAGAAAATGTCCGGCTTAATATTTCGACTGCAAATTTATTACACGGCTATTGCCAGAAAATGTCCGGTTTAATATTTCGACTGCACATTTATTACACGGCTATTGCCAGAAAATGTCCGGTTTAATATTTCGACTGCACATTTATTACACGGCTATTGCCAGAAAATGTCCGGTTTAATATTTCGACTGCACATTTATTATACAAATAAATGTGCAGTCGAACTCATTAAAAAATATCAAAATATTATTTAATGAGTTCAGTATTCAGTTTAAAATATTAAAAGCAACGAATTATTGTCGTGTTCTAGAAAAGTGGTTTTAAAGAATTTGAAGTTTCCTCGGTCGATTTTACATCTAGTACAAAATTGTTCAGTGAAATATTAAAGTTTGACGTATAGTTGTTGTAAACATTTTAAAACGATACGTCAAACTTTAATATTTCACTGAACAATTTTTTACATCTAGTACAAAATTGTTCAGTGAAATATTAAAGTTTGACGTATCGTTTTAAAATGTTTACAACAACTCGTGTATTTTTGGTCGCAGCAAGGCTTTCTTGTTTTTCTTGTTTAATTTATTTTAGTTCTGATATATAGTTATTGATCTCAAACATGTGAACAAGAAAATAAAAAATATTAAAGTTGAAATATATTACGATAAAATTGATTGACTGATATATATTAAGAAATTATATTACGATAAATAAAATGTCATTAATGTGGCATCAATTGGTAAAAATAATATCTGAATATCAATAATGCAATCAGATAATTTACGGACATCTGGTTTCCGGCAAAATTCTCAGGTATTTTAATAATAATATTAATGTTTTAAATGTTTAATAAAAAATAGATCCGGTTGTTTAGTAGTTGTACTATTAAAATATTGACCGACAGCGAATTTTAAAAGAGATGCTTCACGAAGAAATTTTAATGTATTTTTATTTATTTGACATTATAACAATGCATTTCACACATTTCTTTTTAATTTGTGATGCAAATTTACTTAAAATGTCGATTATGTCAACACCTTTCAATAACAAAAAAATGGCGCCACTTATTGTTGTTTGGTGCCCATTTTCATACACAAATCAACGAGTGAAGGAAATTTCAAGAAACTAATAAAAGCGTTGTATTATTTATTTTTTTACATCGAGCAACGAGTCTAAAGCTTGACATTCAGGGTTTTACATGAAATAAGCTTACATAGTTTAATCATCATTGTGACTATAAATGGTGCCCCCCCCCCCCATAATTTTGACCCACCGACCGCCACTGCCAGATGGTAAGGCGAAATAACAATAGAAAATTGTTATATTTAGTTGTACTTGTCACACTTGCACGATATCAGCAAGTGTGATACGACCAAACTAAATTCTGTCGTTTTAGGTTGATTCCATCACATCTACGGGGAATGGGTCAATCTGAACTGCCTCAGTATACGTAATACTTTCACACCAAACTTATATTCATCTCATAATTACAACTATCATGACTTAAAAAATATGTTTACATCTTTTTAATATGCGCTTTTTTAACTGTACGTACCTTGTCATGTTAATTTCAGAGTTTATTCAATATTTGAATATCCATGTAAAATTTTATAGTTTTATGCACTCACTAGCTGGGACCATAATTTTCGTTCGTTTTATGTTATTAACGTGTTTGTTTAATATAATATCATCTATATATATTGTAATCAATCAATATTACTTAAAATCATAATACAAATTATTTCTCAAAGGTGTTTTTTGTGGCAACACCATTTAAAGCTTACCCGCTATTGGAAAATAGATAAAACAATTCAAACTTAATTTTTTTTAATTAAACTTTTAATTTTTTTTATTCTCTATATATTATTTCTCAAAGGTGTTTAAGCTCCATCTATTGACAATATTTTAATTAACATTCGGTGACTTGTGGATTATTTGCACGCGCCATCATAAACAGATCTTTGCAACTATTGAAACACAAAATTAAGATTCGTCAAAACATTTTTGGACATTCCAGAATGCCAGTGGGGTTCCACCATTGAAAACTAAAACATAGTATTAGTGTCGGAATATTTCGTAAATAATTTTTTTTGTCATGTAAAGAACTGAAGTCATTCGTTAAAATAAATAGTGTTTAATTTAAAAAAAGTTCATTGTCATTTTTATTCGCAACTTTACTTATTTTTTACGTAATTTTTTTTTGTTACGTAGGTACGTATAATTTGTTTGTGACGCACATATCTATAATTCGAAATATATTTGAAAATAAATTTCTGCCACGTTAATGAAATGATCTGATAGAAAGAGTTTCTCCATTTTGCCACTCGTTCTTTTTCTAAATTGCCAATATGTATCAGTTGAAAATCATATTTTATATTTATATTTATTTATTTCTCTTAATATTCATTTGTCCTCTCAAAAACCAAATAATGATGCTAAATTGCCGTTTCTAAAGTGTTAATTAATATTTAATGAGTACAATTATTAACAAAATATGTATAACTGTTTTTAAGGCATAAATAATGTTATTTTTTACAAATATTGTTTCTTTGTCAGAGAATAAAAAAATATCGAAATTGTTGTTTAATGAAAACGTTACTAATCCATTTTTTTAAATTGTTACAGTATACAGACTGTGATCATACCAGTGTCAATGGCGTGTAATACCGATAAGCAATGTGGACTTAAAAATTTCTGCGGCAGTGACTCCATCTGTCGACCGTGTTACGACTGCAATGAAGTCAACCGCGCTCAAGTTAAACCATGTGCACATCATATGGGTGACTGCGGAGACTGTTTGGACGGGTTTGTAATGCTTGCTTGACAACTTGATAGTTTGCTTTAACTTTTCGAAAAACTGTTTTATTTTCAGTTTTGGGCAAATTTCGATTCTGAAAAAATTATTTAGTAATTTTTAAAATCGGTTTTCAAAATGCCAACTTCAATTATTTTGTTGTTTTACTTAATTGAATGACAAACTGGTAAATAAATAGCAAAATACATTTTTACCTTGACATTTTATATAGAGATTACCGTTATTTTTGTGATATAAAACTGACTATGACTATTTTTAACCGTGTAATATCTTACCTGTGTTATGATTTTATGGTCATATATTGTATCTAGAATACGAAGTACGGGAAACTTTTGAACCTTGAATCACTTTTTTCTATTTTTTTTGAAAACGTTGAAAACGAAAAAAAAGTCGTTTTAGGCAAATTTCATGTGGTTTTCTTAGATCTACCTTTTTGTGGTCCTATTCTACTCTTACTTATTAAGTAGAATAAAGAAGTTATGATGAAATAAAATAGGGTCAAGAGTGCAACACAGATATTACCACTTGAAACAACCCATTAATACCGAAAAATGCGAAAATGTTACCATAACCAAGAAGATGAGAAAACGTGGAAATTAAAACTAATTTCAATCGCTAAAAGTCTTTTATTAAAATAAAATAAAATTACGTTTTATAACAAAATTTAACCAAAAGAAATGAAATAAAATAAAATGATATAAAGAAAAACGAACCAAAAATAAGGTTCCAGTGATATGGTAGTAGGGTGCTTAATAAAGTTTCTTGAAAATTAAACGTTTAATACTAGAATTAACAAAAAATTAAATATTTGAATATCACGTTTTTCTTCACCCTTGTAATTCCAAGGCTGTCTGATAGGTTAATTTTACTACACTACAAACTTTCTTTCGAAGTAGTCGTAGTGACGTTTAGCACTGCTGGATAATGCAGTATTCTTCCCCTTTTCTTTCATAAAAAGCCTAGTTGTATGTCGCCAGGAAAATACTGCGTTACATATCTTACATAGTACACAAACTAAGCTACACCTTTCTTAAAGAGGAAGGATGTTTTCCGTCTCAGATTTATCAGAAGACGAAAATATCTCCTCTAGTGATCTTCCATCAAAATTAATTAAACTGTCTTAAAAGGTTAAAAACGTTTATTAATTTAAAATATAAATTATAACAAAAAAAATTTATAAGTTTTACATCTGCCAGGGGTGCCAGGCATCACATTTTTTTGGAATAGTCTCATTGTGGCTCCTTGATTTGAATCATTCATTGTTTTTTATCTTTCTTATACTTTTAACAACTTGGCTTCTTACTTGCAGAGTATTTTCTTTTATACAGACCTATCCACAAAAATACTGGGTGACCCAGGTTTTTTTTTATTTTTCCCTACTTAATTTTACATAATATTTTATATCCTCTGGTCACACAAAACTGAATATCACTGAAGATTGACTTTTGAGTGAGGTTCAAAGGAGGACATATGGTTGCTCCTATCCTGGGAGAAAGAGGCAGATTATGTCTTGTCTTCAGCATTTTGGGCACCGATTAATTCGTCACTGGTGTAACCAAAAGTCGTTTTCCCTAATACTATCCAATTGAAAGGACTGATTGTAAAAGTTTTAAAGAGGTTAAATACAGTGGTGTCGAGAGATTACAATCTGTGAGTTCTGTGTGGGGTTAATATTTTTATCCCATCATTTATGGCCATGTAAATAACACCGTGCAGTGCGGTTCATAGTTTCGATTAGCCTAAAACACTTGTGTGTATCGTCAAGTTTATCAAAAACCTATCTGCTGCTACTTTATCAAAGCCTTTATTATTAAATCCGTGCTAAACTTACCACTTTAGGTTTTATTATAGAAAGTTCTTCTTTATGTCGATGCATGAAGTAGCACTTCCATTCTATACCTGTAACTTAATCTCCTATTCACATAGAGGGAATAGCAACCACAAATTTAAATGCGAGCCCGTGAGCTCCTCTTGTAGAAAGACCATAACGCACTTCATCAACTTTGTTTATATAGTTCACCAACAACCTTTCCTCGTTGATAGAAAGGATTATTTTATGGTCAAACTTGAATCCATAAAATAATTCGCCATCACTTTTATTCTTGTGGGCCTTAACATGGCGAAGAAGAGTTGTCACGTTTATTTTTATACTAATGCTGTATTCCTTAAACTAATAACTTTCACACCTTCTCGATTAACTGCTTCTATGGTTTACTTGAGATTTTCGACATCCACTTGTAGCCGTTTATATCTTTCCTTGCTTCGTTTTGCTCTAGCTGCAACAAAAAAGAAACAGTCATGTTTTAAAATTTCATTGCATTTAAATTGTTTTTATGTAGTGCACTTTTTTATGAATTATATTGCCAGAATTTTTTTTTTAGTTATGTAAAAATCAATGTAAATTATGTTACTGGGATTATTTTCGTAAAGCTCAGATTTCAGTGCATTTATTACAAATTAATTAATCAAATAAGAAAAACACGTAACGTCCTAAGCAATACAAATAATATTTCAACGTGTAACTCGCGTATTGATTCAAAGTACAACATGTGACGTCATTATAAAAATGCACCAACTACTCTTGTTTTAAGATTAGTTGTACTATTGCATACTTAAATAAAGATCGTCCAACGCTTACACTGATTATTGGAGAATGTCAAAGTGATTATACCAAATTATATGAAAAACAAGTATTAAAAAAATACATTTGAGACTTAAAGATTCGTTCCCATTTTTCTTTAGTTTAAAATAAAACTCGACGTCTAGATAAGATATAAAGACAAAAGTATCCGAAACTAGCCAACTTATTGTTCAATTTGAGCTTATAAATTTTTAGGCTAAACAAATCCCCAGTGTAACATTTGGAATAGTATACGGTACGGTGTTATATTGTTACCTATAATATAAGAGTGATCCTTACGGCTGACTGTACAATACGCGATGCGCATTGCTTGCGTGGAATATTATAAGTTATTACAACTTATTGATACAAGAGTTATCCTCACGGCTGAATGTGCAATATGCTGTGCGTATTGCTTACGTGGAATATTATAAGTTATTACAACTTATTGCTTACAGAGAATATTAAGACCATGAAAAGTATGTTTGAATGTTTTTATTCAATCATCCTTAAACGATAGATCTTCATGAAAGTTGGTGGAAACAGGGTTCATAATTTAAATTAAGATTTAGACTTCTTTTTAGTTCGAGAAGTAGTAGAATTCCCCAAAAAATTAAAATGGACTTATTGTACAATTTGAGCTTATAAGTTTTTAGACTAAACAAATCCCCAGTGTAACATTTGGAATAGTATACGGTACGGTGTTATATTGTTTATAACGATACTATTGCAAATGATAGTATATAAGAGTGATCCTTACGGCTGACTGTTCAATATGCAATGCATATTGCTTGCGTGGAATATTATAAGTTATTACAATTTATTGCTTGCAGAATATAATATAAGAATGATCCTTACGGATGATAGCAATACGCGATGCGCATTGCTTGCGTGGAATATTATAAGTTATTACAACTTATTGCTTGAAGAGTATAATACAAGAGTGATCCTTACGGCTGAATGTGCAATATGCTGTGCGTATTGCTTGCGTGGAATATTACAAGTTATTACAACTTATTGCTTACAGAGAATATTAAGACCACGAAAAGTATGTTTGAATGTTTTTATTTAATCATCCTTAAACGATAGATCTTCACAAAAGTTGGTAGAAACAGAGTTCATAATTTAAATTAAGATTTAGGCTTCTTTTTAGTTCGAGAAGTAGTACAATTCCCCAAAAAATTATAATGGATGGGTTTCATTCAATAATCTTTACGAATAAGGGTATGGGCTTCTTGTCATAAAAATATGTATACATATACATATTTTTAACAGCAATTATTTTGACAGCAAATTATTTTTCTCCAATAGCAAAAAATTAAATGTTGTTACTTGTACATATTTTCATAATATCACACTATTAGTCTTTTCCTTATACATTCATCTGATGTTTTGTTCACCTCGTCGTTTATTTTCAGAACATTCTAAGTTAATAATTTTGAAATAAAAACCTTCAGTGTAAAATAACAGAAAGGAATTAATTCAATTAATTAATTACTTTTTGGTTTAGACCAAATGTTTTTAATGGTATATAGCACGAACTTGTAGTGATTTTGTAGATATTGAAGTCATTAAATACTCGAGGGATATCCACTTTTGGTTTGGTACTTAAATAATATTACACTTAAAAATTATAAAAAATGATTCTCGTTTTATTAATATTAATATAAATTCTTCAAAAAAAAAATAAATTGCCATACATTTCAATTGTTAATCAATTACTTTATTTTTACAGATTTGTGGCTAATAATATAGAACTTGAAAATGGAAAAATGGAACCTTCAGAAAAGTGCAATCAAAAACCAAATTTTACCAACGGGCCTGCCACCACCAACCTGCCCCCAACTCCTGCTTATTGTTATTTATGTATTACTGTATGTACTGTATACACCCTTACGAAAATAATACAATGGGGTAAATTCCATTTACTTTGCTTTATTAAAGTATTTTAATTTGGATGTTTTCTACTCAATCACTACGAAGAAATTAAAAATTTGAATGAAATTCTTATAATAGATTTAATAGCAGGGTAACACATAGGCTTACTGTAGTTTATTCTAATACACACATATATATATATATATATATATATATATATATATATATATATATATATATATATATATATATAAATGCCTGTATATTAAATGACATGTTCTATCTGGGTGTTACTATCAAGCCACTCATGTTAGTATCCTAAGTTCTATGTTCTATATGGGGTGTCACGATAAAGCCACTCATGTCCTTTCAAATTATGCGAAGCCTGTTCTACATAACTTTTCCCATTCACACATAATTACTACTTGTGATCGTTTGGAAATTATATATGAAGTCCTAAAATATAAATCCCATAAATTATATGCATTTTAGAAAAATAACTGGGCTACATTCCGTTGCAAAGGATTATTTTAGCTTATCTTAGGAACTCTTTCAGAAGCTTACAAACATTTGTGATATTTTTTTTGTTCCTAATGAATACGTTTAAGCTGATTAAGTCCTGCATAGATTGTCCTGACGCATATTACTGTGAAGCATATCACGTTTAAGCTGATTAAGTCTTTCATAGATGGTCCTGAAGTATATCATTGTCCTGAAGCATATCACTTGCATAGATTGTCCTAAAGCATATCACTGCACAGATAAATAGTTCAATTGAATATAAATACAGAGAATATAAATACGATATACGCATACATTTATATCTCACGTCTATATCACATATTTAATATATATATTTCTAATTTTCAGTATGTGCTCGGTTACGGTCAAGTTCTTTGTGGTCAAAATGTAAAGCATGTAGTAATGGATCTTGTGGTGAGTATCAAAACATTAAAAAAAACCTTTTAATATGTATACTTTGGTGGCGTTTTCCACATGTTTCATTATAAGAACATAAATACGAAATACGCATACATTTATATCTCACGTCTATATCACATATTTAAAATATATATTTGTAATTTTCAGTATGTGCTTGGTTACGGTCAAAATATATAACAAATAATACTGGAACTTATGGTGAGTACCGAAACATAAAAAAAACATTTTAATATGTATACTTTGATGACACATTCCACATAGATATAAAGATTGTCATATTATACTTATATTGCCTTGAAAATTTATCTTTCTGTCCGTAGAAATTATCTGAGACTGGTCAATTTTCACCCGGAATGAAATTAGAATTTATGCTAACGCCCGCTTATTTAATTTGTTTTATTTCCGTAAAAGTAATACAGTGGTACAATCATTTAAACTTTGTATAAAGTAACACAGCTGTACATTCATTTAAATTATGTACAAAGTAACACAGCCATACAATCATTCAAACTATGACCGAGAGTGTGCCACCTTAAATTACACTAAGGGCAAGAAAGTATTTTCTGCAACATTGTATCTTATTACAAAGGTATTTTTAAAATTTCACGTACCTTTCAATTTCTATTTTGAGATGGATATTTATTGCAGGTAGGTATTTCTGATAGATATTTCTGCAAAACAAATTGAAGTTCACAACGGCACAATCACTAATCGATCATAGCGACCGAGAGTGTGCTGCCTAAATTATACTAAGGCCAAGAAAGTATTTTCTGCACCATTGTATCTCATTACAAAGGTATTTTTTAAATTTCACGTACCTTTCAAATTCTATTTTGAGATGGATATTTATTTCAGGTAGGTATTTCTGATAGATATTTCTGCAAAACAAATTGAAATTCACAACGGCACAATCACTAATCGATCATAGCGACCGAGAGTGTGCTGCCTAAATTATACTAAGGCCAAGAAAGTATTTTCTGCACCATTGTATCTCATTACAAAGGTATTTTTTAAATTTCACGTACCTTTCAAATTCTATTTTGAGATGGATATTTATTTCAGGTAGGTATTTCTGATATGTATTTCGGTAAAACAAACTGAAGTATATACAACGGTACAATCACTAATCGGTCATAGTGAATTAAATTTTAGATACGAAAATTCGAAGATATTTTGGAAAAATTTAGAACTTTAAAATAAAATTAGGTTGCGTTCCATATATTACGATAACTGAATTATATTACATATGATAAAATGAGACATTTTGCACAATTATTTTACAACATTATTAGTTGTTAAAAAAATTTTAAGCTCAATTCGATACATTTCGAAGCGATAAAGAAAATGATTCTAAAACTTCATCTTTTATTTACTAGACCATTAGAAATAATATGTCGTGTTATATATAATATTATCTATACATATAATAAAATTGAAACAGGATGAATTGTGTATATGGAAAATGTTAAAATGAGTGACTGACATCAATACAGAAAACCTGTTTTTAGAATTTTTGTCCGTCTGTATGTGAAATCTGTTTTTCAATCACGCGAAATCCACTGTATAGGTTTTGATGAAATTTTGTACAGTAATCATTTGTACCCAAGAGGAAGATATGAGAGAGAGAAAAAATCCTAACAACTTGTCTTATTCCGAATTTGACGCGAACGAAGTCGTAGACACAGCTGGTAATAATACGCACCCAAACTCGCTATCAAATCTTTGAAATAATTATAATTGCGCTTAATCGCGGAATCCTTCATTGGTTTTTAACAAAATTGTTAACCACAAATAAATATTACCTTGCAGAACTCGAGTCTCTTCAAATTGAGCCTACAGACAATACCAAAAATAGACAAGCGAATGGAAGCAGAAATTCTTCAGAAGACGTGCCTCTTCAAAATGAGTTTAGAGACGATGCTGAAATTAGGCTGGGAAATGGAAGGAAAAGTTCTTCAGAAGTCGAATCTCTTGAAAATGAGTCTACAGACAAAAGTGAAACGATGCAAGTGGATGGAAGAAAACAATCCCAGCAACTCAAACCTCGTCCATATGAGTCTGCAGACAACGCTAAAACGAAATAATTGACAGAAAAAAGATATTCTTTAAAATTCGTGTCTCCTCAAAATAAATCTGCAGACATCGCTGAAAAAAGCAAGTAAGCGGAGAAATACGTAGGTCCTGCACACTGAAAAGGGCATTAAGGATATCCTGATTAAGTTGAAAACTAAATCATGTTAAGCTATTTAACAGTGTAATGGAAAAATTTAAACTTTTTTAAGAAATTAAAAATTTAAGTCATAAAGGAACAAAATGAATCAAATAACTAACAGCATAGGCACATCTCTTGAAAATAAGATAATTCTTGTGTTATTAACGGGACAAGTGCTTCTAATGACATTATTTTTTACTCAGGGATAATTTTAAACAACACGTAGCAACTCTTAATTTTGTAGATAGTAAAACTAAACTTACCTTAGATAACTTTAGTATTTTTGTTAGTAACCTTAAATTCAATAGAAGTCAGTATCTATCCTTTTGCTTTTGTCAATATCTCTCTTTATTTTGAAACATAATAATAAATATTTGTAGCGTTACATGCGCTAAGTGGCCTGAAAGAGGTTTGTAATTTAAAAGCAATTTAAAAATTTGTTTGTAATTTACTATTGCATTTACAGTATATTACAAATTCTTAATAATTTAAAACATTGAACAACTTATCATGAAAAACAATTACTCTTTTATTGTTTATAAAATTGTGTATTTTCTAATAATAATAAAGAATTTTCTATAAGAAAATTCTCGATAATCAGTAAAGAAAAAAATTTAAAACAAAAACATCATCAAATACTAAAGCACTCCATATTGTCGTGTCGAGAGTATTTGGAAAAAGAAGTTACGAGAAAAATGCATTTAAAGTTTGAAGTGAGCATTTGATAATTATTATTATTCCATAAATTTACACTTAAAGTACTCCAAATTGTCTTGCCGACAGTATTCGAAAAAAGTAACTACGAGAAAAATACATTTGAAGTTTGAAATGAGCATTTAATAACTATTATTATTCCGTAAAAATACATTTAAAGCACTCCAAATTGTCGTGCCGACAGTATTCGAAAAAAGTAACTACGAGAAAAATACATTTGAAGTTTGAAATGAGCATTTAATAACTATTATTATTCCGTAAAAATACATTTAAAGCACTCCAAATTGTCGTGCCGACAGTATTCGGAAAAAGTAGTTACGAGAAAAATACATTTGAAGTTTGAAATGAGCGTTTAATAATTATTATTATTCCGTAAATATACATTTAAAGCACTCCAATTTGTCGTTCCGACAGTATTCGGAAAAAGTAGTTACGAGAAAAATACATTTGAAGTTTGAAATGAGCGTTTAATAATTATTATTATTCCGTAAATATACATTTAAAGCACTCCAAATTGTCGTGCCGACAGTATTCGACTAAAGTAGTTACGAGAAAAATACATTTGAAGTTTGAAATGAGCATTTAATAACTACTGTTATTCCGTAAATTTACACATAGTCTTGACCTTTATAGTTTACCCTGTTTTTTTTCGAAAATTCCGATTGAACGTAATGTCAATTGATTCTATATTAGTGTCTTTTCAACACCGTGCTTTTGCCGTTTCCTTCTCTATTGTTTCTAGTCTTTGAAGATAATTCTTCAGTGAGCAGATTAGACTCATTTAAACTTATCAATATTTGTCTATATCTAAAAATAACAGTCACCCGATTCAAACAAGTACAAAAAGATTTACCCCTGATGTACTTTTAAATTGTAACAAACACCACCTGGAATTGTAACAAGTATCATTTTGTGGTGCAATAGTCACCTGCACCTGGAATTATTTAAACAATTCTGTTTTATTAATTTCTTGATAGTATAAAGAAATATAAATAAAAAAGAAATAAAAATAAAATTTTTGAAAAGTCTCGGCTTAAGTAATCCCTTAAATAACTCTGATAATATTTAGTTTTAAATTCCTAAATTAATTGTTAATTATCAGTCTCGTAAGAAAAATGTAGTGTTTGGTTAAAGTTGTCTTTAAATATAATTATTTATTTATTTTTCTATAACAAATTGTTTAAACCAGTTATCTGTATATAGATTTATAACATTTTATTAATTTAATAAATATTATTTTATGAAACAGCTTTATATCTCAAAGGATTTGTCAAGAACTTCAAAATTTCAAGAACAACGGAAATTTCAATTGACGTAAAGCACAAAACTTTACTTTTGGTTATTTTTTTTTTCTTTTGGGAAATCGATCATTAATAATCATTTCAAAAAAAGAAACTTCAACTTTTTCTTAAACCTTCATTGCAATTGCCGAAATTTTTCTCAACTCCATATTAATAAATTCAGAAGATAACATTCTTTACGCACATTCCTTCTTTACATCAATTGGAGTTTCCGTCAACGATATAGACACATATGTAACATAAAACAAGCTAGCTACTAACATTAAAAATGAGAAAAAATAAAATGGAAAATTCATTAAATATGTGAAAAATACATTATGATGTACTAATTAATTCTTTATTACACAGTAACAAGAAAATATTATGTGACTTTCATTGGGACTCTGGATAGTTTATTGATATTTTTATAACAATATTATTAAGTCCAAGGTCTTGTAATGTTTTGAAAACTTTCTTCAAGCAAAACTAATAAAAATGTATTATATCATTTCTTTAACTAATTTTCCTTTAATACCCCTTCAATGATAAACTAACAAAACATTTTCTAATTTTTTATCTAGTTTCCAAGATTACCTGAAACACTATGTTTACATCTCGTTTATATAATATTATTTTTTTCCTATCAACAGCTTAGTAAAGCATGTCAGTGGCCTGAATGTATTTCAGCAAAAAATAAAAAGAATAAAAATTGAAACATGGGGCCAATCAGATAATTAATCCTTGGAAAAGCAATTTTCATATTATTTGTTACTTGCAGTCTTAAAATTAGGATAATACGCGAAATGATTGCTCAAAAATAGAGAGTTTACTACACAAGCTACCTGACACGGTATATTAATTGAAATTGTTGCTTTGCAGGGATATAAGAATTTGCTAAGATTTAAACTACAAAATCTGGACTGCTTTTAGCAGGAGAGGAATTTTGCATTCAGCTGTGTTTAAGCTACCTGTATTTAAAAATAAGTCTGGGAAAACATTAAAACACAAGTAATCGTCGAATTAAAATGACCCTATAATACGAGGGAATATATCACACACACACACACGCGCGCGCGCGCACACACACATACACATATATATATATATATATATATATATATATATATATATATATATATATATATATATATATATATATAATATTATACAGGTGTCCAGTGGCAGATTTCAAAGTTTGAACAAACATAGTTTCTGAACGCAACACATACGAGGGGCGCGGGGGGCGTCGTTAGAAGCGCAAGTGGTGCGGATGTTTTAGTAGCCATGGAACAGTGGAGTGGAGAGCACCGCGCTTTTGCCGTCGAGGCGTACATTTCGAGTGGATTTTCGCTGTCTGTAGCACGCCGTCGATTTAATAATCGTTACAGTATTCGTCGATTACGTGATGGACCATCGATCAACTTCATTCAGTCGTGGGTAGCAAGGTTCAGAGCTACAGGATCAACATTAAATAGGCCCAGGCCAGAACCTACACCATTGTTAGCCACGGATGAAAATGTTGAGCGTGTTATGGTTGCTGTCGTTGAAAATCCCCGTTTATCACTGCGTACACGTTCATCGATATTGGGAATTCCGAAATCAACTTTACAGGTAATAATGCGAAAAAAGCTCAACTTCCATCCATATAAAATTCAAATTGTTCAAGATTTACACGATTCTGACTTTTAATTAAGAAAAACTTACGCGGAGGTGATGTTAAGATTTCGTACTGCTACCCGGGTGGGCAACATATTCTTTAGTGACGAAGCTCACTTTCACATTGGTGGATATGTTAATAAGCAGAACTTTCGTTACTGGGATGTCCACAACCCAAGACAAATGCATCAAGAGCCTTTACATAAGCCTAAAGTAACAGTCTGGTGTGCCATGTCTGCATCTGCAATCATAGGGCCTTATTTCTTTGAAAATCAACGTGGCCAAACTGTAACTGTGAATTCGGAGAGATATGCCCAGATGTTAAATGACTTTTTCAGAGTAGAACTACAGAATAGTCCATCCTTCAACCAAAATACATGGTTCCAGCAGGACGGGGCCACAGCTCACACTGCTAATGTGTCCATGAATGCAGTGCGACAGTTATTTCCAGAAAAAAACATATCCCGAAACGATACCGTGCCGTGGCCACCTATGTCACCCAATTTAAGGCCATGTGACTTTTTCTTATGGGGATACTTAAAATCGGTTGTTTACAAAACAAATCCGAGCACTGTTACACAACTTAAAGAAAATATTCGAGCCGAAGTCAGTAGGATACCCCAGTCGCTCTGCAAACGCGTTTTTGAAAACATGCGTGCTAGACTCGAAGAGTGTGTCAGACTCGATGGCCGCCATTTGGAAAACGTGGTTTTTAAAAAATGAAATTCGCGTTTGTTGTTATAAAGTTAAAATAAACCTACTTTGTATTAGAGGTGTAGTTTTTTTTTTACAATTTTTCAAACATTGAAATCTGCCACTGGACAACTTGTATATAGGAAATATACCATCACCGTCCCATACCTAGAGTGTAATGCAGGCAATAATTTAGTATTAAAAACTATCACTATGTATTATGTATTATTTGAAGCCCTCAAATACAGTAAAGAGGTCCTACTATATTATAGGAATTTAAGTTAATGTATAATTAGGTATGAAACTTTCATTGACAACATGTTAACAAAGCTAAACAGACGACTTCTATAATGACACAACATGGCATTATTATAACTTGCCATGTTTATATGTTAGTATTTCCCTTAGTCCGGAAAGTACATGTGATGTTTTATGAGTATAAGGCACTGTCCATTTTCCGAAAAAAAAATATAGAGGATCGGTACTTTTATAAAGAATTTGTGAGCTTGTGATCGATGTGCAAAAAAGTTAGCATTTAGTTAATACTATTTATCTAATAGTAATGGATACCTTAGTAAATCTTAAAACTGTGTAAGCAGATTCGTTCATCTAATCGGACTCCTTAAAACGTCTACCTTGGATACTTAGAAGCTACAAATTTTTTTTATCGTATCGCTCGCCCCCAACCTTTTTTTTATTTAGTATCTTTTCTTTTAGGAAATAAATGAACATCTCATTTCCTGCAATCAACCGTGACACAAAGCGGTATTTTTTACTAACCCACTATATTTTTGTAAAATATTGAGTAATTTTGTGCTACTTTTGTAAATAATATGGCAGTTTACATTTCGCAAACGCTCGTTTGCCCCGTAGCGGATGCATTTTTCAATTAAATTCTATACGTATATTATTAAATAATTATTTGGATCGAAAAGCCAATGTCAAAACTATTTTTAAAAAATTTTGCGTGTCAGCTCCGATTCGCGACTGGAGTTTACTCCAGTAACAATCAAATCCAGCAACAACTAAATTTCTCTTATAGCAGCCACACACGATACAGTATACTTTCGCAAGTCTGGACTTGCGCAAGTATACTGTATCGTGTGTTGGAAGATAATTGCGCAAGTTGACAATCGTACTTAAAGTAAGTAGTCTTGAAATGTATAAAACGGGTAAAGGGGGGTAAATAAACGCATATCTTATAATATTGAAAGCATATATATATATATATATATACTTTTATTCATGTTTATTTGATTTTTGTTATTTCTTTATCAACTGAAATGACAATACTCATAACTATTATTTATAGGTATTGAAAAGGTTTGAAAACTGTATTATTTGTGACATTTTTCATTTATAATAATCTCATCTCTCTAACATTAATAAACATGGAATTCATTTTCAAAGGTATGGATAATATTACAGATACTTGTATCCGCAAAACTTATATCATTATATATATATATATATATATATATATATATATATATATATATATATCTACAGGAAAGTAGCACCACTTAGAAATCAGGGCTATATATTGCCTAAGCACTGCTTTAATTTAGAAATTACTTATTTGTTTTTCACATTTTGTAGTTTAACAAATTCTTACAAAACATATATTGTATTTCAAAAATTTATTTATTAGTATTCAAAAATTATATTATTGAAATTCAGTCTGACTAGCGACATGATTCCATTTAGCAATAGCTAGAATATTAAAATGTGCATTAAAATTAGTTTGCACTGTTTGGTTCACTTTACCTACAGCCAGAATTATAAAATGTGCATTCAATTAGCTTGGACTAGATGATATAAATTATATTAAAATTAGTTTGCACTGTTTGGTTCACTTTACCTACAGCCAGAATGATAAAATGTGCATTCAATTAGTTTGGACTAGACGATATAAGCCAGTGATTGCTTTAATTCAGGAAGTTATCAATACATATTTATTCTTCATATTTGTTAATTTAACAAATACTTGCAAAAACATATTGTATTCTAACAAATTCAAGTACAAATGAGGATAGAAGCTACATTAAGTAAAAATTCTGTTATTGAAATGCAATGTATGGTTCAGTTTGCCCATAAGTAAAACAAAAACGTGCATTCAACCATTCCTTCATAGGGTTTCAAAATGAAAATCCTATTTCATTGGTTAATACACCATTCATTGAACATTTGTTCTACCAATCTCTTATCAAATTGCAATGTATATTTATAAACCCTTATTGACAAAGTTTGACAACATAAATGCGACTTTAACAATTAGTACATAATACCCACCATTTTTACGTAAGATCAAAGATATAAACGTTAACATTTTTGAGCTTTTAAATGTTTTAAACAACATGCTGCCTATCCACACTCAAGAAATAATGACTATTTCAGAAAAATTTATAAAAATAAAAGTAAAAATAGTATGGGAGACAGAAAAATTACATTAATCGGTATGATAGGCAAAATAAAACGGATTCATTTATTTAAAGTTTTTAATCATAATGTTTAGTTCATCAGTCTTAATAATTCCACTTACTACAAAGAAATCAAATAGTTTTAACATATTAAATTTTGCGAGTTCGAACTTAGGTCTGTTGTGACAACTAACCCCACACCAGGGGTAAGTTGTCACAGCAAGTGGTCCATGTTGTCACACTGTATTGCTACTATCACTCTCGTCCTCTGAAGCACAGTTTGGGCAGCAATAGAACAAAACTTTCTGGCCCGCACATTTTGTATGAGCCCAGAGTTTACATTTAGTACATTGTACCCACTCTTCATTTGGTTTGCTGGCAGACCAAGGTCCGAAACAAATCAAACAAAGTACGTCGTCAGATCCATCCTCTTCGCTGCTGCTGATCGATTGTTTTTTCTTTTTCCCATAAACTTTTTTCTTTTTAGATATCTTCGGCTTTATTTTTCTCATTTTCTGTTGTTCTGCTAATTCATTTTTTATTGGAGTGTCAGTCAAGATGGCACTCTTTCTTTTTTTTTATTAAACACAGTTTTTTTTGGGAAGCTTTTGGCAATGGCCTTATATCTTGAGGTGATAACAAAGGTATGACCGTTACACTAGATGTATGTTTTATATTGAAATCAGGAGGATTTCCCCCAATAGCTAGGATCCCAGGGGTTGACAAAGATACTAGAGGACGGTTCTGCGTACTATTTTCAGGAGTTGGAGATGGTGTTTTTTGTACTGGTTCTGGTTGTGCCAATTCTTGGGTAGTATTGTTGTCATTTACTTCTGACATGGTTAATTCTGGTCGATCTGTTACATAAGATGGAGCAAAATCCAACTCTGTAAAAATATTGCGATTGAAGGGCCATATTCCGCTCACTGTGAATCCAGACATAATGTTTTGCGGTGCTAAGGCTTGTGGTAAACTGATTTTAACTATTGCAGGAATATCATTGTCTTGCCAGGGTGAATTTTCCTCCAATCAATTGGGCCTTTTAATCCAATCAACGCAGGCCGTGTTCGCATATCTCTTTAGTGGCCCATAAACACTGCGGTCTAATGGCTGTAGCATATGAGAGCAGTGGAGCGGAAATGACAGGACTACAACTCCGTTTTCTTTGCAATAATCCAAAGTCTTAATGGATAGGTGAGAATCGTGATTATCTAATAGCAATAATAGTGGACGTTCAACGCTGCAACGAGTTTGCTTGACAAAATGCAAAATAAACGCATACAAACAGTCCTCATTCATCCATCCTGATGGGTTTGCGCTACCGACCGATCCCGTTGGTCCGTTGTTAACAAAATGCTCTTTATAATTCTTCCGGGGGAAAACGAAGAAAGGTGTACGAAGCACATTGGTCACAATGGCAATTGCCGTGTCAGTAGCTGACACGGCAATTGCCATTGTGACCAATGTGCCTCGCTCGGCTGACGTTGGGGCACCAATCTGTTTCATACCTCTTCTAGCAATAATTCTTTACGGTTTCTGAACGGTGGTATTACCTGTTTCATCTACGTTCCAGATATCACTTCCTTCAAACTTGTATTTCTCCAAAACATGAGACAGATTATCAAAGAACAGATTGACGTTATGAGAGTTAAAACTGGTTGCACGAGCAAGACTTGTAGCCTGTGGCTTTAAGAGGCTAAGTTGTTGATGGCGACGTAGATATCCTTTAAGCCATTCTTCACCCGCTATAGAATCTCTAGTCCACGTGTCAGGAAACTTACGTTTCAGAGCAACAGCGTACTGAAATGCCAATTTACTCATTTCTACTGGAGTCAACCCAAAATATATATCTGCGCCCCTCTGTATGTACTCTGATAACATATTCTCTTCAGCATTAGTGAACACCTGTCTAATTTTTACATAGCCCACAGACGTCACCTCAGCAGAGTCGACATTTTCCTTCACTTTCTTGCAATAGCGAGAAAGTGTGCGATAGTTAATATTATAATCTTTGGCAACACTTCGAATCGAATTTCAAGGACCTACTGCCTTCACAGCTTGCATCATGCCATCAGCAGACGTTTGGCCTCGATTGGTCTTTCTTTTGCAGTTTCTAGGCATATTTGACAGGTATCTAAAACAAAAGAATAAAGTCTTCAGTATTTATAAATTTTATTGATCCCGACCCGACTGAGACAACATGTACCTAATCCACCATTAAAAATAAAATAAAAACAATGGCCTCAAAAATTTGCAAGTAGTAGTATTTAGAACATATAAACAATTAGTATAAAATTTTACTCACTATTCAATATTTTTTATTTTTTTGTATTCGCTGTGATCCGAGCGGCCAGCAGCCATGACACTTTCTGAGGTTGGTAGCACTGGTATGCGTTTGGATATTACAACTTACGCGTATCTAAAATAGTTGCCATTCCAAAAATATAGACGTTGTGACAACTAGTACTTGTGACAACAAGGACACCTTTCCCCTACAAAAAATAAATAAATAGGGTATATAAAAAATGAAAGGAAATAAGAAAAAATTATATTTAAAAACACAAAATAGAATAACAATGTAGGAAAAAAAATTAATTACCTAAAAACATTTTTCATTTATTTTTCAAATGGTGTGTCATACTTTTGCACAGTGTGAGGAGAAAAATACTGGAACCCATTTGTTACTTTAGATTGTTAAATTAAATAAACGGTCCGTGTCATTCACTCAATCGCTACGCGTCAACTAACGGTGGAGTGACGACCTTACAACCATATGCACCACACACGATCAAGACTGTCAATCGGACTTACTAACAGTTAAAAACGTATTTCTGTTTCTCATTGACAGTTTGTCGAGCCGGAAGAAGAGTTTACTTTACCGACCATACCCTATTGCATGATCCAATTTCTAAAGTATCCATGCAAAATACATTTTTACCTGTCAGTAAATCTGACTGAGAGTCCTGACCGTGTGTGGTGCATACAAGCGTTAGATATCCACCCCTTCCTTCCTGCATTCGATGTAATTATCGTACGATTCACGTTCATATGTACCACACACGGTCAGGACTCTTAGTCGGATTTACTGACAGCGAAAACGTATTTTATGTGGATACTTTACGGTTGGACCCTGCAATAGGGCACGGTCGGTAAAGTAGAATCTTGTTCCATATCGACTGAAAATTCTTTTCCACGACTTAGGTTTATGTACTTTATACTTTATACATATATTTGTATTACAATATATTCAGGTGGGCAAAGATGTCCTAATAGCCCACCTGAAAATGTTGTAATACAATGAAACCTAGGTCGTAGGAAAGAATTTAAATAAAGTGCAAATAATACTACATCAGTATTTAAATAAAGTGTAAATAATACTACATCAGTATTTAAATAAAGTGTAAATAATACTACATCAGTATTTAAATAAAGTGCAAATAATACTACATCAGTATTTAAATAAAGTGTAAATAATACTACATCAGTATTTAAATAAAGTGTAAATAATACTACATCAGTATTTAAATAAAGTGTAAATAATACTACATCAGTATTTAAATAAAGTGTAAATAATACTACATCAGTATTTAAATAAAGTGTAAATAATACTACATCGGTATCATTTAATTGTGAATAATGAATTTCTACAAAATGAACGCCAAATCTATTTAATATTCAATGATCGAAAAATTATAAAAGTTTTGTAACATTTTATTTATATTTAAATTTTATATTTTTTTATATTAAACTATAAAAATAGGTTATAATTATCATAAAATCACATGTGCTTTTAATTACTCAATTGTACAAATACAACAGCTTTAAATTGCAATCTTTACGCGTCCATAAACAAATAAATCAACTTAAACTCCAATATTAACAACATATTTGTTTAATAGCGTTCAGCGCTAGTTTTCATCTGGATGTTCATCTCGTAAACTTAACTCTTCGAGTAAAATTTGTTAAAAAACACATTTTACATCCCAGTTTCAACCAAATCCGATGTACCTGCCACAGAATAACTTTAATAATACTATCAATAGTCTTTCTGTTATACACCTTCTGGTACGTCTTTAAATTTTATTGGAATATATCTTGTCTTGTTCAGACACAGTGTTCAATAACAAACGTCCTTTGTATCTTAACTCCGTTTTAAAATGTTCTCGAAGTCAAAGTTGTACGACACACTTTGATTTTAGTTATGGATGGCTGTTTTTTACGTACATACTCTTAAAACAACATGAAACGAATACGATAAGCGATTTGTGCAGCTGCCAACGCTACACACAGTAATTATTCCTTGAAAGTGGATAGGTAGGTACCTGGACGGGGTACTTACCTGTGAACGCTTCTGTCACGTCCAATAAGCAAGTCACCATGCTCCTATTGGCGTTCAGAGCGACGAATAATGGCTCCAAACCGAGTGGACGTTTGTATAACGACCCGTTACTGACACCCACCGCCAATGGGCGTTCACGTTTTGTTTTCATACACATACAGTCGATGTGCATAGAATGATTAAGTAAGCACTAAACGTAGTTTGGAATAAATCGGTTTAATGAACGATGTGATGCGGCCGTCGTGTATTTATGAAGACCGGCTTCACGTTTCACGGACACGTTTTAAATGAAAACACTTGAGGATTTATCAACAAAATTGTATCCTTACAAAAAGATAACGGTAGGCATTCGTAAGAAAATTATTTTATTTTTAAATTGAATTCTTCTTGAGCTATGCCTTATGCATGACATGATGTTTTATGTGTGACATGAATAAATTTTATGTATAAATTAAGTCAAGTTTACAGTAAACTTAGGCATGTATTATAGATACCAGAGATATACCTAGAACTAAGAAGATTTGTTATGAAACGCAGTTAATGCGGATCCAGCAATATAATTATTTTAAATTTGGCTTGTAAAATGGTTAACATAATAAAAGCTAAGTACTTTATACATATATTTGTGACAATTAGCCTTTTAACTTTTAATTAGAAAATTGCGTATTTTAAAAAATGAAGTTATAATTTTTTTCTCGCAATCAATATTTTGGAGTTAGGTATAATTTATAAGAAAGTTGTTAAAATATTATTCACTAACCGGTATTTTGGACTTGGGTATAATTTATAAGAAAATTGTTAAAATATTATTCGCTAACCGATATTTTGGACTTAGGTATAATTTATAATAAAATCGCTAAAATATTATTCACTAACCGGTATTTTGGACTTAGGTATAATTTATAAGAAAATTGTTAAAATATTATTCACTAACCGATATTTTGGACTTAGGTATAATTTATAAGAAAATTGTTGAAATATTATTCACTAACCGATATTTTGGACTTAGGTATAATTTATAAGAAAATCGCTAAAATATTATTCACAAACCGGTATTTTGGACTTAGATATAATTTATAAGAAAATTGTTAAAATATTATTCGCTAACCGATATTTTGGACTTAGGTATAATTTATAAGAAAATCGCTAAAATATTATTCACTAACCGGTATTTTGCACTTAGGTATAATTTATAATAAAATCGCTAAAATATTATTCACTAACCGGTATTTTGGACTTAGGTATAATTTATAAGAAAATTGTTAAAATATTATTCACTAACCGATATTTTGGACTTAGGTATAATTTATAAGAAAATTGTTGAAATATTATTCACTAACCGATATTTTGGACTTAGGTCTAATTTATAAGAAAATCGCTAAAATATTATTCACTAACCGGTATTTTGCACTTAGGTATAATTTATAATAAAATCGCTAAAATATTATTCACTAACCGGTATTTTGGACTTAGGTATAATTTATAAGAAAATTGTTAAAATATTATTCACTAACCGATATTTTGGACTTAGGTATAATTTATAAGAAAATTGTTGAAATATTATTCACTAACCGATATTTTGGACTTAGGTATAATTTATAAGAAAATCGCTAAAATATTATTCACAAACCGGTATTTTGGACTTAGATATAATTTATAAGAAAATTGTTAAAATATTATTCGCTAACCGATATTTTGGACTTAGGTATAATTTATAATAAAATCGCTAAAATATTATTCACTAACCGGTATTTTGGACTTAGGTATAATTTATAAGAAAATTGTTAAAATATTATTCACTAACCGATATTTTGGACTTAGGTATAATTTATAAGAAAATTGTTGAAATATTATTCACTAACCGATATTTTGGACTTAGGTATAATTTATAAGAAAATCGCTAAAATATTATTCACAAACCGGTATTTTGGACTTAGATATAATTTATAAGAAAATTGTTAAAATATTATTCGCTAACCGATATTTTGGACTTAGGTATAATTTATAAGAAAATCGCTAAAATATTATTCACTAACCGATATTTTGGACTTAGGTATAATTTATAAGAAAATCGCTAAAATATTATTCACAACCGATATTTTTTTCGATACCTTTTCTCAGCTTGCAGACAGTTCATCTGTAGATAATTTAAAAGCCTAACTTTTATTACGCCCATATTTCTATCAATTATGTTTTTTTACCTTTATTGTACTCAGCATATCCGTAATGAATGAGAATGTAGGCACTAAGCTGTAAAATAAAAAATATATATATAAATGCGTAATTGGAAGTTAACTTTATGCATTAAACTATCTCGTTTAAAACCAGAAGTTTACGATTGAGTAGGTTGAGTACATGCAGAAGTTGAAGGTTAAGTACAAGTACCTACTTCTACTACTGTTACTCAACCTGGTAGAATGATAATATCTATATTACTGCCATGCGTTTTTGTTTGTGCTATTGTTTGTATGCTTCGGTATTGTAACAAAGTTTTAGAACAATATTGACACATTGCGATTAAAATACCTCTGACGGTAGTGTTATAGCGCGATCGTGTGTAAGTCTGATTTAGGCATATCGAGGCGACACGTGCCATGCCCCCTTAGCTTATCTTTCTTGATCTCTGCAATGAACAGATATACTTAGTTCTTATTTTTTATGTAGATCTACACACTCATATTTAACTCATTGTTGTTCCCTATATGACCAATAACATGACATGGTTCTAGTATAATCTTGATCAGTTCGAAAGTATAAATATAGCATTCCTTCACTAATAAGTCATTAGGAGAATAAACAAAGAAGAACGAGTGTCGTAGGACACCCGGTTGAAACAAAGTTTCTTTCGCCATATATTATATATTAAATAAAAGCATACTGAAAAAAGTTAACAACGTTTGAGATTAATAAAATGAACAATTAAAAGAAATAAATTTAATAAAATTGAAATTAATTTTTTTTTAATTATGAAAGTGGGCGTTTTTTATAAAAATATAAACTAATTATAAACTTAATCAGTACATTCGATTTTAGTAATGATTGGTTTGTGGTAACTAAATTAGGACAGATATGTTTGTCAGCATAATAAAACATTGTTAACTGTAAGATATGAAAAATTAGTAATGGCAGTGAAGCGATCCGAGCAACATATTTTAATTGAACTAAACTTGCACAATACACGAAGAGTATTGCATAATTTGATATAAATTTGGTATCAATCAATATATGTGTGAACTTTTGTCGATGCAAATAAAATATGACACCAAAATTTAAGTTTAAAATAAAACATCCACTCATTGCCACTTTAACACTGGTACATACCTGACTTCATCATCAACAGCCTCAACATCTACTGAATCTTTTTCACAATTCATTCCTTATCGATAACAATAACACGAGTTTGAAAATAATGAAGAGAAGTTATGAGGATTATGGCACGCACGGATTGCTAAACACACACGCTTAAACGAATACATCTGATGCGCATACCACACGTCTATACTGTAGTAATATATATTTTTATTGTAATAAATTTTACCATTTTGGCAGAAAACTTATAATAAATGCAGTCTTCAACCATAACATTTTTAAATAGTTTGAGATCCTTTACAAAAAAAAATTAACTTGAAACTTTTATTACTATAAAGCTAAGTTCTTATGATCAGTCTAGATAGAGAGTCTACCTAAGCATCATTGAAATCAATTTTTTTTATATATAAAGAAAAATACAAACAAATGTTTATTAACCTATAACAAATTCAGTCTTCAACCATAAATTTTTTTAACTAATTTGAAATCTTTTACAAAGAAAAATTAAACAATAAACTTGAATCTTTTACTATATTATATTAGTCATAAAGCTAGGCTCTTATGATCAGTCTAGAGCTATATCGTATTTTTGCTTATTTTATTCTATAGATTTATAGATTTATAAGTAAGACTTATACAAACATAAACGAACATACGATAGACATAAACAAACATACGACAGAGCATCATGGACTCAGGTGAACAATATTTATTCGTCACACAAATCACAAAAATAGAAACCTATATCTATATAAGTAGAACAAGACTCGTGAGCCCAGTCTCCACATTCGATCCAATCTTCTCCAGGTAGATCCACATACGGGTTACCACAACCTAGGCAAAAAACTTGTTTTCCCTGTTTTTTATTAAGGGTGAAGGTACAGATGGAGAAACGGTGCAGTCAGTGCGAGGAGAAATTTCTTCATTTGTGAGTGCAGATTGGGATGCATTATTAAGGGCTATTGAGTTTTCTATAGCTGCCGATGAAGATGGTTCACGGTGGTCCATCAAAATAGAAGGCAAAAAGTTTTACTCGCCAAATATGTGACGATTTACTGGCCATATCCCAGTTGATTTAAGGCCATTAATGGCATTCTGTGCACCAGCTGTTCTCAAATAAGCATCGCCAAAAAGTCTTGCTACCTCGTATTGGGAAATGATTCGTCCCACGTAGCTCTTTTAAAAGGCTGAAATTGCTTGCCCAAAATAAGTCTTTAGAGGACCGTATACAAACCGGTATAGAGGTTGCATACGATATGTCGTATGTGGTGGCCGCGAAACAAAAACCGACAAAATGACGAAGCCACTCCAGATATGTAGGTCCTGTGACCCAGCCATTGTCTGTACAAGTAGCACTGGTGCTAGGTGGAGTCCCATCTAACAGGCGATCAACCATTCGTTTTCTACCAAAAAATAAGGAATAGTGGAATAAAAGAACCAGCTGCGTTGTAAAAACATATAACCGTTGTTAATTTCCCCCTCTCCACGCTAGACATTACGCCTACCTGCTTTATACCAGTTCTGGATAACATTTTTGGAGCCTTGTTACTGGTCGTTTGAATACCCGTTTCATCAATATTTTAAATTCGGGTTGCATCAATGGCATGTTTTCTATTTCTGTTTCCAGGATATCAAAGAACCTGTCGACCTGGGGTTTATCGAAACCTCTGGCTTGTGCAATAGCCATTGGTTCTGGCTATCTAATCGCAAGTTCAGGATATCGCTTTTTAAATCCCAAGTATCAGTCGTTGCCTGCGCGGTAATTTTTAAAAAGATGTTTTATTTTATTTTTTACTGCATACTGGTATACCAGTTCCAAAAATTCAAATTTAGTAACCCCATAAAAAAGATCATCGACGTGGAATACATATTCAAGTAATTTTCTTTCTTGGAGGTTATTGAAGACGGGCTGATATCTCCCTACTTTCTTTTCTTAACTTCCTTTTTTTATCTGTATTTGCAAGGTAGCAGCGTAAGCCCATACCTTTTCGCAGCAGCAGAGACCGAAGTTGTTTTGGCTTCTTCCATTGCCGGTTGTATGGTAGCTTCGCTCCAGGATGCACGCTGGGTTTTACGTTTGTATTTATTCACCATCTGAAAAAATTCAAATAAGTAACATAATATTGATTTCGGCCAAAACGGGTACATACCCATTTTGCCCTACCCGTTTTGTCCAAGAACACATATTTTTGCAAAATTATAATAACCTCAAAATGGAAGCTAATGCTGGTAAATTTTCTATCTTAATTTAAAGTTAAATTGTGGTAAAATAAAATGGTAACACGAATAATATGACACTTATAAAGACTTTTGACTAATCATGAGACACTTACCTTAAAGTCTCTAATAAACTTTCGTTGCGTACCTCTATGCCATTACACGACTCGGGTGCCCGAACGAAACTGATCGAAATTCGTTAACGTTTTTACACTAATACTAATGCTTGATACAGCAGTGTACAAGTAGGTACTTACTCGTTTTTGGCGGCCCATCCGTCTTATGCAACATTCCCTTACGATAAAGAACTTAGTTCCAAAAGTACTTTAAAATGAAGAGGTTTTAATACATAATTAACACATGTAGTAGGTACAAAAATATATTACCCAAATATTATATTCAATTAAACAGTTTATATTTACCTTATTTTCCTGTTCAGCTGTACAACTTAGCATCTTCTTTAAAGGTAGCGAACTATTTATTGACTAGGTGGACTGGTGCACATTTCTTCTATTTACTTAAAAGTGCCTTTTTTGCTGGGAAAACGTTTCAATGTTATTTTTTTAAATTTAAACTTGTTTTAGTAATATGTAATGAAATAATTACTTGATAATATACTTACAGGATTTTTACTTATAAATTCTGCCGCTGGTGGGTACACGAGCGTTTATGATATGTAAATTGTCAAATCACATATAAATGTAATCTAAAACACTTGATATTTTTCAGCATATTAATGAAAAATATCGCCTTATGTCTGTTGCAAGGAACGAGAAGCCCATTTGTTCCCTAACGATCACAAATAAAAAAAAATATTGAGAACAAGCGACGTGAAGAAAAAAATTCATAGTTAAACCGTACCTAAACATTTTAATACATCCGATTACATAAATGAATCTGCACACATAGATTTGTTACATGAAGTTTTGCAAATGTAGTATTAATAAAATATCCATTTCTATTAGATGAATGTAATCAGCCCAATGTTATTTTCCCGCAGGCCAACCACAAGCTCCACATAAAGTTATCATTCCTTCCACATGGTCTTGGTCGAAAAAACCTACGAGTCCTCTAAAGCACACAGCTTTATTACATAAAGTTTGCAAATTTAGTATTAATAAAACTTGAAGTTTGCAAATTTACTATTAATAAAACACACATCTTTATTACATAACGTTTTGCAAATTTAGTACTAATAAAATATCCATTTCTATCAGATAAATAAAATCAGCCTAATGTTATTTTCCCGTAGACCCACCACAAGCTCCACATAAAACACTAAAAGTTGCCATTCCGCCCACATTGTCTTGGTCGAAAAAACCTACTAGTCCTCTAAAAATACTTTATATTCAAGTAGTAGATACAACAACAATTTTATATTCAAGTAGTAGATACAACGACAACATGTATATTCCGAACTAAGGGAAACTCCAACATATATAGATATCATAATTTAACATATAAAAAACGCAACTTAATTTAAAGAGAATTAAAAATTTCCCAAATATACCTATATACTTCAATTCCATATTTTATGTCCAATCTGTCATAAGTTATCATAGAGAAATGGCCACTTATTATGATATGTTATATGTACACAAAAATAACTATGGAAGTAACCTAACTTTGTAAGTATATTGTCAATGAAAGTTTCATGCCTACCAATATAAATTGCTTTGAAATCTTGAAACGTATACACCAATTGATTACTGTTATTTTCTGTTAATACAGTACGGCTGTAATAAATGGGAAATGATTGATTTTCATGCACCTAGTATTGTAGAGACATTTTATTTCAGCGACTACCTATATCTGAAAGTGCATCTGGGGAAGTAGCTTAATATGGCCTTGTAGCCTATATTTTGCAGTTGAAATCTTAGGAAATGCTTTATATTACTACAAAGTATCAGGTTTATATATGATACCGTGTCTGGTAGTCCTTGAACTAAACTCTTCTTCTTCGAGCAATCATTTTGGACAAGCGTTCTTATTTTAAAACTGCAACTGGCAAATGCAGCAATTTGAACTCTGTTATGCTATCTTCCGAATTCAATATCTGCTAGGCCTCGTGTTACAATTTCTGTTTTTTTTTATCTCTTGCTGATTTATATTTATATTACTAAAGTACTCTTATAACCTGGCCCGAGGACAATAAAAACATTACACCTAATATAAATTTATAAATCCAACTCGAATTCAGAATTCAGTTTTTCCGTAGGCTTGGGAGAATAAATAAAGGATACGAAATTTCTTTGCTTCCTTCTCATTGTATCGAGTCTCCAAGGAGAATTCACGAAACAGCGAATGCAAAATTATGTACGAGTAAAACATTTTTGTTATAAAAATTGCTTTAATAAAATATTCAAACTAACTGTTTGAATCAAGATAAAGATCTTGGTACACAGATCTCGGTCACCATAATCATAATAATAGCAATAAAATTTCTAAGAAATGTAACAATAATAAAATATAGTTATTGCTATATAATAGTTATTGCTATATATAGCAATAACCTATTTGAACAGTCTTTCAATTTTTTTTATTGATTATCGTTTTTATTTTTTTTATTGACATATCGTTGATGGAAATTTCAAATGGTGTAAAGAACAAAAGTATGTTAAGAACCTTATCTCGGTAACTACAAAATTGGAAATATTTTGACAATTGCAATGAAGCTTTAAGAAATAATTGGAGTCTCCTTTGAAATGACATTTTTGAAGATGCAATAGCTAAAAAGTTATGACTGATTTCAAAAATGTAAAAACTTTATTTATGCACATGAAAATAGAATTTTGTCCTTTACGTCAATTTAAATTTTTGTTTACGTTAATTACATAAAACATAAAATTGTTTTAATTAAAACATTACCAAAGAGACATAAAATTGTTTCATAATTTAACCTTCAATAAACTAATAAAATTTTATTTTCTTAATAGTCTATAACAAATGCCAAAACTTGCACGCACCTATTAGTTTCTACAATATCTATTTGCCCCAAAGACAGTTCAAATGTTCGTAAATATACAAAGATATTCCGAAGAGTAGCGGGGCACTCGGTAAAAAAATGGAGTTAAAAATTGCCTTTTTCTTTTACCAGAGGTAGGTTAATCGACTGTACTTTGTAATTGTCAAACTCTGTAGCACAGACAAAGACGTACTCAGTAGTTAAAAGGGTGCAAACAATCAAAAAGTTTCAAAAAATGTCTATTTTCTAAACCTCAATTGTCTAACAATTTAAAAAATAAAATTTATAATTACAGATCGTCTCGAGCTCGATAAGCTGTTAAATGTGCCTTCCAAATAATGCTAACTCATTATAGAACTTAAAAAAAAAACATTTCGATATTAAAGTGAAGACTGCAGGGTATGCACTAAAAGATACTTGTATCCTTCATAATTAAATATTTAAGAGAAAGTGTGATCAACCCGACCAATACTTTGTCGATGTGTTTATTAGTCCCATAAATCTATTAATCAACTCATAACAAGCACAAAACGGATCAACCTATCATGCTTTTCATATTAGATGCTATGCTAAACAAATAGCGTGTAAAGAGACAAGTATTAACATAGGGGTAAATCGTTTACACGTAAGTCCAGAGCTGTGCAGGTTGGATCTAGCTGAGCAATTTTTTACGAAAACTTGTTTAGATTTTAATCTATTAATCACCCTCTTAATCTGATCATCATTTTAATCTGTTAAGACACCTGTTGACATCACTTCAGTACTTTAGTCTGTACGAGGGAACAAATTTTCTCACATAAATACACACATAGCACTGAATTGCATGTAACTTTATATACCCTCAGACACTCTCTGAATTAAGACGAATCTAAAGACACGTCATTTGTTGAAACCACTTTAGTAGTTTAGTCTGTACAGAGGAACAAACTAACTCACATACATACATACATTCACACATACATACATACATACACACATGCATACATACATATCACTGAAATGTAGGTAACGTCATATACCCTAAAACAATCTTTGGATCAATTCGAATCTAAGGACACCTCATTTGTTGAAATCACTTTAGTAGTTTAGTCTGGACGAGGGAACAAACTTACTCACATACATAGCACTGAATTTCATGTAACCTTACATACACTAGGACATTCTCTGGATTAAGACGAATCTGAAAACACCTCATTTGTTGAAAACACTCCAGTAGTTTAGTTTTTACGAGGGAACAAACTTACTCACATACATACATACATAGAATTGAATTTCATTTAACGTTATAAACCCTAAGACGTTCTCTGAAGTAAGACGAACCTAAAGACACTTCATTTGTTGAAATCACTTCAGTAGTTTAGTCTGTAGGAGGGAACAAACTTACTCACATACATACATACTTACATAGCGGTGAATTGTAATTAATGTTTTATACCCTAGAGAACTTTCTGGATTAAAACAAATCTAAAGACACTTTTTTTGTTGAAATCACTTTAGTACTTTAGTCTGTATGAGAGAAAAATTTACTCACAAACATACATACATAACCTGTGCAATTCATAACCTTCCTTTGCCATAATCACGTAAAAATTTGGAAAATCTTCGTTAATCATTAGGAGTACGAAAAAAAACTATAATGAAGATACAAGGTATAGTGCAAAAAGACCTGTTAAGAATTCGAAGGAATCACACTATGAGTATTCCCTATATATACAGGCATACCTATAGAAATATTTAAGGATACATAAGAAGTATCTATAATGAACCATTCACAAGCATTAATATCATTTTTCACCATATATATGCATCACGAATTTCTCAAATATTGTGAAGTTTGGAATCACCTATGATTTTCCGGTAACTTTGTTTTATTTTTAATTTATTTCAAACTGCATGATGGAACTCAGAGGAACTATGTTTTTTGTATAATTTTGACTTTAGGAGTTTTGTGAACGTGGAGGGAGTGGGGGGATATTTTACACTGTCATTTTCAATAATATCTCTGGAACTATTTTACATGAAAACCGGAAGAGAACAGTTTTGGAATTCTTATATTTCTTCAATCCCACATGACACATTAAATAAAAAAAATTTTTGTTGTTTCGTTACATCTTCTTAAGTTTTCACAGTGGTAAACATTAAGCTATTCGAGTTAATATATTTTCACGTTGAAGGATTTCTAAGTAAAATGCATGTTATTTAGACAGCTTAAAAAAGGATATTATTTTTACAGACATAATGTTACAGGCACACTTTGACAAGGTGATGCGGCCCACATTCTGTATAATAAAAAAAATTAAGTGTCGAAAAATAAATTGATAAACTCATTTCTTTACTTTTTAATATTCAAATAATGTAACGAACGTCGTGGCAACACTGCCAATCTTCCATTAATGTTATTAGCGACATTACAATTAACTTATAATGAAGAGTTCTTTGAAGAAAACCCCCTTTGTGTAGGTAATATTTTCCATATAATTTTTTTATAATAAATTAATCACGACCGAAAATCATTATTTTTATTACATGCATCGTTTTTTTATGTACAGTCTTTCATTTCATAATCAATAAAATTGAAATTTTTCATTGGTTTGAAACACTTCTTCTTCCATTTCTTGAAATAAATGTTCTCATAATTTAACCAAAACAAATATCAAACTAACGACACCAATATACAACATGAATGAATGATGTATGAAGGGAACTGTAAAACCCAATCGATCACGGCATTCTTAGGAAAGGACTGATGAAAACATAGCCAGTGTGACTAATTCCAAAGCAATGAACGTAATATACAGGGTTATTGGTCATACATCGCGACCCCTTTAAACCGTTGTGGAAGAGGTAATTAGCAATCAAATGACCCCTAAGTACATAAAGATATTTATTTTTTTTATAAATTTTTGAGAAAGTTGTCTTCCTAACTTTAGAAATTAATAAAAAAAATAATAGGATTTCACGGTATTTACTTTTATTTTCTGGTTTGTATACATTCTGATACGTAATAAACAGTAATTACATTTAAAACACCTGTATAATTGTTATAATAAAAGCTCCGTAACTCAACAAGTTTTATAATTTTTATCGAATACTTGAACAAGAATGAAAAAATCACTGATGTACATAATCGTCGGAACATTTCAAAAACATCTGAGTATTATTAGCTATCTCATAAGATACAAATATATACAAAAGTATTGAACAAACTGAAATATTTAATGAAAGTGGAAAATCATCTTTTTTCGCAATTAAACGAAACTACGTGATGTAGTATTATTTATACTTTCTTAAAGTTCTTTACCACGACCTAGGTTCGTTGTATTACAACATCTTCAGGTGGACTATTACCAAAGATCTTTGCTAATCCAGAAATGACAGAAAATAACAGATTCTTATATCGAGAAGTATGTTGACTACATATCTCTCGAAGTAAGGAGTAATTGTAATTAATAAGCCTCGTCTAAGTAATTGATGGTGTTTATTTGTACTCAGGATAGCCGCTGGAATGCGACAAGTAACAAAATTCGCTGCATACACTCAATAAAATTAAAAGTAAAAAGTAACCTCAGTCATCTATTAAATTTGATTCGACAAAATAAATTATTTAACAATACTTTTATTCATAATTTAAAATGGTGACGAGGTTATTTCTGTCCCTGCATCACACAAAAACACTGAACAGATTTTAATATAATTATACAGTAAGCTTTATACCTTAGAGGTTAGGTTAATATATGAAATAGAAATCATGAAGACTTACGCTTCTCTATTGGTTACTTAAATAATTAAGCAAACACCACTTAAATAATAAAGCAAACACCATTTATGTGTTGATTTAAAGTTCGAAAATAGATGGCAGTATTGTTTCCTATTTTTCATTCCAAATCACATTTATTATATATCAGCAACTAAGGTTACTACAAGCTACAGCGTTCACTTCAGAAGGAAAAAATGAAAATCTTGAAATGTGAAAAATATAGTTTAAAAGTATACAATTATTGCTGGTTCCATCAATACGCTATGGAAATATTACAAATTAAGTGGAAATCATCAAAAGTTAAACACTTTAGAGTCGCCTTACTTAAGATTTGACCTGACATTTTGCAATTATAGCAGGTCCAACTGTGCTTTAGAAAATGTTAGATATATTTTAAAATATTATAAAAAGTTATTATTTAAATATTAAATTATTTTTAATTTTAAAACCATTTTTTATTTCTGTAAGTTGTTTTTTAATACCAAATGCATTCCTTAAATTTGTTTGGCATTTGTTACGTTGTAGATTAGAAATTTATTTGAAGATACAACACATTTTTTTTCATAAGAAAATATGTTTGCTTAAAAATATATATGATCCATCCATAAATCAATTTTAGAAAATATTTTTATTTTAAAAATTATTTCAACAATGAGACAATCTTTGAAATAAAAAATGTTAAACTTCCCTCGTATCCATGTATGTACCTACCTAATACAAAATAAAAGTTTATACTCATAAAATGTTTAAAAAAATACCAAGCGATTGCTTTAAACAAAAACACATACTTTTAGATTTAGCAATTTCATATAATGATATTTATTTTTATTTATTTATTTAATAAAATCCTTGGTCTAATGACAGGTTATTTAACAATACTTTGAGCAAGATATTGCTATACAAAAATTTAAAAAAAAACAATTAGATGGTTAAGAAAAAGAATGGTTACCACACCATAAATGCAAACATAAACATAATAAAAAATTGAACAATTGAACATTGAACGTAAATTGAACATAAAGTAAATATAATAAACGTAAATTAAAAATAATAAACGTAAATTAAACATAATAAACATAAATTAAACATAGTAAACATAAACATAATAAACGCTCATTATGAGCGTTGTCTACCCAAATATTCCACGATATTTACTTTAAATTTGCGGTTCAGACAGAAGAATAAGTCGAGATGGGATAATACCTCCAATATAAAAAAATTAAGCCCCTCGACAATCAAGGAATGTAAACGGGTGTTGGTATATGCATGCAGAATAGGAAATAAAGAATGTCTTTGTATTCCTGCACAGCAATCCGGTACAGAAAAACTATGTTAATCATAGGTTGTCAATATAATCTGTTAACTCTTTGAATACAGCGCTTAATGTAATTTTCTTCTTGACAACAAATATTTATATCTAACCATATCCAAAATGAAAAGGGAATGATAAATGTGCGGGTAGTCGCTATAATTTTTAAAATAAATGAAGCCTAATGGTAGGCGCTTATCATTAAAAGAAATAAGAGAGACGAAATTACTATCCTGGCCTACGCCACACTTAGTGACTTAACAGTTTGATATAAAACTTCCCTACTGGGTAAACTATTTCCGAGCTCGATAGTAATTGACGAAAAACTTGATAACATTGAAATACATTCCTGCTTCCAGTAGTTTTATTCGCAGAAAATCATTAAACAAAGTCGAAACAGGCCACTTCTACCAACTGTGCTTAGTCTATGTCAGTAAAATCATAATCAGCAAAGAAAGAAAGATTTTTGACAGTAGAATGCCTAAATCGGAAATCAAGTAGGAAGTCAACGAGCTAAATTAGAATTAGAGTGAATATACACCTATATAAGCTTATTTTGAAAACTAATAAAAACGGATAGCACCGCCACAACTCTATAATTGCTTTCGTATCTAGAACCGATTTGTAAGCTTGTGATTTATGAAAATTTCCATCCAGAATCCAAACTGAGATTAATTAAGTACATTGCAAGAAATCAGTGCATACCTTAACTAAGTAAAGTAGAAGTATGTACCATAAATTTGCTTTATGTATATGCGCCATAAATTTGTTTTGGTTGTAGGTGCCCGAGAGCTAGTCGAACATCATCTTCTCAATTCCTGTACGAAACGAACTAGTGGAGTATATTATACAGATGGCCAATTTAAAGTGTCCCAAAAAAAAATTTTTAGGTCATTTAGGTGATAAGTCATGTAAAAAAAAACCAATAGTTCCGCGAGAATCAATAGTTTAGAAGTAATTATTTTTTTGTACTTTTTTGAAGTCTTTACTCCAGTCACTTAAATCACTTTTGTTCGTAAGCTATTCCAATAAATTACATGAAATTTGGTATAGAAGTAAAGAAGTCATGTAGCAGGCATGCAGTGAGCATGCGGCTTTTGTGTTATTCTTAGTTTCTGCTATTGTTTGAAATTTTAAGTTGTTTGTTTTTCTATTTTCAAACGAAAAATGTAGGAGTACATATGAAGGAAATCACTGTAGTAAAATCTGCACAACTAAAGATTTGCTTATGATCTTAAAACTACCTTAGATTATTGTGAAGTTTAAAGAAAACATTGTAGTGGTGTAATTATTACAATCTTCAGAAAGTAACATCATATCACTAAGTCACCAAATGTGAAATTTCTGCCATAATCCCAAATTTATATATTACTCAAAAATCAATTTTTATTACCCTTAACATACACTAAATGTGCTCAGGATAAATGACTACTAGACCGAGCGCTTTTATGTTGTCCACGTATCAGAAAAATGCCCTATTGTTATTATTTAGAACCCATTTAACTAACTCGGTCAACGCTCATTGGAACCAACAACGTCACTCGGCAGTTATTGTTTGTTTGTCGCCTGCACTTGCTATATCTATTCAATAGTTTTTTCCTAACGGTTTGCGTGTTTATTGACTGCGGAACTACAAACCACCTGTATACATAAATATGATGTTCAATTAATAACAAATTTTTATATTTATCGCGTTTTCTATCCAGCCTATATTTACTTAGGACAGTCATGTATCAATTGCATGGACTCCTGGACATTATTTCTTTGTGCTGAAAAGTGCCTTTTATGTTGGGAAATATTTGAAAATGTTCTTTATTAAACTTGTTTTAGTAGCATTTTTTGTAATTAAATAATTACTTAATAATATAATGCGAATCGTAATGAATGTTCTCTCGGTAGCGGGCACACGAACGGTTGTGCAATGTAAGCTGTCAAATAACGTACAAACATAAGGCAAAACAATGAATTTTAAATTAAATTTTAGTGAATTAATGAAAAATGGGCCAGGATCTTGCGACAGGAAGAAAAAATTGCATAGCATCTAAGCTATTATTTTATTCTGGTTATGTCGTAAACATTTTAAGGAATCAGATTACATGAAGGAATCTGTTTAGGCATGTTTGTTACATAAATTAAAATATCCATTTCTACTAGATAAATGAAATCAGCAAAATTACCATTTTTGCAGGCCAACCATAAGCCCACAAGTTTCGAATATATTTAGCGTTAATTTTGTAGAAATTCATTATTCACAATTAAATGTGATGTAGCAATATTTCTACTTTCTTTGAGTTCTTTACCTCGACCTAGGTTTCATTTTATTACAACACCTTCATGTGGGCTATTAGCAATATATAAAGCTAATAGCATATAAAGCTAATAGCCCACCTGAAGATGTTGTAATACAACGAAACCTAGGTTATGGAAAAGAACTTAAAGAAAGTAGAAATAATACTACATCACGTAGCTTCATTTAATACGGTAGTTGACTCATTATAAATTTTTATATTTTTCATAGAATATTGTTAAATATAAGTTAATTAAAAACCAGTCTTGAAAAAAATTCAAAAATTGATTGAAAAATAAGCCAGTTGTAGGCTTCTAAATATAAGTATATCTCTGTCTCTTTTCCTCTCGTAAAATATAATGTGCAATATTAAAAATGACCTCACAAGACAGTATTGCCGTCCTTCTGTAAAGGTTAAATTTAAACTTTTATAACTCGGTCAATTTGTAAGATTATTAAAAAATGTTTTCGCTCTTTATCAGCTTGCACCTTGAAATTATGATTAATGAAATAAAAAAGTATTTAGACAAATAGCAAATTGTCCACAAATTTCTTTAAAGAGATACAATTCCTTATATATTTTCTTTGTTAAAAATGCAAAGAAACTTCTGAAAAGATACTGTGCTATATTCACAAAGTAAAGTGACAACACGTATTTTCCGAACTAAGGAAAATACTAGAGTCCGTCACATTTTAAAGAAGTGGAACCTATCGAAATATTTAAAAGTTAAGGTGAACCTTCAAATTTCTTAGTATCTCCTCTAACAATCAGAAAATTGTTCACCATCACAGTTTTTCAGAAAAACCTGATTTAATTTACAAAGGTTTTTGAAATTATAAAAAAGTGTGTGTTCGAATTACATACTTTATGCTCAATATGTCAAAAATTAATGGGTAGAGATGACAAGTTACAACAGCGGCACGTTATATATAGATATCATTACAAAGTTTTCAAACTTTGCAAAGGTTTTTGAAAGTTTCATGCTGACCTACTCATTATTATTCTTTGAAAAGTTGTAGAAATATGAACTAATAGATTGCTGTATATTATGTTGTTACAGGTTGTCTGTATTTGATAACAATACACATTGTTAATTTTCTATATAAAATTATAACATGAATTATACTGTGGATATGGGATTTTCTAACGATCTATTTCTATGTGCAATTGACAGACATTTTAGCTGCTATTTGACAGACATTTTAGTTCAGTGATTCAGAAGTGCATCTGAGTACTATGCAGTTTAACATGGCCTCTATGCACAAAAAAGCACACATTTTCTGTTTAAATCATAGGAAATCCTTATACAATTGCAAAGCAACAGGTTCAATTATGATACCATGAATACTCGTGAAGTAAGTACTATATTTTTAGCAATCATTTTGTCCATATTATAAGACCGCAAATGACAGATAGGGCGAATATTATTAACACTAATATAAACTCTTCTATACTGTCTCCAGAATTCATTTCTTGATTGGCCTCATCTTTCGATTTCTATGTCTCTTATTTTTTTACTGAAATACGTTTATATAACTGAAACATTAATAAATTATTCATATTTTTGTCCATTGCGTACTTTGAAATTAATTTAATTTATTTAACCTAACTTAATACTTAGTAAATTTTAGAAGTAATTCACTTTCATTATGTTTCCCAAATCTATTTAAAATGTTATTGCTATCACAATAACAATATTACAACCAAGATCTTGTAACTTTTTAAGTTTTTAAAAAGGTGCAAGATCTTGGTTGTAATATCGTTATTATGATAACAATAAAATTTTAAATCGATTTGGAAACATAATGAAAGTCAATTATTTCTAAAATTTACTAAGCATAAGTTAGGTTAAATAAATTAAATTAATTTCAAAGTACGCAATGGAATTAAAAGTGACACAATAGATAAACACTACACTGTATTAGTAAAATACAAACTTCATAGTAGATTTATTATTACAGGAGTAACTATAGAACACCAAATAAAGGATCAGAAATATTTTTGTTACATTATCGTTGTGTGGAGTATCAAATAAGAATTAAACAAATAGAGAATTCAACGTTATGTAATACATTTTTATTATAAAAATTTGTAATAAATATTTTTAAAAAGTTAGAAGATCTTGGTTGTAATATCATTATTATAATAGCAATAAAATTTTAAATAGATCTGGGAAACATAATGAAAGTCAATTACTTCTAAAATTTACTAAGTGTTAAGTTAGGATAAATAAATTAAGTTAATTTCAAAGCAGGCAATGGATCGGTGATAATCAAAGGATCAAGCCGCATTTCTTCCATCATCTGTAAAAAATAAATAATTATTTCTAAAGTTTTCTAAGTATTAAGTTAAATTAATAAATAAAATGAATTTACAAGTCCCTAATGGATTGGTGATTATATAACTGTAGAGCCACAATTCATTCACTATCTGTACAAAATCAATAATAACTGCTAAAGCCTACTAAGTATTAAGTTAAATTAATATTGAATATATTTGGCGTTAATTTTGTAAAAATTCATTGTTCACAATTAAAGGAAACTATGTGTGCAGTATTATTTCTACTTTCTTTAAGTACTTTACCACGACTTATCTTTACTAAGACAAATTAATGATTAAAATTAATAACTAAACTGAATTTAAAAGTTCGTAATGGATTGGTAATTATATGAGGGTAGAACCACAATTCCTTCACTATCTGTACAAAATCAAGAATTACTTCTAAAGTTTATTAAGTATTAAGTTAAATTAATAATCGAAATGAATTACAAAGTACATGATGGATCGGTGGTCATCGAAGGATCGAGCCACAGTTCTTTCACTATCTTTACAAAATCAAGAATTACTTCAAAGTTTACTAAGTATTAAGTTAAATTAATACCTAAAATTTATTTCAAAATACATCATGGATCGGTGATTGTCGAAGGATCGCACCAGAATTCTGAAGCTATCTGTACAAAATTAAAAATTGCTTCTAAAGTTTACTAATTATTAAGTTAATTATTACTTAAAATGATTCAAAATTACATTATAGGTTGGAGATTATGGCAAGGTCGAACCACAATTATTTCAATCTCTGAATAAATTCAAGAGTTAATTGCTTGATTTTTTTTATAACCCTTAACACTTTTTTGTCGAATGAAATTGAATTTGTACAAGTGGTTTAAATATCTTAATATGATTTTGTTTTCAAATTAATCATAACAATCCTTTTCAGTCTAATGAATGCCTTCGCCGATTGAGTTTTCTAGTTTCGGCATTCTCTGAAGTTCTGCAAAATAATTTTAATTTCTGATTAACAATGTTGCCAAAAATTGTGAAGGGATCCCGAACTTAAATCTGGCGGCTGCCAATTTATCATGATTTCAAATATCGAATAGTGAATTTGGGTCATGTATTGAATAGTTAATTTGGCTCATGTATTGACCCCTATTTGTTTTTAATCATCTTTTTAAAAGAGATGAAGTTTCAGGTTCCATTTCTACATGCGATTTGATTTTCTTTTTATTTTTATTTCAGACTCGAGCTCAAAGTTTATTAACAATTAATAATGTAGCACGATGGAGGTACAAACTATCACATTTTTTGGAACTTAATTGTGACGCTATAAAATACGGACCGCACTCTCAAATCTTATAAATCAATTCGCTGCAATCAATTCAAACCTGTACTTATTTTGATTCTTAACTTCTAAATGTTTTGAAAATGAGTTCGTACCTATAGATAATAGGTACGAACATTTAAATAGCTAACGAGTTAAATACAGTCAACCGAGGTACACAACATTACGAACCAGGCATTAAACCCTCTCAATTGGATTTAAAAAATATAGCCTAGTTGTAAGTGCATTAAAATTTCCTCTTGTGTTATTTATGACAGGACTCTTTTGGTTAGAAAGTGACTGTACTCCTGAGTTAACTTCATTTCATGAAAGTACCTATCTCGAAATAAGCATAACTGTAATGAAAAGATACTTGATATTTTAAAACGTCATTTTTAATGAGTGCTCGTTATGTGAACGGGTGCTAGTACCATACTTTAAACTCAGCCAGATCGAAAAAATATTAGTGCGGATGGTACTTTGCTTCAGCTAATGAGGACAACACGATGTCTGTAATCTGTTCGAAATATGCGGTCATAAAAATTATATTAAAAAGCGTTATTTAATATTTTGATACTCACCGTAATCTTCATTATTATTATTCTCTGTGCCCATCGACTGCACATGTTTAGCGGGCACTAACAAACGCTGTGCTGAAAATTAAAAATATTTTTTAAGTATGTGAAATAGGCCTGAATATATTAATTGTAAATGTATGTGTATACTGTATTGCTATTCTCACAATGAAGCAGTTTACCTAGGATTTGGAAAAGATTAAATCAAGTGTAAAAGGCTTATTCATAAGCTCCAACATATTTATCAGAAATCAAGGGAAATATCAAAGAATATTTGTAATATTCTGAATTAATTCACAAAAAAGAAGCTAAAACAATATTCATAAAATAATGTAGTTCACATTTTAATTAATTTCCTAATTAATAAAATTTATGTAAGTATTATCACTTTATTTACATACTTTGAGACTAATAGGCAATAGTAACAGGGCGAGTCAAGTGCTATAGGTTCCACAAAGTTTAAATGATAGCAGTGGCTCAATTGAGCTACGTTACAGCTCAATTGAGTCATCGCAGAACATGTTAATAAGGTATTTGACTATATTTTTATTACTAAAATAGTATAAGTTTAAAATAAATATGTCGTACCTAGGACTTTTCATTATAAAGTTATAACGACTTAAAACTGACGAACTACGATTCGGACGAAAACAACCCATACAAAACACAACTAGCTTATGACGTCACTGGCTACTTATTTAGCATCTCGTTAAATATTGCGTTTAAATTATATATTGCATGTTATAATTTTCTCATTTTTTTGTACGGAAACTAAGTTCATAATAACTTTTTCAATTTAATGGGCAAAAAAATTTACACTTTTTCCTATTTAAACGTTTCGATTAATTGTTTGTTATCAGTCAAATACCCTACTTCTAAATGTATTTACGTTACGTTTTAATACAACAAGTGAACAATTTACACGTGTTGCTATCAGTTTTCAGAAAGAACAATAATTCCGGATATAGCTAATGACTGAAGCAGATAAAAAATGCGGTGTGGCTGTATCATGGACACGGCCGTGTGTTGTACGTGAATACGTTTATATTTTCGACGATCGAACACAATCTATGCCTTTACAGTCCGTTGTCGATGTAGAAGCGATTTCATTATCCACTTGCATAATTTCGATCGCCCCAGCTGCAGATGTACTGGCACTGTCGTTGAACCGCTCGGCCGCATTCATTCTTTTACGTTCCCGGCACTGCTTGACTCGGTCATATGGTGTTTTACTATTACCACTCGATTGTTCTTGAGAGGCCCTTTCCAGCCGTATACGATCTCTGTATTTGGTTTTGGCTTTTCGACGTGTATTGGCCGACATTATAGATTTTTAATAATATTTTTTTATTCTAACACGTTATTATATTCACTATCACTACTTTAAACTAATGTTTTATATAGATTTTGACGACAGCTGACGATTAAAACGAACATCGTAGCTTTTCCGAATCAAAAGTTATACTAGTTGCAAATCTCGATACGCAGCAAAATAATCTCAAAATGGCGGTGCTTCTCCCTCCACCGCGCGCGATGCGCCACTGTTCTCCCTTATCGTAATGAAGTCTTTGATCCTTACCCTATCCAGTGGTATAATTTAATTTTTGGCGTAGAGGATAGATTCGAAACTGCAACGCCAAACTGTATACCCCGATTTTGTTATCATTAGGTTTTTTGGATTGCCCCCGCACGGTAGCAAATTTAAAGACGTATTCACGTCAAAAATTCATTTACTGAAATTATACTAAAATCCATCGTAATTCATATACGATCTTAAAATATCTAAACAGCTTTTATACTTTTATGCCTGCCATCTCTTATTCATTATCGTTACCATCTCCGTTACAAGTGTCGATGTACTGTTAATATTAATATTTAACGTTGGGACAGTTTATAGTACATTTCCTTAAAATCATTTGTAAAATTTATATCAAGTCCATTGTATAGAAAGTAAGATATACAACTATCTTTTGTTTGCGGCCTCGCATTGTGGATTGTTCATTAGTGCAGAGAGATTTACACGCTAATTTTAAGCTCTCGAGAGGCGTTATTGACACACATGTTGCGCCATTTAATGGCATGTAATACACTTTTAGTTGCATTATTATTACACTCGAAAAAGGCAGCCAGTAAGCATATATGTTATCCCGCCGTACAAACTATATGTGTGCATCCAAATATGTTTAGCCTTTACTGCACCATTGAGTAACAAACATCCACATTTACAATATTAGCTCTATGTACATTTCTATAGATTAAAATATTCTAACAAAAAATATATGAAACTTACCTGAACATTTTTTCCAAACGCAGTAAACAACCAGCGCAACCACCACAGCAATCGCAGAAACAATTACAATATACAGCAACCAGTCATTTTCTGTCACCTGTTTCCCATGATCGGATTCAATGCTCTTCTCTGAAGGTAAATTTTTAAGGCCAACGCGGTTGCTAACAGAACAGTTGTAACAAGGTTGATAGGTGAAGTTGTCGTAGAAGTAGCCAGTGGTATGTTCCTCCTCGAATGGACATATGCCCACTCTTGGGCTAAGATCGAAACTGTCATCACCGACAGCCGGTATGCTGTAAACATATAAAAAACTGATTGGAAAAGATTTCATTAAATAGAAGTTACGACAAGTAGAAACGTGTATTAAAAGGGAGAAGACAGACATAATCAGCTGGCTAATTTAAGGTTCACCATTTTTCCAATTAGTGAATTAATTCATGTATGTGTCTTAACAATTAATCAATACCATCATTAAAGGATTTATTACATTTTCCTAAACTTAATCGTCTAATGTTACTAAATTCAGAGAAATATAATCGCTTTTAGTAAGTTAGAGTCATAAAATTATCAAAAAGAATGGTTGCTGACAAATCATTCAGAAACCTAATTAGAAATGCATTCAGAAAAATACAATCGCATTTATACTTCATTCCATTCCAAAAGAAAATGTCTGTAAACAAATTAAAATGATGGTTCAGGTATTATAAACCTTTTTCTTGTATTCACATTAGTAATATTTTATGGATTTATTTGGTATTTATGATTGAAAAGTATAATTTTTATTGGTATGCATATTTACGTTGTACTATATAAAGCCAAAAATGCGCATAAATAATGCCGATTAATGAGATTTCATTTTTTTCTAATGTTATTTTTTTAAATCTAACATTAAAGGCATCCATCAAAACTATACAGTTAAATAATAATGTAATAAGCTTGGTTACTGTAAAACTACACTGCCTTGTATTATATGCAATATGTATTCGACATTATAAAATAATACTAACACTTATTTGAAAATAAAATATCGCAACCTTTTTTTTCACCACATACCCTGCATACGTATATTGGTTATACAGAACCAATGTACTATCTTATTTACTTCTTCAGCTAGGAAGACAATTGAATGATATCTATGTCAAAATGAAACTGATTTATCACAGAACAACACATTACAAAGTAAATGATGTGAAATAAATAGCAAATATGGATATAGACTTCTTACATGTCGGAATATTGAATATTTTTCCAAAATGTTTTTTATACCTGTGAGTTTTGTGTGACAGTTAGGGCTGTCTATTTTTCTTTTCTTAATTATACAATTCATGTTTGTAAAATGTCCGTGTAATATTGACCTTTAAAACATTATTTACCAAGACAGTTTATTAAGTTAATATATTGAAAGTAGTATATGGTTTCATAATATGATAGGTGAATTACATTTATATTTGTGCCAACCATATTTTAACTGTCAAATTGGTTTATTTACAAACATTCTCTTTTGGAATGGAATGGAGTGTAGTAGACCTGATCGCTTCAGTCTGTTTCATTCTGTAGTATGGACTTATTGTTTTTATTTCCCGAATTTAAGTGCGAGTAAAGAATAATTCGAAAGAAAAAGAAGTTCTGATCAATATTTTAGAACTTCATAAAGATATGCTCTATCTTTGAGGTAAAAATTATATGAATAAAAATGTACGGAATGAGGGATTCCAAGTGCTAATATGTTTATATAAAAATGTTGGCGAAAACGCGACAGTAAAAACATTAAAAAAGAAGATATACAATTTGTAAGCAAATTGTTTAAAAGAATTGAAAAAGGTAATTTTAAATATAGTTTTAATGAAGTTAACACCTACTACTTTCAACTTTGTAAATTGTAGTTCTGTCAAAATTTAATTTCATTTACGTAACCATTTCCGTCATCATTAGAAAAAAAGATAAAATGTTACTCGTGATCTGAAGATGAACTAATAACCTCTAGCCTATAGGTATATTTGTGTCTATGGTTACTTAACTATTTTCTAGCAATAGGACACATCCGCCTTCGTCGCGCTTTAACTGGTAACAGATTCAATAATTAAACTAGAAAATTGTGATCAGAAGCTTCTAATTTGCTTCCTTTTATTAACTCTTATTTAGGCGACTAAATTTATGAAAATATAACAAGATCTTAACAAGTAAAATAATTTTTAAAAATGTCCTCTAAAATGGTTGAGTATAAATTGCAAGAAATATAGGATTAGTTTTTTCGCCAACAATTACGAGCGTTCGGCGATGGACTGAAAGTAGCTAAATAATATTTTTCTGCGTGCCCCTTTGAAATAAAATTATTCTTATAATTAAAAAAAACTAATTCAGCAACATTTTCTAAGGTTAGTATATCAGTAGAATCATAGAAATCCCATTTTTTACTAATTAATTAGTGTTAGATTTCTTGTTGTCTTGACATTAATATTTCGCTTTGTTTTATCATCCGCTTCAACAACTGCATCAGCAGATATTATCGAAAATAATTGCTTCGAAAATTCTGATATTAACGTATTTATAAAATATTTTTTATACTTCTTAAATTTTTCGAAACTGACAAATTAAAAACAAAACAAATAACAAATAAACCATTTATTCTTGTAATTCTATGGTAGTCCTTAAAAGTGTTAAGTTTCATTTATAATAATATATAACTCAAGTTAGTTCTACACTACAGAAATGTGGAAAACTAATGTGTAATTTGAGCAATGAACTTGAAATACATAATAAATAACTGACATAGTCTGACATCATTAGAAATTATTCGAAAAAAAATTGGTGAATCCCATGGTGAATTTCTATTTACATCGTGTTAAATAAAAATGTCTTCAGATAATATTTAAATGATTTAATCGTAATTCACTTTATCTATATCAACCGTTGAACTATTACTGTTTGTACAACATTTTCATAGTTTGCATAACTTTCCAAACGGAAGTGAAACTACACAACTTCGATAACATTTAGAACTACTTTCAAAGTATTGAAGCTTTTAAATATTATTATATATATATATATATATATATATATATATATATATATATATATATAATAAATTTTATAAAGAACTTAAAGAAAGTAGAAATAATACTACATTACGTAGTTTTATTTAGTCGTGAATAATGAATTTCTACAAAATTAACTCCAAATATATTCAATACTTATTAACGATTAATATTTGGAGCATATCTAGCTTTCATTAATATTACTATAATATTACGTTGATGTTAATATGAAAAGATTTTCCTATTTTTTACTATCACAGTCACCTTTGATCATAGCTGCAAACAAATAAGACAATGGTATCAGCGGAACCAGCGACTTTGTTTATAACTTTTTTTATCTGGTACTAGCAGTTTTTGCCACCTTGGTTTGTTTATCCTCAAGTCAAATAAAACAAGTTAAGACGTGATGCAAACTAATGGTGCAACAGGAGCTCTTGGCTATATTAGCAAATATTTCAGGGATGGATGAATAAAGGATATTTGAAGGAAACTCTAAAATATTTTATGGTGCATCTCTACTTCAAAAATGAATCCAACTTTAATCTTAATGGAAACTCTTATCAAAATAGTCACATTCTCACCTCAGTGTTACCATAACTTGTATTCATCAGATGTTACAGTGAACGGTGGTTTTAAGAGTAGATGTAGAATTGTTACGAATAACTGAAAGTTGTCTAATGGAAGTAAAACTGTAACTCTGTGCCAAGTTGCACAACTTGTTAAAGGTCTTTTAATTTTCATAATATTATACAGGGCTTTCGTAAAACAAGATTAGATTCGTAAAATTCGGATATATAAATTAAACAATAATTTCTTACGTTATTTGTAACTGACAAACCTGATCATCGTCAGAAATTAATGCTAATAAGAAGAGATATTATAACGATAATAACAAAGCCTTAACACAATATAATTGTTGCCTTTATACTCAGTTTCCAGCACTTCCAAACAATAAGTCAAATCACCGGAAATAACAAGACCATTTTCGAAGACAGCTCAAAAGCAAAAAATTATGCGACGCAACCTCAAAATGTCGTACGCTATTATTAGATACAAATACGTAAAAGACAAAATATCGGAGAAAATATGAAAAAATAGTAATATAAGGGGTAGTAAGAGTGTAAAGTTCATTCTGACTGGACAATTCATTCTGACTGGACAATTCATTCTGAATGTACAATTCATTCTAACTGGACAATTCATTCTGACTGGACAATTCATTCTGACTGGACTCTTGTAAAAAGGGAGCGCTTAATTGTTTTTGTTTTAAAAACAATTTTTAAGTTTGTTTTCAAGACGTTTGAAAACATACTTATTATTCTTTTTGCTGCACTAAATGTAACTAAAGTAAGAATTATTTAGATTTAAGTAAAAAAAATATACGAAAAATTCAAAATTTTGATTATTTTGTGCAAAAGTTTAATTTAATCTTTTTTTTCTTTTAATCTAAGTTCTTATTTTAATAAGTCGATTTTTCTATAATATTCTATTTTCAATACCGTCATGTTATGAAAGAACAATTTTTTTAAATGACAAGATGACTACTGCGAACGTGCGTAACATGTGATAATGAATATTTTTATGGCTTTTACTAAAATTGGCTCTCTTAGGTCACTCTTCCTTCAAAACACGTAACTATTTCGAACGGGGCAGGGAAATTTAATTACAGTAGATATATCTTTAAATGACACAGAAAAACATTGTATTATAACTTTATCTACAAATAAAATTGTAATATCACAATATAACGTTTTATAGAGTAAAGAAAATGATTAGCCAAAGCTCCTGAAAATCGATTAAAGAAGTATGTATTATTTTTTAATTGTATGAAATGGCGTCTAATGTGTCCACTCAATAAACCTTTTTAAGTTCTCTGACATCTCACTCGATTAAGATGACGTTTCATTTTTTCAATATAGTCAATACCCCACACCACGATAAATCGGTCCACAGACAATTATAATCAAAAATAACTCAACCGTACCGGATGTGCTGTTCGTAGACAACTACCAAAGGTGATATTATCCTTGACATGCCGGAGTCGGATAATGACAAATTAAGTTAATGTCCGAAATGTGCTAAAATTATCTTATAATCAAATTCACAAAAAATTAATTGGCATATTTTATATTCGTTCTGTCTGGAAATTAGCATTAATATTATTTAATTGTCTTACTGAATTGACAAAATCAAAGATATGATAAAAAAGTGAACTTTCTCTTTTTTATCTTACTTTCACCGTAGCACGCATAATGAAAAATTGAGAAAATGGCGGGAGATTGCCGCCATTTTGTTAATTGTTTTTGCAATTGGCGTGTACGGCAATGACTCTCTAATTAATTCGAAATGGAAAAGTCAATTAAATTAATTTCCAATTTACCGATTGATTTCAATTAATTGATATATTATGATAGTCTATATATTTATAAGGGTCCACTTTGCTAATATACACTTTCAAACAAAGTAATTATTAGTATTAAACTTTATAAAATAGAATAGACATAGATTGAAATGTGTGTATATATATATATATATATATATATATATATATATATATATATATATATATATATATATATATATAAAACACATATACTCACGAAATTCTATAATCAGTTGATGCTTTTAAATAAAGGAAACTGCGTAGGCAAACTACAGATTTTAATGAACATTACTTCTGTTCGAAAAAAATCTGAGTTCCTTTCAAGTCGCGTCGAAAAAATTTTACTTCAAAATGTAGAGAACAAAAATTACCTTAAGAACAGCATCGCCTTGAGAAACATTGATCGAAACATACAAATTTTGACCATTATCAAATTAAAGAAAACTGAATCAAAACGTTCACTTACTTTAACCAATCCAATGCACATAGAATGGACTAGAAATTTGTAAAAAAGATTTTAATATATATAGACAAAAAGATTTTGCAATAATAAAAGCCTGAAAGCACTCATCTATTAAGAGCGAAGTTTTTCTATCACAAATGTAAGCACATTTAGAGATTAAAAATTACCTTAAGAACAGTATCCCAGCGAAAAACATAGCTCGAAACATACACTTTTGATCACTATAAAATTAAAGAAAACTCAATAAATAGTTTTACACACGTTAACCAACCCAAAGATCATAGAATGGACTAGAAACTTTATCCCGCGTGAATTATTCTTGAGACAGATGTCCCCACTCTCGCATTCAGTTTTTAATTGGTTCACTCCTAGCCAGCCACGGGGTAGTATATCCAGATGCATGCTACGGCGCATGCTACGACGCTGTCATTGGTTACATTTGTGTACTATATAATTCGGTTTAATTAAATAGACCACAAATATGTAGAAATTTGGTTTCACCATATTTTAGTAGCATATTCGAAATCAGCAACCGTACTTAAAAGGCAATAAACACCCTTAGGTTTGTATATAATGGATTATACTTTATTATATAGGTAAGTGTTCAAGTCAAAACTGCATGATTCTTAAGACTGTCCACGCCAACATTACTAGCAGTGGGATGTGTAGTTTTGTGTTTTTTTTTTAATTTTACATATTATTATGGGTCATACGTCTATAGTTCACCACCAGTTCAATTCTACCACCTGTTCAAATCAGATTAATTGCAGTTACCACGTGAATCTAGATTTTTTTTGTACTTTTTCAAATTTTGTCTACGTTTGTTGAGAATTTCGAAACTTTAAATATACGGATTGAAAGAGGATGGAAAATTTAGTAAAACTATATTAATATGTCATTTTTCGCCAAAAAACGCCCTTTGAAACTCAAAGTATCGATGTGCTATTACACTACTTAAAACTGACTACTACTAGATAGCAAAGAAAAACTTGTATTTGTATACTACTTACTAGACAGCAAACGAAAAACTTGCATTTTTATACGCAGAGATTAATTTAATTTACATAAATGAAAAGACACTACAATTGACAGCGAAGATTTGTCGAAAGGATTATTAGATAGAGGGACACAGATATTTGCCAATAAAAAAGCCTGTAAGCACTTATCTGTCAGCAGCGAAGGGTTGCTGTTCCATATGTAAGCACATTTTTCTAAAAATTAACTAATCCATTCAGGAAAACTGATTAAAATCATCCCTTCCGTATGATATTTAATTGTGATGAAATGGATTGCGGCACTGTAAGTAACCAACCATCCTAAAGACATCGCCGAACGATTCGAGATAGTGGATTTGAAACTGTAAACCATGCTGATGAAAAGCGATTTTTGCTAAATGAAAATTCTTAAAAAAAAATTAGAGAATAAAAATTACCATAAGAACAGCATCGCTGCGAAAACCATAGTTCGGCACATACACATTTTTATTATTACAAAATTAAAGAAAATTGAATCAATAGTTTCACACGCGTTAAGCAATCCAGAGACCATAGAATGTACTAGAAAATTATATCCCGCGTGAATTATTTTTATACAGATATCCCCACTTTTTTATTCTCTTCTTAATTGGTTCACCTGTAACCAGTCACGGTGCTCTCAATAAACGCTACGACGCTGTCATTGGTTACATTTTACCAGGATGTCACCAGGCTGCTTCAGCCATTTTGTCTACAATAACATTGGCAAACAATGGTTTAGATGAGTGAAACCAGTAAGAGCGCAATCTAGTGTAGATTAGCGGAATTCGAAAGATTAGCCTGAACGATTCAGTAGTTCAAGAGCAATCACACAGAGGGCGCTAAACCACATGAGATGATAAAAGACATATTAAGAATTCTAAAGAACAATCAAGTATAAATAAAAGAACAAAAGAAGAAAACACGATAAATTAGGGAAGAAATTACGACATCCGTTAATAAAAATATAGGTAAACAAAAAATTTAATGATATCGAAACTCGAAATCAATTTCTACATGAAAAAAAGAAGAGCACAAACATAAAATACACAATTTCATCAGATATTTGAGAAGTAAAAATCTGATATTTATTTGAATAACGCGAGAATATATAATAAGTTAGAAAACATAATAACAGAAAAATTAAATAACAATTAGTTAAAGTGTGATAAAAGTTGTGTCGAAATTAGTAGAAGGCTGGTAAAAATGGAGTGCCAGACCAAGTCAAATAATCTTTAGACAGTAAAAAAAGAAATAGAGATTTAAAAAAACAAAAAATATTTGGGGACAAAAAAAATTGTTATTACTATTGTAAGTATTCAGCTAATAGCCACAATATTACTATGGAGCCATAAATAGAGTAGGTATTTTTCAACATCTTTCATTTCGTTGTCAAGATTTTAAACATTTGTTTGAATACACTGATTATCTTTTAATTATATCGTTATTTTATATCACGCCTCTTGGGGTTGTCGCAACCCCGTCCCGATGTGGTTATTGCGTGCCCATCATCCGCCAAACACAGTACAAAGTAATTTCAATTTCAGGTACTTGGACATAAAGTCGGGCTTAAATTTTTCTTTATTTAGATTTAGCTTCCGAAATTAATTTGTGAAAACAAAAGATATTCACTTACCAGTCATGGGAAATTCCTCCTTTTAAAATGTTTGAACACTGCTTTCATTTTCACATCCTAGTACTACGCAGTATGGCACAGACCACAATTTCACTTTATTTTAATACTTCCGAAGCACTTTGTATTGCAAATATTTATATAAGTCTCAGGTCGCAGTAGCTAAAACACAACTAAAACCGCTGCCCGTGGCGATAAGTAGAGAAAAACAGACCTTCCCATTTCGGTAAAACACTCACATGAACCACACCTACCTATCATTTTTAACGTTTACATATCCTGTGAATGAATCAATGGCACTGCTCTCTATCAAAACTTTGAAAGGATGGCTAACCGTCGTTTGTGATATCTGAGCTTGTTATCAACGTAGGGCGAATTGTTATATTTTTAACGTCGATATACAACAAATTAATTTTTTAAAGTGAAACTTTTATTGTATCGCCTCAGAATATTTCGTTTACCTATCGCATGTCGCATTACAGTCGGCCGCGGAGTGGGGGTAAAGAAACCAATATGGCGGTACCTATAGCTCTCATCAGCTGTGCAGCGTTGGTATGGTACTACGATCGATGCAGTTTTTACCAGACACATTGAAAAAATAGAATGCATGTCAATGTTTACTTATTTTAGTTACCACAAAATATTATTTACATTTATAAACTGTGAGACTCAAAGCGAAGATGAAGTTAGTGATCAAATAATCGAAATATTGATCTACGTTTTTAATATGTATATATATATATATCATACCGAACATTGTATTTATTTATGTATTCTGTACTTTAGTACGCAGAGTAAAATAAACATTCATAGTTATATATCTTGTCTACTATTATCATTTCCTTTTTCACGTCTTAAGTTAATATTACTTTTAAAATCCTAAATCAAGTAGCTTTCGAAAAATTCTCAATTAAATGCCTACAATCTGAAAAAAAGTTTCACTTTCATCGTGGTTTCCTAAAACCACACAACTTTTTTTTATAATAATTCGTATCGGCATTTTCAATATGTTTTCATGTGATCTGATTTTACGGCGTGGTTTGTAATGGAAATTCAGTGACTTGGACAGAACCGATATTACCCCTTAATAGTATCCGTCAGTGCGGAAAATTGTAATGAAACTTATGATGAATAATGTATATTTCCAGAGGTGACACGAAAAGCTACATTTAGTTTTGTCAAGAAGGTTAACTAATTAAGTTTTATGTAGTCTCATTTGATAAGGTCTACCTTCCATGGTCCTTGTGATGACCGCATCTTTGAAGCTGTTGGTTTTAGCTCTCGATAGTAGATATGTGACACTATTAGAGGGTTTCGAAGTTGGTGAAAGACGTTTGTTACGGTCCCCTGGAGAGGTTCTAAGACGATTCGGATGGTAGCTTGGGAATTGCTTCGTACAGGAGAAATAATTGAACTGGACAAAATTATTAGTAACATTATAGTACTGCGAAATTAGTATTTTTGCTCATTGGGTTCTGTTATTAACTTCTTACATTCACTCTAATTATTAAATGAAAATTCAAAATATATCATCTTCATAATATAGTCAATACAATCACTATTCCTTGTTTATAAGATATCCGGATTTTTCTCAACCAAGTTTGCATAATTTCACCCATATGTTTTATCTAATGAATACTGGAAGGCTGAGTGTAAAAGTTTCAGTTACAAGGTTACTAAAATAAACATTTCTTTTGAGCACGTAATTTGCATTATTAATTTTCTTACATCATATGTCCAAAGTACACATAAGCTTTTTCAATTTTTCAAAGGGACAAATACGAGTCAAAGTTGGCTGGATACAGAAAGACTTGTTTAATACAAATGTTGCAATAGAAAGTGCAATATTGTATTGTGACAACATTTCTCCATACCTACTGATACACCTTCAATCTGTAGTGATCCTAGAAGCAGTAGTGACTTTAAATATTCTAAGTACACATTTAACTATATCCATTTTAAATTTTGTTACGCGTAATTTGTGGCATATTTATTCAGTATTACAGAATAAAGGCCCAATGTCTGTTGCTATGAACATTTCTGTCAAAAGAAAAATTATTTAAAGGAGATTTTTACTTTGCTGGAAAAGAATTAAAATATTCGTGTCTTTTAAGGAAATGTGTAAAGTGATACCACTTTGTATACGTGGCATTGCAAATGTATTAAAAAGAAAACAATTTTATTTGTGGGTTTTATTAATATTTTGTCAGTTGACACATGTACCAAAGGTACTTGTAAAAAAAGCCACTGGTCCGTGTAAATGCCGGGCTGCGGCCATTACATCTCTGCAAGCATCAATCTGAAATCAAATATAATTGCAAATGTTTCATTAGTATACATCAGCGTAAAAAAGTGCTTAGTAAAAAAATTCATTATTTTTTGCGAAAACAACGCAATGTAAAAACAGAAATTGAATATTTCACGAAAAACCTCAATTTTTAATGATTCTAGTTTACTTTATAGAATCAAATTTTCCACACATTTTCAATATCCCACATATAATGGGAATTAGGAGACATGTGAACCTTTTTTTGGGCCTGGTATGAGATTAGTGGTGTCTGTTTGTACTGCAACATAATTCATTTCGTCTCCCTCTTTGTCTCTTTCGAAAAATAATACGCTTCGTCTTCATGTACACCATGAATAAGTACTGGGCGAACATTTGTGATTTTCGTCAGATTTTAGGCATTTGATTACATCAAACAACGAGAGAAGCCACTCTTATCCCTAGTATTTCCATCACCCGATATATTGTGCCAAAAAGCTCGTTTCCCGCTTCTACATTTTGTCCTTTTCTTGGAAGGAAGTTTTTTATATTATTGAAGTTATACTTCTTTAGGCGCCTAATGAAAAAAAAGATGAGAGCGAAATTTTACCATGCGCACGTGCGCACGCACGATGCAACAAAATCGACAGGGTGAAGTTATTTATTAAACTTATATTTATATGCATGTAGTGACTGATACTATATTCATGATAATTATTGGGGTATTTGTAAATATATAACACGTGTTTTATATTGATACCAATTTGAGTTATATCTGTGCTTTTAAATATTATTTTTTTTGTAATTCAAGTTTAATAGTGCTAAAAAAGATTTATTTATTGTGAATATTCGTGATAGAAATAGCGCTTATAAGCTTTTTAAAATATATTTTTGGTGTATTTCTCTATGTGATGTTAAGTTTCATTATTCTCTGTATTATAAATTATAAATTATTACTTTATAATTTATTAAAAGCTTGAAATTAAGAAATTACGATAAAATTTTAATATTTACATTTATTTTCATTATTAATTAAACTTTATTTAAATTTTTTTAGTAAATTTAACAATTTATAGTAAAGAATATTTTAATTATTTGATTGAATTTAGATTTTACCAACCGTCTTTATAATCTCGAGCCAATCTTTTTACTATTTTATTTTCATTTATTTTTGCGTGCTAAATAAAGTTACCCTTGTATTATGCCAAAGAAGTATAACTTCTAAAGAGCGTATATAAATACACACATAATCTTTTTTTATTATTTAGTTTCAAACTTATATAAACATATCTCGTTTTGGAATTTCCGTCACATAGTTTACTGGTTGTTCAGTATATACTATTATACTATATAATTATGCATAATTTTACTATGAAATTATTTTAGAAAACATATTGCACTTTCGGCGCATAAGGAGCGATTTTATTGGCCCTTCTTGCTTCATTGCCGACTCCGTTAAAATCAATCGTAAAAATGTATTTGAGCAAAATATTATATAATAGTAGTAATTTCTACATATATATATATATATATATATATATATATATATATATATATATATATATATATATACATAGGTGTATATATATATATATATATATATATATGTGTGTGTGTATATATATATATAAGTAGAAATTTACTCAAATTATCGAGAAACGATTCTTTGTTAAAAATTTAACTAAATATATCGTGTTTTGTTATGTCTACTGTTCATAATTAATAAGGTCGCGGGTTTTTGTTATGCGATTCAATATATGTATGTACATCTTAAAAACGTTTTGAGAAAATGTATTGAGTTTTCCACGCTTAATAAGTGAGTTTATTTGCGCTTCATGCTCAAAATTCATTCCGCGCAATGTTTAAGATAATTTGACATAGAAAAATCATTTACACATTTATCGATACCGTCAAAAATATCAGTACGTTTGCTTCCTTTCCTTCCTATTTATTTTTAAAGTTTCTTATAAAAGTATCGATAAAGAGATATCGATACTTTCAAAAGAAACGTACCTCAATATCGCATATTTATTTTAAACAGATAACCTAAGCGATAAAGCCGTTCATGAAATGTTTGCAAATTTATGACAACGCAGCTCATTTACTCGTAAATGTACGAGAACATTCCAAAAGGGTGTGGCCCGCGCGTTAAAATTAGCAGCCCGATGCAATATACTCCGTTGAATATCAGCTAATCTATAAACCTCTTAGATATTTGAATGTAATTTGATAAAACAATGCGATTGTTCATTATGTAAATGTTCAAATAAATGTAAAATATGCAGCAAACGTTATTGTAAAATAATATAAATGTAAAAAAGTAGTGATGAAACTAAATTTTACACAAATGTACTTATTTATAATTTATTTACTGGAGTAGGAACCATAAAGCGAGCAGATACAGTGTTTCTGTTTCATTTTCTGCTCATGCACTTCTACCTACTGTCTAGATGTACGCAAAATGTATCAGTGAAAAGAAAAGAGTGATATATATCATTTGATCGGAAAGATATATATATATATATATATATATATATATATATATATATATATATATATATATCATTCATTTATATATCTACCTCAGTAGCTCAGTATATCAGTACTCCGAGTTATTAACGAAATTATTTATTACGCATACGATGAACCGTTGATCAATGGTCATATAACATGGTGATAAATAGTAATGACAACATTACGCACTATTGTTTGAAAATAAAAATAAATTCTACAAGAGTATCCACTTTGCTTAATACTTTGTAAGTTTAAGATTTAGGACTGTCAACCCAGATTCAAATTATGCATAAAATAACTTTATTTAAATAAATTGGAATAGATTGGCGTATTTATACAATTATAAATTAGAATTTTGAATTGAAACAAGAAAGTGTTTGTTTACGCAAATATTTTGAGCGAACTAAAGTATATTTTATCACAGCGTTCACATTCGATCGCGAGTTACTACGTTCGTCTACATAGATCCAGTTGCATATTTGACTAAGCTGTTCGATCGTTTTCTTCCTCTTTCATGTGACGTCAAAACATATACTTCTATATCTATTGTCATGACGCGAGGAGAGAGTGAAATGATTGATTAGTTAATACGAAAAAGACGCCGATCACTCGCGAGCTAGTGATACACTGTTAAATTTTCATTTCAAGTGAGTGAGTGATAGGTATGATCGTAACATGTGAGCTATATATTTTATATCTCTCAATCACGAGTTGCACATCTCTACTTCTATCTTTAATGCCGATCTTGTATTCCTAAACTATAAACAATAGTTTATGCTCGCAATACTATAGTCAGTGAATATTTTTATACTTGAGCGATGATTTTCGGGCAGTATCCGATTACAAGTAATAAATCGACATAAACCAACATACGAAATAATTATTTATAGATGGGAACTTCCTCTATGAAAATTTCTTAATTTTAAATTTATATTCTAATTAAATGGCAATTGGAGGTAGGCAGTCCAAGGCCTTGGAGTTTAAGGCATGGAAGACTACGGCACAAGTTTAATATTGTAATTTTTGTTTATGACGATCAGTTGCAGTATACGAAATGAGTTTTTTTATGAACAAGAACATAGCCTTTTGTCATTATCAAGCCATGGTGCCCGGAAGTATGGAAACGTCTCGCAGTGCTCTGAAGTTTGCCTCCCTCCAAGGGTTACTACATTATTTTATAGTGTTACATCCAAAATCCACTTTGTTTAAGAAAAAGCTTGTCAATTCTAGAACATTCTTTATTCGCGATTTCACTAATCGCGAATAGCTTATTGGTACATCAACCGATCCACTTGCAGTCACTTGTTTCACATTTCCCATTACATCCCACTTTGTCATATTTACAATGATTATGCTAAAGAACATGTGTGTAAAGTGAACACAATGATTAGTTATAATATATTAAATAAGAAACAAAAACACTACCACATATATTTGCATAAATATTTGACTTAAATTCTAAAATTTCGCCATTGTACTATAAAAGAGCGGGCAAGGGTGTGCGTGCTATGATACATTTACCCAGCTAACCTCAACATGTTTACAATATCGTACACTTATATCGTATAATTAATTTATTCAAATATTACAATTAAAATAACTAAAAATAATTTTAATTTTCTCACTAAATTCTTCTTCTGATGAATCATTTGTAGTACAATGTTGCTAGCTTAAATCACGATGATTTTTGCTTCATTTATACACAGTTTTATGGAAGACAGTGCTATTCAATTGAAGACTTCTTAAGGGAGATTGATTATAGCTAGAACTTCCATCATAAATGCACTTGCTAAATAAAGTGAAAGATGAGCTGCCGATACCACCACGGGAATAAGCTGTAATGACTTTACTTTTCGCAGATATTAAACGGTAATAAGCTTTAATAAGTTTATAGTCTAAGAAGAACTGTTTTTTTTAACTATAGAAACATCTTATTCAAGTTGTTTAGTTAAGCCTGATCAGCGTCTAATATCTGCGAAAAGTGAAATTATTACAAATTAATACCCTGGTGGTATCGGCAGCTTCTCATTCACTTTATGTAGCAAATGCATTTATGATGAAAGTTCTAGCCATAAACACTGGACACAAACAAAAATTCCTCAATAGTTATGTTACTGAATGATTTCTGTTTTTGATGTGAAACATCTATAGGCGCAGGTATAACCCGAATCATTGGCGTGACGTCGCTTGCCGTGGCGACGGGTCGCCACGCTTTACTAAGGTCTATATGTAGTAGTCTATATGTAGTAGAGTGAACGGTATGGCGACGTGTCGCCATGCGCAACCGACTACACGACCCCCTCCTCACTCAGTTCGACGCTGTTGTTTACTACGGTACACATATTTTTGTATTAATTGTAAATAAATTTTTATTAAATAAAGTCACCATTTTCGGTAAGAAATTCGTAATACTTTATTTTTTCATTATGCTATATTTAGTTCCTGAAATAATATTGTCTTTTATACATATTACTTGTACGAACACGATGTTTCACATCTGCCAGGCGTCCCGTGACGGCTCACTTTTTTTTTACATGTACCACTTCAGTTACACGATGAAAGTGACAACATTGCTTGACAGAGCTCCGTCAGTCTCGTCAATTTCAGAGAGATTTCCAAAAAAAAGACATATAATCAATCTCGCTTAAGAAGTCCTAGATTGAATAACACCGTCTCCCATAAATATGTGTATAAATGAAGCAACAGTTCATCAAGATTTTAGCTGGAAAAATTGTACTACAAATGATTCATCAGAAGAAGAATTTAGTGAGCAAATTAAAATAATTTTTAGTTATTTTAATTGTAATGTTTGAATAGGTTAATTATACGATATTGTAAACATGTTGAGGTTAGCTAGGTAAATGTATCATAGCACGCACACCCTTGCAGTACAATGACGAAATTTTAGAATTTGAGTAAAAGATTTATGCATATATATGTGGTAGTGTTTTTTTTTCTTCACAATTAAATGGAACTACATGATGTGGTATTATTTCTACTTTCTTTAAGTTCTTTATCACGACCTAGGTTTCGTTGTATTACAATATATTCAGGTGGGCCATTAGCAAAGAGTTTTTTCTTATTTAACATGTTATAACTAATCATTATGTTCACTTTACACTCGTGTTCTTTAACGTTAATAACATAATCATTGTAAATATGACAAAGTGGTGTAATGGCAAATGTGGAACAAGTGACTGCAAGTGGATCGGTCGATGTACCAATAAGCTATTCGCGATTGGTGAAAGGTGCTAAGCCAGAAATACGTAGACTAGCTGACCCGTGCGAAGTTTTCGCACTATATAGCCATCTAGCGTGTTCCAAGTATACAATTTGGCTAAAATATTTGATGTGTCGCCCACAGATGGCGCTCATGCCAGTTGTTATAAAAATTAATTTTTTTTTTAACAAAAAGATTTTTTTCCAATTTTTTTATATTTTTCGCCCAAAGTAGAAAACATAAGCTTTAAGTGGATATTTTTTTTATTTTTTTTGGTGCAGTAGCTAAAGAGATCGAGCCGCTCGTCCAAAAAACACCTTTTAGAAATAATATATTTAGATTTTTATGCAGTGATCGAATATATGACTACGATCATTTTGTGGACAGCGTTCATCCAAAAATGGAGCATTATAATTAATCTTCTAAAAGTTAGCTGACGATAGTTTTTTTATTATTTTTGTTTATAATGTTGATAATGGAATGAGTATTTTAAATGACATAACAGTATGTCAGGACTTTTCAGTCCGTACATTTATAGGTAAAAATGTAATTTTTCAATAATGACTTAAAATGCATTTTTTACAAGCAACTAAATTAAAATTATGGCCCAAATTTCATAATATTATAAAAAGATACTCATTTAAAGGAGAACTAAGGCTCAATTGTACAGAAAATTATTTATTTAAGGCAATTCACTAAGTAAATTTTACTTACGATCATTCTGTTAACACTGATCACAATTTAGTTAAAAATCTCGGAATAACCAATGACCAAATTAGGTTACTTTAAACAAATACAAACTAATACAAACATACAGAGTGGCATCGATATTTTTTGCCTTTGTGGTATATTCACAGTCGCCCAACGATTAAAGATATTTTTTTAATATTACCCCATAAGAGGTGAATCTGAAATGTTACTGCGTCATTAAATATTACAGTATTGAGAATACTTAACATTATCCACGTCATAGAAAAAGAATTGTACGTGTCAACTCCAACGCGCGACTGGAGTTTACTCCTTAAGTACGATTGTCTTGGAATGTATAAAATAGGTAACACTGTGTATAAATATAAATATCGATATCATTAAATGTTCTTTAATAAAAAAATGCCGACAATGTGAACGATAGTAAACTATGTTCACATTGTTAGCGACATTGCGATTACGTCATAAGAAAATGCCAACATGTGTGTCACACTCCGTCATTGCGATTACGCTATAAGAAAAAATAAACATTTTGATATCTCACGGAACACTTGAACTTCGTGTGTGTTCTAGTAGTAAACTAGTAGTTCAGTTTACAATAATTTGTTTCCATGTATTTATATTAGTAATATCATTTGGATTTATTTGGTAATTGTGATTAAATATATTTTTATTGGTATCCTTAAGAGTTCTTTTACGCTGTATTAATACATAATATAAATTAAATAAATTACATAGTACAGGTAAAAGAAATAAAAATTGAGTAAGATGAAATGTTGCAAATAATTTATATATATAAATTATATATATATATATATATATATATATATATATATATATATATATATATATATATATTATTTGTGTTTTGCATAAATATGATCTCAGCACTATAAAGACTTTAGACAATTTCGTTATTTGGACTGTCATTACCAAAATCACGCATTCAGATAGATTTTTTATTTGCTGCCGGCGAAGTTTGGACCGAATTGGGGGCAGTCATTGGAGATTGTTGATTTTAAATACAGATTTCAATAAAAACTACACTTATATGAAAGAATCTTTTAAGGTACAAGGGGTGAGTCTTTGTTATTGCTAATTTTGAATAATGAAATAACAATAAAAACCATAATGACAAAATTATCCTAAATAAAACTAGTGTAGTATATGCTGTTACATAAATAAATAACAAAATGAATACACATCCATAGCTATCACACATTGAAATCAACTTATTATCAGAAGTGGTGGGGCATATCATTTCAGTATGAATAAACCATCTTGTTCATATTCCGACTGAAATTACCTACCCATCGCTAACACATCGATATTATTATATGATGAATATGAATATTTGAAGCAGTCCCATAGAATTTGTTATTAATCTCTTCGGTTATGATTGCCTGACTCTCTATATTTTAGATACAAAAAACATCAGTTATACCTATCAAAAGATAATAACATTATCAATTTCAAAGAAAGCCTCATACTTTCTTAATTTTTATGCATATGTGTATCTTCGCTTAATTTTTATGCATATGTGTATCTTCGCTTAATTTTTATGCATATGTGTATCTTCGCTTAATTTTTATGTATATGTGTATCTTCGCTTAATTTTTATGCATATGTTTCCTGATGAAACTGTTTTTGCCTTTCCTTGCAGCTCTATGTGGAAGACAATAAATTGGGACCTTGTTATCAATATGCCCAATATCTTGGACGAAATATACAATAGGCTATTGAAAATCAACCTGAACAAAATGTGTGCGTATATAACAGTAAATCTCATATAAGAACATCCTGAACCTATCTTGAATAAAAACATAAAAGATCAAGCTATACAAGATTGCAGTACTGGTTTATATGAGAGCACCTTATAATACACGTTCCTGCAATTTTCCGACAGCAGTAACAGAAGTCTATAAAGTATGCGCGTTGATATTATGGCTATAATCCTTATACAAAAAATGTTTTATTTGCAATGTGTATGTAAAACATTTGTCAGATCCAGAGTGGCATTTTATTAAAACAAATACCAGTTGAATCATGAGTGAGTTTTGTGAGTGAATGGAAATATTGAGTACACTTAATACTTTTTTAGACTTTGAAACGCACCAATAAACAATCATTACTTTACAGTTTTCTCAAAACCTCAATTTTACATAACTTTTTAATGAAATCTTTGAATCCATCTGATTCTATTGTTCGGAAACGTAGATATTATTTTACGAAGAAAGCACACCAAAAAACTAGCTGTTACCTTGCAAAACTTTGTACCAGCGAATCGAGTCAGTGGTTTTATACAGTTTTCCAAATGTAGAACAATATTTTAATAGAATATATCACCGTTTTTCTATACCAAATATTTTGTTCGGTAATCCAGAGCACTTGTAACAAAGCAGCAACCTTCACAAGTTTTTGAATTGCTTAAGATTAATGGTTTGCCCTAATGGACACATTAATGATATTTAAGGTTTATAACAAGAGACCAAATCAGAATACATTTCTTCCTGAGAACATAAATAATACCAAAGACCCATTTCACTAGTTATACTATGAAAATGAAGTTCTTATGCTAGACAGAGGATTCAAAATTACTTGATTATTCCAGAAATATCCCTGCAACAATAAGTGAAAAAGAAACATAGCTTACATCTCAGTAATCAATTGACTCAAGAAAAGTATTGTGTAATATGCCATCAAAACTTCAACAAAATTCTCTTTGTTGAAATTAACAGTTTTTAAAAATGAATTAATTTGTGAGACTTTGATGAAATGAAAATTGCAGAAGCATTATTAAATGCTTTTGGGAAAACATTACACGACCATAGATTGGCAAGGAAAATAATAAACAAAATACATTTAAATTATAAAAGTTAATTTTGTGTAACTACTATGTCATCAGAAACGCCTGTAAATCAAAGAACTACTTTTCAATTCATGGATACTGTTCCAGGGATGGGTTAGATTCCAGTTCGAAGTTCGAAGTGTCATATTAAAGCCAGCAGGCTCTTAGTTACAACAAGCAGAATTTTAAAAACAAATTCTATTTAGATTTGTGGAACCAAAACATTGATTATTACATTTCATGGCTATTAATATGTTCTTAAATATTCTTAAATGCATTTAAGAGATGCTCATTCTTAAATGCATTTAAGAGATGTCATTCTCTTTGAGAAGAATGATGAGATTGGATCTCTTAAATGGATTTCTTCATCTTCGCCTTCTAACTCTCTTTCTATTAGAACATTTATGTATGTTCTAATAGAAAGAGTTTGTGAGCTCTGAGAAAATGAAAATTGGAATGGTATTTCCAAATAATGACTAAAATATTACATCTAAGATAGGGACGATACTAAAAAAATCTCTCACCACCGGCCTTCTTCTAACATATCATAATTATAGGTGATGATGAAAATGAATGGTATAATATAATAACTTTACTATATATTTTATAATAACTTTACTTTACTATTTTATGATAACTTTACTATTTATTACACATTGTTTTTTTACCTAATTCTATCGTAAACTCAAAAATGGGCATAAAATATGTCACTATAGCAACGTTTGGAGAATGATTAAAAAAAGCCAATTGGGAATAAATCTGATGCCCAGATTCTATGCTAATAAATGGTATGTTGTTCAACAGTGGACTGCGATATACTGGTGATGATGACGAAGATAAAAAGACTATCATTCCCGTGCCCATAGTTGGATATAATATATTTCATTTCTCAACCATACTTATTGTGGCAACGCCATAACTCCGTTAATTATCCATCAAAATGAATGATTCAAACATGCAAAAGCTTGAAGCTTAATGTTAAAATTTTAAAGCTTATGTTCCCCGTTATTGACAAAAAATAGTGAAACATTTAAAAATTAACATTTCATTTAAATTTTCAATTCTTGATATATTATTTCTCAAAGGTGTTTAGGCCCATCTATTGACAATCTATTTAACTAACGTGCCTGATAGTATTGTTTAAAACACCGCTATCTATTGACAATCATTTTAACTAACATTCAGTGATTTGCGAATGATTCGCACTGGCCATCTAAGTATATACTTATTTAGTCAAGTATTATATTATCTCGACAACATGTTGATATAAATTAAATCCCAAAAACATCCACTGCGATATTATTTAGCACTTGATATATTATTTATTCATGTATATTAGGAGATCCACTATAAAATAATATAAGTTCTAATAGTAGCTGCTTAAAAAGATATAAAAACATTGTTTATTAAAATTTACTCATACTCCTTTATTCCACTTTCGATACATATATTATAACATATATTACATAAGACTTATATTACATAAGTACCTTTGAAACATAAAATTGTTTCCTAATGCAGTATACAAAAATAAATAAAACCTTCCTTTTTTATACATAAAAATTCAATCTATGTATGTATAGAATAAGACAATAGATTAAAATAATTTGTAAGAGAAAAATAAATATTTATTTAAAAAATTGTATTTAATGCTTAGTTCATTTGAGCTATGACACACAATTTTTCAAATGAAGCTAAAAAAATTATACTTGTTAAAAACTGTATAACCTATTTAAAGATTTACACACGTCCAGAATTTTCAAAAATTTAGTCTTCATTATTTAATTAATCAGTAAAGTTTTAAGAAAATAATTATAACAATAACTATTTAAAAATCTCACACGGTGTAAAAATGAATGTAAATCAGAGACGTATCATGGTATTTGGACTTGGCGACCGTCAATTTTAAAACAGATGGCCTTTACATAAAAATACGGATCTGGTTAAGATTAATGGAGTACTCATCTAATCTGCTGTCTCAAACAAACATTTATCCCAAAAAGGGGCAGTTTCTTCAAATGCTAGAAAAAATAGATAAAGAAACAATTATACTAGTCCGGTCTCGAAAAACAAACTAGACAATCAATTAACATTAGGTTCGACCCGAAGTTCTAAAAAACTATTAAAAAATTGAGGTCAAGAGGTTAAGTGTAAAATTTACTGAAGAAAAAATATTTATTATGCAATCACCCCAAACTTTAAATAAATTTTTCTCGGAACTACTTTTTTCGATACTGTCAGTGTTTTTTATTTTACATCTTTGAAATTTTTTGCTTTATATTCCATACAGAATTTTTTAGTAATATTTTGTTATATAATTTTAGTAAAAAACTGAAGACCAAATTTTTTTATGAAAAACACATGTTAAAAGTTTCAATATGACATAAATTGTTTCATTTTATAAAGTAAAAAAAATTAGTGAGATAGAATATGAACACCTTAATAAATTACAAGGATCTTTTAAATTAATTATTAAATTACAAGAATTTTTCAGGCTACTAGAGTAGTTACAATAAAAATATTATATTTTAACATAAAGAAAAACATTCAGAGAAGCAAAACTCACTTTTAATACATTAACAAAATTTTTAAAGTTTTTTTAAAACAATAAGTTAAATAAATAAAAAGAATCTTAAAGTAAATATTGGATTGGTGATTGACGAAGGATCGAGCCACAATTCTCTCATTACACAAATAATCATAAAATCAAACAAAATAAATATTTTGTTTGAAATGCTACGAGTGAAATAAAATATTATAAGCAGTGATCGGATTAATAAAACAATAATTCTCTAATTTTCAAGAGAGGTTGTGCCTTTGACCTCTACGTTATTGTTAGTTATTTGATTTTTTTTGTTCCATTATAATTTATATTTTTTTTAATTTTTCTTAAACTATTCCCTTAACATTATTTTTTTTGGGTGAATGAAAATAAATCAATTTGTAAAAGTAGTTTAAATATCTTAATAAACTTTTATCACAACTTGATCAAGCCAAAATCATGATTTTATAAGTTATCCTATTTCAATATAAGTTTTATCAAATGAAAGTATATTTTTCCAAAGTGATCATGGATTAGGCATTTGGCTTTCATTTAAGATTAGCTCTATAAAATGTCTGACAACTATTTATAATTTTGTCTCTGGCATTTTGATTTCGTTCTTTAATTATACTGCTGTTAATATTGTGTTTATTAGTAATACTGTTATCAAAAATTAGAATATTAAGTTTAATTTGTCCAATAAATTTAAGTACATTACATTATGCGTGGACTACAATAAATCAAACATTTTAGAGTCACATTCAATCGGATAATTATTTTATTTAGAAATTAATAAATAAATCTAGCATCTATACGATCGATACTACATAAACTTATCGTAAAATGAACATTCTACCTTATTAATACTTATTTAAATTGATAATTTAATAAATTAATTTCGAATTACATCTTTATTTACTTTAGAATAATATCAATAAACCTAAACAGGTTATGTCACCCATATAACTATAAAATAAATAATTTACATATTATATATATACATAGACTAGTAAATTATAGATCTTCCAACATACAAAAGCAATCTCGTACTCATGCCCATGTGATATAAATAGCAAAAAGCAGATTTTAAAATTAACGTTAGTTTGGTTAATTTTATCTATCTAAAATAAATTAGAATTAATAAGTCAAAAGTAAGTTAGAATTTAATTCTATATTGTGTTACACCAGCTTGATTTGTAATAATGACACTGGTCCCTGCAAGTACACAAAACAAATTCTGTAGAAAATGTTTGTAAACTATACGTCTATAAATATTAATATATCCAGAGAACAGTTTTTATACATATATTGTATATCACACTAATGTTGTTTTTTTGTAATTTATTCAACATAGATATTCAACAAGTGTGAAAAATTACAAGAGTAACATTTAATGTTTCTTTTTTATTTTTTAAAAATAAATTTGTTACATTTCTTTTTTTTATTTAATGGCACACATTCTTCTTCCCTGACTTATTACATTTTACGTTCTCAGCAAGAACACCACACGTATATATGCAAGACATGTGCAAATGTCTTAGCAGGAATCGCCTTAGTGAGATGAACTATTTCTACTTATAGTTTGAACATCATTACGATCAGACGAAACATTTTCAACATTAAACTCAATTATACAACATTTTATATCTACACACTATTACGTGGATCAAGGAAAAAAGTTGTATTTAAATAGATGACTCATAAATTATATATTTTGCTAACCAAATTATTGCTAACTAGTTATTGTCTGCAACTAAATTATTGTCTTTATTACTTACATCAAATAAGAAAATGTAAATTCAACATTATTAATATCTAGAAACTAACATTTAAGAAGTTAATTTCAAAATAATATCAATGTGTCATTAAATCACGTAAAAGATTCAAATAAAAATCCAGTTTTTATTAATAAGTCAACAGGGTTAGCGCAAACATTCACATTGTTTTTCTAGAAGCTTTCCCATTGTTTTTCTAGAAGTTTTACATCTGCCTGTTCCCTAATTTTTGAAATGAAGTCTGCCTAAGTAGCCTTTTTTTTAACAATATTGTGATAGGAAATATCAATCAAAATTTGGAAAAGATGGAGAATAACAGTGGTCCTAAATGAGAGACAATTTAATCGTCACTTTTTCATACATGGTGGTGACGGAAAGTAATTTTCAAAATTTATTAAAGACCAGTACAAAATTTAAGCTCATCACTCATAAAAACGTTTAATACATATATGCATTAAGCAATACTTTTTTATACTGATACAAAATGTCTGACCTGACATGGCGCACAAACTTTTTTTAGAATATAATATGGAATAATAGAAAATAATTTACTTATATTTTTTATGAAGAATTTAAAATTTTTTTTTCTTATATAAATTCCAATATCAATAATTATTTCTATCATTATTTTTCAGTCTTATCCTAATTTATCACAACTTTACAATCAATATTCACTTTGATTAACACATTCCCAGCGGATTGACATTATGTCATCCAAAATTTTGTCAAAAAAGTGTCATATATAATGCAATCTTGGGTATTTTTTGGAATAAAAAGCAATTCAATAAAAAAGCTGGTTGAATAATTGGAATTGGCCACAATTTTGACTTAACGTGGAACGCATCAATGCAAAGAAACAAACACACAAATATTCAATTTCTAGTCCATCGCATTTATTTTCATGAATGAAGCTCGACTGTTGCCCAACTCTTCGAAACTCGAAATTGTTATTCATGATAAAAACTGCATCACAAGAAGCCTTTCCTTGGTTGAAGTTTTGATCATCTGAAGTATTCTAAATCATAAAGTAATTTTTATAAATGATTGTATATTAGTATTATGAAGAAACAAGTTTATGAAGAGCAAAATGTTTAAATTTTAAGTTAGATCAAATATTTCGCTTTCCCTTTTCTATATATTTTGGTAAAATTGCAAATTTCTATTCCTATTGTTTAAGATTAGCACAAAATTTAGGCTTGAATACCGCTTTCGAAGATCATAACTTTAGAGATAGATTTTAGATTGAATCACCATAAATAAAAAATATTTCTCTCATTCCATCCATACTTTAAAATGATATCTTTATGGGAAAACACTGTAATTCAAATTATAATAAACTATGTATTTTGTATTTTACTCGTTACTAGTTAAATGATTGCAAGAAAATTATCATACAATAATTTTGTTTCGAATTTTTTTCTTTTGTTACGGTGAAATTTTATAAATATAGAAGAAATTTTAAGACATAATTTAAACGAACAAGATTGAACCTTATATTGTGTATAGGAATATATAGTGTATAGGAATATGGTGTAAAGAATATATTGTGTATAGGAAATAAATGGTTTTGTAAAAATATTGGCACTTTGAAAAATATCTTCAATATTTCATTGCTCGACATTTCTAATTTTTTTTAAATTGATTCCCCACATTTTAGTAAGTAAGAATACTTAGTAAATTTTTTTTTATTTTATATTCTCATTTGTTGTCATTGAGAAAACCTTTGTTTACCTTAAATAATATAAATTCATCATATATCAGGTATTAATTTCAAACAAGAAACCAAATGTTCAGCTTAAAAGTTTCTATAAATTAGTTTATTAATTATTGTTTTGATGGTACCTTGACAGAAACTTGGTCAAAAAAATTAAACATAATTAACTTGAAGCACAAAAACGCAATTTTTAAAAACATTTTGTTGAACTTTTTTCATATTTAATTACATTTTTCATGTTTAACAAATAATTTTGAAACTTCACAAAACGAATAGGAAATATTGATGAATGAAATTAAGAGAAAATGTAAAACTTTGAGTAAATGTGAAAAATTTTAAATTACTAGTTTATTGCCCGACTCTTTATCTAAAAGTAAAATAGTATTGCAAGTCTGTTCATGGAGCAAAAGGACACAAAATCAGTTAAGTAATTGTTAAAGTGGTCATCGGATTTTCGACACAAATAGATAGAATACATATTTGTACAATAAATTTTTCCTTTCACCAGGATCCTGGCCTGCCATTCATCTTTCTAAAGATGACGTTTTGCACATTCCTGTTGGCAAAGCTTTAAAGAAACTGACACGGAGTGAACTAGTTTTTAGAAGAACATTCTACATCTTTAAAAATTGGTGCATTGATAGCTGGATTATTTGAAATTAAAGAAAAACAAACCAAATTTATAATTCTTCAAAAAATTTAAACTATAATTGCTTCAACAAGTTATTGTATTTTTCTTATGAAAAATTCACATAACAATTATTCACAATTTATAAGTACCAATACTCATAAACCTTTCAGTCAGAAGATTCAAAAAGAAGATAAACTTTCTCAATCAAGTGTCACTTACAAAATTTATATGGTATGTTCTCACTAAAAAGAAATACATATTTTCAATAAAATTTTCATTTTTGATACAGTCCCTTTTGCGGTATTTAATATTAAAAAATGTCAAAAATAGGCCTCAAATACACTTTCTCAGAAATTTTAAGAAAAAGTACCCGAAGCAAAGAACTATACATAAAGAAAATTAGATAAGTGAGAAAAATTATCTTTACACCAAAAAATAAATTTTAAAAATTACATTTTCCTCCTTCTATTTTCTTCTTTTCATAATTTTATTTATCAATCTCCTGATAATATACCGACAAAGATTAATATTATAGAACATATTTTAAGCTGAATATTTGGGTTTTTGTTTGAAACTAATGTCTTGAAAAATAAAGTAATTGTAGTTTTATCCTTAACTTATTAAAAATGGCAACTGTTTATTTTTACTTCCTAATAAGTGAAGAACACTTAGTCAAAAAATAAGAAGACTTGAAAATCTTTAGCAACTTTATTTAAAATTGGGTAATTTGAAATAAATGGACCCAGTACAAACCTTAATGTCCTTTTCAGTGGTATGAATGTCTTCTTGAATTTGCTTGACTACTTTCAACATCGGAAGCATGATTTATTTCATCCGCTTGCCTAGTTTCAGCATTGTGTGTAGAATCGTTTCGTAAAGGCTGAAGTTCTGCAAAATAATTTTAGTTTATTATTATTAACTTTACAAAAAAAATGAAATGGGATCTAACACAAGTCTAGCAAGAGTGTAGCTAAAGGTTTTTTTACAAGTAGTCATTAATTACAAGAATGGTACAAAATAAACCATTTTGCTTTAATATAATTCTTCTGCTATAAAATATATACTCTGCTATCAACTCAACCTTTGGCACGCTTTCAATCTAAATTTCCAAATCTTTCTGGAACAATTTCATATGTATGGAGATTTAAAAAGCTCTTAAGGTGAATACAATAAACTGTGTTACATAAACACTTGAGTCGAACATTGAAACTTATCAAGATATTGTAGGAATTGTAGTTTAATAGAAAATTAATTTTCATTACAATTTCATTGTAAATTATGACGACACAGAAAATATTTTCTTGAACATAAATTGGACATAGTTTGAATGATTATAACCTGAATCAATGAGATCTCACAATAGACAAAGCTGAAATAAAAACGAATCTATCATTTTAAAACCAATTTAATAGCCTTAATAAAATTTTAGCCTCATTCAAACTTAAAATTTATTAAATAATTGTTACAGAGACTTAAATGAAATTTCCATGTTAATGGAAAGAAAAGACCATTTACATGGTTGGCTTATCCTTTCAGTAGATAAGTACACAATATGACACTCTTAATTTACTTGAAATATGTCAACGATGTATAGATATTAGAAAGTTTCTTTTAATTTTTGAATACTCACCATGACCTTCATTATGATTTGCTTTGCCATTTGACAGGATATGGTTATTGGGCACTGGCGAGATGGTGTGTGCTGAAAATAAAAAGAAAAATTTTTAAAAATTGAGATAAATCTGAATATATTAATTATAAATGTTCACATCACATAGCTATACTCACATTGAAGCAGTTAGGTCACAATATACTTCAAGTCAGTTTATGCAAAAAGGCTTAATGAATTCAAACATATCCATTAGGAAACAAGAAAGATATTAACAGCGTGTTTGTAATTTCCTGATAAAATTTGTAAGAAAATCTAAAGAGTATTTTATAAAAGAATGTACCTCATATATTCTTACTTTTCCTAATTAATATGTTTCACGCGAAATCAAAATGTGTTGATCAAGTCATTTATCTAAAATGCATAAATTTGATCCACACAATTCAATTATATTTTAGGACTTTATTTATAATAACAAGTGCTAATTATTTAGGAATCTCCACAGCGGAGAGTCAGTCAAAATAGGTTCTGCATAACTTCAAAGGACAGGAGTGGCCTGATCAAGCCACTTAGAACATATTAATCACAAAGTTTATGTTACCTTAATGTTGCAAAGTAACTAGTGGAAAATACTTTAAAAAGTTTCACATTTTAAACCTTAGAAAGAACAATAACTTTAGAAAATGACTCAAACGGTTAAAAATAGCATAGCAAATCTTTCTACAAAATGTTCATTTACCTAAAATCCACCATAAATTCATGCATCCAAATACCAATAATGGAAAATAAAAATATTCTTTTCAATTGGCCGGGTGCGGACTACAGAGTTAATGTAATAAAATCAGTCGCAGTGCTCAGTGTAGTAAAATGAAAATATCCAAAGGCATCTCTTAAATATTTGCTTAGATAATATAACTTACTTAGTTATATTAGTATGTTTACTTTTGTAACTATTGGTTTAGCAAAAATGCATTTTTTTATCACATAAAAAACAAAATATTTAAAAAAAAATAGACGCTGTGTGATTATTTTTTTTTTATGAAAAATTTATTTGATTAAAAATTTACTCACAATAATACCTCCTTTTTTGTGTTGCAAATTTTTTTCACTATTTTCACTTTAAATTTTTAATTAGATACTACATATTTAACAAACATATAAATATGAATGGAGGTAATGAGAGAAAAAATTCAATAAGAGATTAATAAAAACTCCCAAAAAAGTTAAAAAATTGATTTTTATGTCACTTAAATATTAACAAAAATATTCTATTTTACCAACCTTAAAAATTTATCATTAAATCATTTTACGATTTTTTTTATTAACACATTAATAACAACCCAAAAAACATGATATTTAAAGTAAGTGAAGAGGATCCATGAAATTACAATTTATAAAAATTTATAAAAAATATATAAAATCCTTATAATACCTTGTAAATTGTTATTATTAACAGTTCTATTTGGATGTTTGTTGAGTGTGTAGTAATTAATTATAAATTTAAAGTGAAAAATACTTCAGTAATAAAAAATAATTTTTTTTTATTTAATTAATACTTAATAGCAAATTAAAATTTTACAGAATTCCAATATCTAATTAGAAATTAGATAAAAGAAATTAATAAATCGCTTCTGTAAAATGCATTCCTTCTGACATTGTTTGTGGTTAGAAGGTTATAATATGGGTAATCCATTAATTATTGTACTCATTCTATAAGCTGAAAACAAAAGATATTATATATTCTGGGTATAAACAATAATAACAAGATTTTAGTATCTTGTTATTATTTGTTAAAAAAGGACCCATTTCAATATTTTTCTCTACGTTACAGTAAATAACAATACAAACAATCCAATATAACTTAATATGATTTTATCTAAAACACTAATAATACTTTTCTTAAACAAAATAACAAAGGAACAACTGATTCGCACTTAGGAACACAATATTTAAAAAATGCCTTTCGTTATTTTTATATTATTCACATAAACATTTACAAGAGCCGTTAATTGGAAGCGTACAAATAAAATTGACGCGTCTTTAAAGTTGTGGAATTTAGGTGGCGTGGATGTCATTCATCCAACCAATACATTAAAGTACTATAAAAAAATTAATTAAATTTACCTGAACACTTTTTTTTTAAAATGAAGTAAACTGCAGCTACCAGCGGAATCAACAGTAATGAAATGTAGTACAAACGTTCATCTATAGTCTGAGATTGTAGATTCTTTATTGTAGTGTTATTTGTAGGTTCTTTTTCTATATTTGGTGTCTCTGAGGACGTCACCACGTGCCTAAAACTCGATGATTCAAAATTTGTGACTTTAAAGCACATTTCCGTTGGCACCCTGGTTCCATTTGCCAAATCTATAGATTTCTCCTCATGTCTGTAAAGACAATTTGATTCAATACCAATTGCAACGTATCTCATTTTATATTTTACTGAGAATTTATATTTACCTTATTAGAATTAGAATGGGTTTTTATAATCTGTCATTTAACTGTAATATTGCAGTCAGAAATCATTGGTAAAGCCAAATGTGGACAGCCTTCCAGTTGGTTTACACAATAGTTAATGACCCCAATATTGACAAAATCAATATTTCTTAAAAAATGAGGGCTGAAACCAAAATAATCATTTAATTAAATAAATACTTTTTATTAATTTAAAATGAAAGTTGTTATTTGATTATTATAATTATTAATCCTAAAAATATTTTTATATTATATTTTTGTTAAAAAGTCTACATGAAGGAAATTACATCTGCCAAAAAAAGACTATAGAATGTTGCCATTCGGAATAAAATAATTTGATGTAACATGTACATATTTTTAAGAAAACACTAACACAAATGAAAAAATATTAGTATTACTGACCCATCCAAACAGCTTCCACAGCCAGTTACACCCTGTGCACACATATTGACAGTAGCGCGATTATATTTGGAGCAGTCCTCACACGGATGACAATAGTAGTCACTGTTGCAGAAATAATTAGTGCCACATTGCTTTTTGGTCAGACATGGACTCGCTCCTAGGCTGCGACTAAATCGGTTCAGCGGTGTGGCATTGTGCACTTGAATAAGCATAGCCTGGATACTGTAGTAATATAAAAAAATGTAAAAAGTAATTAGAAAGCTTCTTTAAAATTTTGATATTTTTTTTATTTCATTATATAAAATCAATATTTGTATAAAAATTCTAAAATTCTACATCCATTATAAACAGTTATATGATCATATTATTATATTAAATTATTAAATTGAATAATTAGATATTAATTAATACTTAAGAAACAGAACTAGCACCATTCTTCAATTTTAGTAGAGACAAATATCTAGAGACTCAAAGAAATTCAATTTTATATTAATTAATTAGTATTAAATTTTATTGACTCTAAGTTTTCAGTTTTATATTCACATTGGCATCTAAATGTATATTAAATATATATTTTATACATTTTAAAATTATCCAAATTTTCATTTTATCCATCATTGTAGCCCTTACAACTATTAAGTTTCATTTATAGTAACACATAAATCAAGTTAGCTCTACATTCAAAAAAATTACAAAGCTTAAAAATATACAACTGATAACATAAACAATATCTTTGAGAAGTTAAAGTCATACTATTAAAAGAATATGGGTGGGAGTAGTGAAACATATGATAAAATTATTAAAACAAATATATATGAACACAGTGGAGATATAAGGACCAAGCCAGATGCTCTCAGTATCAGCTGATGATAAATTAATATGCTTTTGTTTACACAGTTGTAATTTTTTAACACTCTTTATATTAGCTTCAGTTGTATGCATGTATGTATGCATGTATGTATGAATGTAACGAAATGTTTCAATTACATTTTCAGGTGAAAATATAATTGAAACATTCCGTTAACATTGAAATACCGAAATAGGTATTTCAGACGTCTGAATACACAATTTTGCACATGTATCAAGAACCGATGACGATGCAATAATTTCATTGTTCCAAGTCTAAATAAATAAAATTATAATGTAAAAAAAAGTAAAAAAACAAAACTTTGTAGCAATATGAACTAAACAATTTAAAAAAATAAGTAATTTTTAAATATAAAGTTTTTTTTAATAAGCCTACAGTAAGTATAAAGCAATTGATAAAAAAATTTACTTTATTTTAAAAAAAGCTTGGTGTGTTGTTGATTTACATTTTCATAAAACTTTACCTTTACAAATAGCAAACGATAAAAAAATTTATAATAACTGATATTAAGCACCCCACCTTTTTTTTCAACATTAAAGTTAATTTTTTATCAATCACTGTATTTGTATTTTAAGCTTATTCAAAAAATTAAGTTAAAACACGAGACATACTTTCGCTGTTGACTAAAATATTTACATTTAACGATTATTTTTTATTTCATAATACTAGAAAAGCGTGTTTTCATAGTTTTTGAAACTATAATTTTATTCTGGTGAAGTCCACATTACAATATTTGTAATGAATTAAAATTAGTGTGCCGAATAAAAGCATTTCAATAATTGATAACAATAATAGAGTTTACTTTCATATTCACTAATAATATAACCTCTTTATGTTCAATGACGTTTACTATTTTCCGTCGTTAAAATATGATATTGACAAATACGTAACCAAAAGTTCTTATTTCTGTCGTTTTTAGTGAAGTCACAGAGACTTGCACAGTCCTTATTGACCGATGATAAAATTTCTGCATTTTATATCCTTTCTTAAAAATATGTGTAAACATTGGAAAAGTGTATATACAAAAAAACAAAAAATTGTAATATTAGTTTAAATACATTAAATTAAATCTTAAATCAAAATAAAATACATGCAAAATAAACAAAACAATATTTTATGACAAGAAAAACGTTATTTTATGACAAACTTTGTATGTAAAAAAATTATGTAATGAAAACATGTTCTATGTGTACTGTAACACCAACATTCCTTAATTTTGTTTGTTTATAAACTGTTCTAATGATATAATGTATCAAAAAGCCTTAAAATAATAACGAACATATATATAATCAGTTCACAGATAAAAGTAAGGAAAATATTATCATTTATTGCGTACCTCTAAGGAAAGCTTATAGATGGCATCATATAATAATGTGTACATTATCTATGACATCTATAATAATACGTAATATCTTTAATATAACATCTATGAAATAACAAATAATATAACTTTTTCCATAGATGGCGCTATACGATCAAATATACATAGTATCTATGCACATATCTGATTTATGCTATACTCGACTCGACTCTACCATAAATATAGATGTCGCTAGAAAGACGTTCATAGCACCTTTAGTGATGAATTAACAAATGTTGTTTTTTAAATATCCATGTCAACTCAATATTTTTGTTTCTTTAAGAAAAGAATAAAATTATTAAATACGATTTCCAACCGATAACTATTAGAGAAATATGAAAAACCACGAGTGATGTGGAGAATCTATTAATTTAACAGACTTGTTTCTTAAATGGAGATTAAAAATACTAATTTCCTAAGGTCGACGATAAAAGCCTTATTTAAATTAAACAAAAAACAGAACCTTTACACCTAAATTACAAAAATTGTTAATCATTTCCATCCCTGATGAAAATTACGAAAATCATTTCTCTGATGAAAATTACATTAGAAGAGTGCAAAAATATTTACACTGTAAACCACAATTTACATGCATCACTTCTATGTAAAATTTTTGTTTAAACTGAACACTATATTATTTTGACGAACGAATTAGGAAAAAAATATATTTAAAAATATTTTTTACAACACTCGTATATATAATATTAATTTATAAATTTTCTTATTTCTTTCCATCGGGAAAACACATTAGAATTCTGAAATCTATAGAAAGGTATAGACGAATCTTAACATCATGAATCCTGTATAGTTGTGTAGAAACTATTTTGTACAACACTTCGCCATATTAAGGTATTATAAGTATTACCCTGTGGTGATATCACACAAATAAATGACGACACGCTAATCAAATGTTTATTTACTTGTCACGAGATGGCGCTGATTGCATTTTGCCAGCTTTCTATTGCAAGATAATCCGCTTAACTCAGATTACCACATGTTACAATAATATTATCTGAATTATTGCTTGAGCATAAATTATCATTGTTTTCAAACGAATTTTAATTCTTAATTTATTGTAAAACGTTGTCTTGTTTAATTATAGTTTGCGTAAAAAAACAATTTTATAGGTGTTTAATTCATTTTTAAAGGTGTATAAAAATTGTGTATTATAATAAAGATTGACGGAAAGTAACATTTAATTTTTTAAAATGATGTTTTGTTCAAAAATAGTTAAACAAAATGATTCGATTATAATTACGACATAATTGTTTAATAGATATCTACCATATTCAGACGAATCGTCTTTCGAAACCTCCATTTCGATAGGGCAATAAGTGACTAGGGAAAGACTTTGACAATAAATATATAATTAAATAACATGGTATGGCATCCCGAGTACTTTTTTAAGTTTTTTAATTGAATCAAATGGCGTCACCCGTGTCTAATCGCATTTCCAAGGTTTTTAATTTCATATCCCGTTCCATAGATTACGGTAACTTCATTTTCAATTGTCATCCTGCATGTGTTCTTTTTTTAAAGTTTTCCAAGATTATTAATGTGACACCAATCACGTCCGACCGCATTCCCGACCCAAACGTCGTTCATTGTCGACAGATTAGAATGGTTTATAATTTTTCAATTTCGAGATTACGGCATCGAGAACATGGGTTTGTTAAAAAACATAGAACATCGAACATAACATTCCCTTTAACGCGTCAACGCCGAATAATGATGAAATCAAATGAATGTCCTATAATATCTAAATTTAATATAGTTTTGAACCGAACCGAAAAAATGTAATTTATTTAATCGAGAATTAGCATTAATATTATTTAATGCTCACATTATTTTTAACACTTTCACAAAATATGAAACGCCAAAACTTTTTCACTTTCTAAATTAGCACTGCACACTTATAGGAAAAGTTGCCATTATTTTATATTTTCTGTCGCACTCATTAAATGTAACTTTAACCCTATTTAAAACTGATTGCAACTTAATTTACAATTTAAAGAGAAATCGAGTAATTTAAATTAAAAACACGCAATTTCCCGAAGAAATTAAATTAAAAACACTCAATATAATTATAGAACATAACCGCCGGCTGATTAATTTAATAGAAAACGTAAAAGTATCTGCCGTCTGATCCACCGGGCGGCTGTCCGGAATGTAATGCAGTAACACTTTTTGTATTAATTATAATTCCATTTGAATTAAATTATTTACACTCTCAAAAATTAGCACTTAATTTTACAATAAATAAAAAATTATCAAATAAACAAAAAAATTACAAATCGACTTTCAATGGAAGGACAATTTTTATAAAATTATTTAACACGAATAAAAAATAAAGTCAACAATGCAAATAAAAAAACCTATTTAAAATATTTCATAAACAATAACATTAAAAAAGTTTTACATTTTAATATACGTATCAATACACTGTGATACACGATCTTTATGTTTCGTCGTTCTAACGAAATGAATATATCATTGCGTACAAATTTTATATATTTTTAAGAAAGGTTTAAAAACTAATAAATTTTATAAATTTTTACAAAAGGTTTAAAAATAAAACATACCTTAAACAAAGCATTGCCTTGCGATTGATTTTTTTAAACGCACGCATTTTTCCAATAGTCTGCGTCTTCAATAGAATGAGGAAAAGCACAATGGATTCGTGTTAATGTTCACACAATTAGACAACCAACACTGCTCGCTATAAAAAGTACTATGAAATTCAAGTTCGAAAATGGTAGTAGCTAACTCATTATCAATATAGGTAGGGCCGTGCGCCGAAATATCGATACGAGATAACAATATTTGTAAACTCCGATGTAAAATAATTTGTCATGAAAAGTTGTTCCTGTATTTTCAATATATCTCATCAATATATATTTTCAATTTAATTAGACTTTATCTTTTCTTGAGAAGTAAATTCTGTACAGGTCTCTAATATCCTTTTTCCCTCAATGTTGAAAACGGAAATGAAACTAACGAACAATGTTCCTAATTTACTGCTAATATCTTTCTTTGTCATCATTACTGTCATAGCACTATGAAAAGCTAAAATGGATTTGAGTTTATCCAATCATATTTATAGTGATTTTACCTAATCAATATTTTTCTACGATGGCCACTCCTTCGTGGTTGTTAAGCTCAGAACTAAAGTGAATATGAATACGCTGACAAATTGTCAATAAACATTTTCAAAAAACAACTGTTCGTCTCCTTAAGAGTTCGAAGGTTTTTTGAAGTTGACTCTTTAAGAATCGATTTTCCTATATAACCCGGTATGAGGTTTTCTGAGAAGTAAAATCATAAGTTTAGAGCGTACGAAGTTTAGAGCGTTAAAAAAAAGTGTAAACGTTAGTGGCCTCTCCGCGCAATATATCTGCGCATCTTTAGAATGAAATATCAATAAGTTTATTTGGCATTTTCTTATGTCGGAATCGCAATGACAGAGTATGACACATAGTTTACTGTCGTTCACTTATATCAAGATATAAATGTCATTACGTGTGAATATTTAGTGTTTTCTATCCTACAAAATAAAAAAGTGTCTTTTAATTTTAACTTCAAATGTTTTTAATTTTGTTGTATAAATTTGGTCTTGTTCCTTTGTGTTTTATTTGAAAATACTTATATTGTCAGCATTTTATTAAAGAATATTCCATTTATATTTAATGATATTGATGTTTATATTTATATACAGTGTTACCTATTTTATACATTCCAAGACAATCGTACTTAAGGATTAAACTCCAGTCGCACGTCGGAGCTGACCAGTATAATTTTTTTAATGTTTAATAAGGCAATTTTCACAGCTTCTGGTAAAAAAAGGAAATAGTTCTAATGGACGTCATTTGACCTTACATTTGTATTCAATTATTTGATTTAAATTTCCCTAACCACAGGAAAAAAATAATTTTGCTTATGCGTATTCTAGTGTTACCCTTTTACTACTACCCTAACTACTAAAAGGCGATACCAAATTGAGTATTTTAGTAACATAGTCCAGGTCACCATCATTGGCCATTAGATTCCTTGAGTTTCAACAGTCCCCAAGTTTGCAGAACTTTATTCGTACGTGATCCTATGAATACTGAGACCGTAACACAATTCGAAACCGATATTCACAACATATATAAAAACAATTGCGTCATTGATTCTAAATCCAGACTTGCCCGAATACGTGCATACCATTTTGAAAGATCATTGGTTGGTATTGAAATAATTATGTGTTAGTAATTTAAAAATGCAAAAAAAATATTTAAGTCATTTTTTCACATAATATTTACTCTCATTTATAATCCTGCTTCCACTACCCGTGTTACCATTCCACGCATCCCCTGTATATCGTTTTAGGTTCTTTAATTCATCATCGCTTGCTCTTTTTGTCACAGTGTAATAATCTTAAATTACTTGTCACCTATATCTTAAAAGACAATAAGCTTCCATTATGTGGGTGAGATATTTTCTGAAATTATTGAGAAAACTTCTTATTTTTTCGTTTTAAAATTATATCAGAGTTATTTTGGAACATTTATCGAATTTTGAGAGCTTAATAAGTGATGGAATTAGTACTTATTGCTTTACTGCTCAACCTCATTTTTCCATTAGTAAAGTTAGTTTAAAATGACACGGGAAAATTATTTACCTATTTTAAGAAGAAATCAATATGCTTTCAAAAATATTTAATCAAAATAAATATTCACTTTTATGTGAATTTCGATATCGATACTTTGTAAAGAAACATCTCTCAACAGATAATTTTTTAAACAGGCAACGTAAGGTTTTCATGATATTTTTGCAACTTTATGGCAACACAATTCAATCACTCGCGGAATGTATGAGAATTTTGTATGTGGTGCATCGAGCGCGGGTAAATTCTCGCGCTTGTTGCAAAGTATGCCGCTGAATTTCAGTAAATCAATGAGTCGTCACTAATATTTGAAGATAACGTGATAAAAAGCACGTGTGAATTTCTGGTATTCTTCATCAGTACGGAAAAATAAGTAGAAAATTGTATTGTTAAACATTGGATTTAAACCACCTCGACAATGGACAGTAAATATCTATGTATGATATAAAAGATTCATTCATTTGCCATACATAATATATACACTAACAATAAACACGTCCTATCCAATACTTTCAAAAAGTGACATTTACCAACTGTTTGAAGAATGTAGATTGCAAAAAAAGTTATATTAACTATTGCCTCATATTTGCATAAAAGAAATGCTGGACGGGTATGATTTTAGGGTAAAAACAACTAAAATAGGGTAAATGAGAGGTAACTCCTAAATTTCCTTATTTTAGAAAATATAATGAAAATATAAGTTAATTAAATACCAATAATGAAACAATTAAAAGCTACTACAAAAAAGCGAGTTATGAACTTTTAAATTTAATGGAAGGGATAGAGTGGTGATACCTCTTTGTGTCTTTCCCTCTCGCAGAATAAAACGAAAATTTTTAAAAATGACATCACAATTCAGTATTGCCGTCTTTGTCTAAATGTTAATTGACTTTATTTATAACTTTGCCAATTTTTTTATTACTAAAAACATGTCTCGCATTGACAGTTTGTACCTTAAAATAATGATTTTTGAAGCAATAAACAATTTGTCAAATACGCTTTTGTAATGAACTGAGCAGAAATAATATTGTATTTTTCTTATGTTAAAGGTTTTGGAACAACTACATTCTAATTTTAAAAAATTGTAGTCTTTGGTTTACGATATTGTATTGAAATAGGATGTTTGACTGATGTCGATATTTTTTCTAAAAATGTTTTAAAATTGCAGAGTAACAAAATAATGCATATAACAAACAATTAATCGAAATTTCTAAATAGGCGAATGTCAATTGTTGTTCATTAAATTGAAAAAGTTATTATGAATTTAGTTTCCACACAAAATATGAGAAAATTATAATATTCATTATATAACTTAAACGCAATATTTAACGAGATACTAAAAATATTTAATAAACTTCCTTATACTTAATGCAAAATAACTGGCCAGTGACGTTATAAGCCAGTTGTGTTTTGTATGGGGCGAATTCGCGGGAATCGTATTTCATCAGTTTTTAAGTTGTATTGCGTCTAAATTAAATGTCAGTAAATTTTCGAACAATTTGTTTATGACTCGCTGTGATCTCAATCAGTAGATAAGTAAGGATAAACTTCGAATAGTATTTGATAACGTAATCTCATCTCGCCTAATTGGTTTAATGAATTCATATCGAATCATACTCTCGGTGACGATATCGGGCGACGGCAGTGACCAAGATAATATTAATGCTATACGACTAGAAGAGATAATATGTTTTTAATCTTTGACTCGTATCAATGCCTAAAGTGGCCTGTATCTCTTATTTAAAATTATGCATTTGAAGGGGCGAAACGAACGGTGTGTAGGGTATACGGTGTACGGTGTGAGATACGGTGTGTAGGGTGTACGGTGTGAGATACGGTGTGTAGGGTGTACGGTGTACGGTGTGTAGAGTGTACAGTGTACGTTGTAACAAACGGTGTGTAAGGTATCGTTCGGAAGAGCTCATTGGGTAGACTACAAACATGTTTCCCATTGTTTTTTTCATTGAAAGATAACACCATAAGGGAACGCCAAAACAGCCATTTTTATGCTTGTTTTGTTACCAGATCCATTTTGATAATCTTGATATCTAAGCACTTGGAATACATAGCTAATTTTGAAAATGTTCTGTGCTTAAAAAACGAATACGAAGATTGAATTTAACTACAATAGTTTATAAACTGTATATAATACAAATAAATAATTTTATACACATTACTCCTTTTAAATTAATAAAATATCTTTTAAAAAACCGACTTCAAAAAAGGCAGGTACTAAAAAGTAAAAAATAATTAACTCAAAATAGATACCTACTTATTTGCAATAAATAAATGAGTTACTTATTTTTGAAGTCGGTGCCAGCACTGTCAATCAACTTAAACAAATTTATAATTTAATTTAATTTATAATGTAAATTTAAAACCTTCACTTTTAATGTGCTCACAATACTAAATAAATTCATGAAGGGCGTATTTTTAATATAAAATTTTACATTTGTTTCAGTTGATCGACGGTGCTGGCACCGACTTCAAAAATAAGTAACTCAAGTTGTTTATTGCGTATAAGTTGATTGGTAAGAAAGAAAATAACTGAATGTTAACTACAGTGTGATGACCAATATTATTAATCATTAAAATTCTAAAATAAAATATTATGTATATTAAAATATCATTTATATTTTATTTTAGAATTTTAATGATTAATAATATTGATCATCACCCTGTAGCTAACATTCAGTTATTTTCTTCCTTAGAATATATTATATAATTACTAGCGTGACCCGTGCGAAGTCTTCGCATTATTTATTCCATTATGAAGCTCAGATGACAGATCAAACAAATATTTTACTAAAATTGACATATAGAGGCGCAAGTATCAAAACCATTGAGCTAAAGCGCCACTTTATTTATACGTGAGTGGATTTGAAATTAAACAAAAATTTTACCGACCGTCAATCATATTGACGTTGAGCCGTTAGATGGCAGCATTGTTTTGTGTATATAATTTTAATAATTAATTAATTTGCAAAAACAATAGCAATAATAAATTTTTTAGTTGTGGATGCCGGTAGAGCAAGCAATTAACTATAAAATGATATATAATTTATGTGGATTAGTTGTGAGGTTTTTTCTAAAAAGGGAGTGTAACATCTTAACCTTAGCGTATTAATATATATGATGATGATGATGATGATAAGATATGATGATGATGATGATGATTAAAAGTCACAGGCAAAAGCTAGTATATAGGCAGATAATTTTTTTTTTAAATTGTTCATCAACAACACACAGGAATAAAGCGACAGTAGATAGTAGTCGCCAGTGGTCGACTGTTAGCCGTTGAGGAGTTCCGTTCTCCATACCCGATGTCCAATATCAAATTTTGCAAAGTAACAGCTACCACTTGCGGAGTTCCGTTCTCCGTATCCGAAATCCAATGTCAGATTTTGTACAGTAATAACTAAAGTAACAACTAACCAGTAGCATATATATTGAATAACAATTTATTTACTACCATCCGTTAAGGAGTTTCAATATTAATCTTCATAACTCACCATCAAACCCTGACCAGTTGTTTTACAAAATAAAAATTACGATTAATTTACTACCATCCGATAAGGAGTTCTATTGTTCATCTCTAGCACGTATCATTAGACTCTGACATGGTCGATGGTGCAATCATTTTGCAAAGTAACAACTACCAGTACCAAATATCTTGAATCACGTTTAATTTACTACCATTCGTTAAGGAGTTCCATTGTTCACCTCCAGAACTCATTACCAGACCTTAACCTGGTCGAAGTGTCGTTATATTGCAAAGTAACAACTATTAGTAGCAATTATCTTTAATCACAGTTGATTTACCAACATCCGTTAAGGAGGTCCATTGGTCATTTCCAAAACTTATCATCAGACCCTGACCTGGTAAGTAGTATAATTGCTTTGCAAAATAACAACTACCCGTAGCAAATATCTTGAATCATAGTTGCTTTACTGCCATTCGTTGAGGAGGATTTTTGAATAAGAAATGAAAATATTCTGTTTGGTTACCAGTTAAGCTAAATGCGCGGTTATTAACTGTCAACCTGATAATATGAACATTACTTTGCCAAAAATTTAAAAAAATTGCGTATTTAGCCTAAACTCTCAAATTATGCATACTAGATGAATTACTGAAAGACATTTATTAATATGACAATGCTTTACAAATTTTTTTTTCGACCTGTAAAACGATTTGGAGTACCAGATTAAAATATGACGTTACGTATTTTCGAGCGCGTATTTTCCGAACTCCTTAATACACCTGATAAATACGAAAGACGCCATTCATCGCGTTTATCACTTATATCGATCACCGCACAACGTACCGTCGCTTCTATAGTAGAGGCACCTAGTTTTCCATATCTTGATATCTTAATCGTTTCAAAACGAGTACGTGTGAAAGTAAAACAAAGAACTTCGATATTTCTAGAAATTCAGCACTTACTTGATAATATTTTTGGTTCATATGATAAATCAATGTTACATTGATTTAAATAAATCTAAAATTTGTCATACGCTTTATATCCACTAGAAGTGAATCTTTTTAAAAAGATGACGTAACACGATATTTCCGTGGGGTCGAACGAATATACTGAACACTTCCTAACTTTGGTGATTCTATAATCGAGTGACCACTGCTACCGGTTAATGACTATTTGATTTTCTGTTCAAGTTTATAGCATTACTAATAAAATGTCATGGGGCCGGTTGCTAGATCTCACACAGGATTTGTTTCTCTTGCTTTAACTAGACTAACCACTTCCTTATAGGCCTTTGCTATAATCTAATGAAAGGTAGACAAGATATTTCTAGAGTACACGTCCTTTCTTTTTTATTTATTTAAGACAAAAACGATACGGCAGATTTGAGTCCTTATTACCAACGTGCATTGCGGCAACACACCAGGCACGACCGACGAGGTTCTAAATTTGAAGCGTTTGTATTTTTTCATGTACGTACAGCCGCAACTCGAAGGCGTTTGACGAGAGTTTAAAAAAATTGAAACCGATTTTGAACTCAGTTGACATTTTTTATATGTACTTTAGTCAGATGATGGAGCCGGAAGGTGATGACAGAACTCTTTAATGGTGAAGAGTAGATTAATCAAGTTTGGACTCGTTTCGTTCGTCTTGAGGAGTCTTTTGGTCATAATAGTAGTCAGGATCTGATAGTGGAAGTAAAAGTAGTGATAAGTACTCCTCAATCCTCAGGAGTAAATGCATAGTGTTTGTCTTCGTTTTACTCATATCGTCGAGTCCTTTGACTTGATGTTGTAACCAGGGTTTGATGATGGTGTCGGGAAGTGACGACGGAGCGCTTAGTGACGGAAAGTAAGTTCATCGAATTTGAACTCATTTGACTTGTCTTGACGGAAGCAACTAGGAAATTACTAGAAAGATAAGTAAGTATGTCCAGGTACATATAAAGACAAAAAACAATTAGAATATTGAGTATGTAGAGTGATAAATATGTACAAATATATGCAAAGACATGAAGTAAATAAGATATTAGTAGGTAGATAAGTGGGTAAATAGATACAGGCATTGAATATATTTGGCGTTAATTTTGTAGAAATTCGTTATTCACAATTAAATGAAACTACGTGAAAGATTCAATCTTTGCTAATATCCCACCTGAAGATGTTGTAATACAACGAAACCTAGGACGTGGTAAATAAATTAAAGAAAGTAGAAATAATACTACATCACGTAGTTTCATTTAATTGTGAATTGTAGATACAGGCATATAAAAAGGCATAAAGAAACTAGAATATTAATGTATAACATGTTAATGTGGACAAGTATATAAAAAGGCATGAAACATCTAGGTTATTAAACAGATTGGTAGGTAAGTACGCACAGGTTAATATACATATAAAGGTATAAGTAAATATAATATTAGTAGATATGAAGGTAAGTGATCATATACAGACATATACAAAGACCTGACGTAGCTGAAGTAAGAATAAATAGGTAGGTAAGTATGTACAGGTACGTATAAAAGCAAGAAACAACTAAGGTATTAGGAAATAGGTAAATATGCATGTACATGTATGTATAAATAGAGATATGTACACGTATACAAAGGCATGAAGCAACTGTGATATTAGTAGGCGAGTAAATAAATATGTGCAGGTATAAACAAAGGCATGAAGTAATTAGAATATTAAGTAATAAATTCGTAAGTACGTACAAATACATTTAAAGACATGAAGCAAGTAGGATATTTATAGGTATGTAGTTAAATATAAACAGATTATACACAAAGTCCTAATCAAATAAATCAACTAGAATATTTAGTAGGTAGGTAGTATACTTTCACACATCTCGACTATTTTATACATCTTCTTAATCTTTAGTCTTTAATATTTTCGATACAACCAATCGTTATAAATTCCTCATGGGAAAACATGTAAAAAAATTAATATTTTATTATTTTTCCACATTTTCATTATATATGAAGTTATTGAAATGTTAACGTAACACGGTTTACATAAATGCTGTAGACACACACAACTATGTACTTACTTTAGGTGTGCGTTCGAGTATTCTTGTGAAAGTAGAATATCACGCGATTGAGATAATTCTAAAAATCTATAAATGTATAATTCAATACAGAACACTGCTGCGCAGTGTTCAATTAACACTTATCTGATTTCTCTGTTATACAGAACTATCATCTTCTCATACGATAATATAATTTCTTTCATGAATTACATTACTCGCAAATATGCACATATACTAATCGACTTGTATTAGAACCATAATGAACTTAAAAAATACAAGTGGGATTATTGAGCGTTAATACATGAAGTGATCGAAAAATAAGTGAATCCGCCAATTACAGCGAGCTCTACATATAGTTTATGTGTAGCGAGATCGTCACACGTACTAACGCACACGGGATCAAATGATAACGAATAGCGATCAAGTTCATGTTCTACTTTAACATTTAATACACGAAGAGAAGTTTATATAATTAGGGAAAATATTCTGTTCTTTACAATAACATTAATTTTGTAATGTGTTTTTGTTTATTTTTTCGGATTAGGCACAAAAACGCCTTAACCGATTGATGTTAAAACTTTTATCATCTTTGGGCTCATTTCACTCATCTTGAAGAGTATTTTCGTCACAATAGTAGTCAAGGTCTGATGATGAAAGTAAAAGTGGTGATAAATACTCCTCAGATGAGAGAAGTAAATGCATAGGGTTTATCTTCATTTTTCTTGTACTGACAAGTGCTTCGACCAGATGGTGTGATCAGGGTTTGATGAGGGTGCCGAAAGATGGTGACGGGAGCCCTCAGTGGTGAAAAGTAAATTCGTTTAATATGGACTCATTTGACTTGTCTTGATGGAAGCAAGATACATAGAGTGTATCTATGATGTTATATTAAGTAGACACGTTGCACTCTTATAAAACGAACGATATGCTTCCAGATGCTAAATACGCAATACTATGAAATTGTACACACGAAGATTCAAGGATTGAATAATACATAGAGAAGAATGAGACTTCAAAGTAAAAAAGCACGTATAAAAATTTGATAGTTTATATTAATATATTTGATAATTTTGAAAGTTTAGGAAGCAAAAGGATCATACTAATCCATAATCAAACGATATAATTCAGTTTCGTTTAGTTACAGTTACTGACAAAAACGACTAAATGTTGCTATCTCCTCTTATTCTCAGTCTTGCCTCGAGAATCTCGTCGTAAAATAATTAAGGTAAATGTCCTTTAGATACACTCACGAATGAAATTTTGTTTCAGGTTTTGCTGGCGGAAACCGTGCAGTAAAACATTGACATAACCAAAAAGTATACAATAGCAAATATAAAACCATTGAAAAATAGTTTAAGGCAATTTATCATCAATTAGCAGAAAAACATGGCAATTTGATTAAAAGTAAAAAAATTGAGAATACGAGTTCACCCCACGATGAAACAAAAACAAAATTAAACAATTGACTTTGCCAGAGATCACTGAAATAAATGGCGCCACCATGACCCGATAATCACCCTATTTCCTTGCGAATCGGAAATGCGTCATGATCCTTATCATTGTTGACATACTCTCATACGTTACCGTTAACAATGGAACTATTCGGAAATTTCATTTTACTTACCCCAATAGTCCATCAAAGTATAGAAATAACTCAGAAAAATATCCCAATAGTCCATCAAAGTATAGAAGTAACATATGAAAAATAAAGAAAAAAGTGGTAAAACTTATTGAGGGAGATGAAGGGACCAACTTTACAACTTGGAGTAATTCATTAAAACAATCTCTATTGAGTTTCATATAAAGTTATGCTACCGGCAATTGTTATGGAACAGTTCAGACAGGACAGATATTGCGGCGTAACTCCATCGAACTATTAACGAATACAATATAAATTGAAAATTCATATGGCTATTCGTGACTATGCTGCCAACAGTACCTACTAAATTGAAACAGTACGGGCAGAGAAAACGGCAGTCAATCTGTGTATGACAGAGTATGATGGAATAGAAGTTTCAACTAAACAAGAATGAAAATAAATGGGTAATTTGGTAATTTTTTTGTCATAGTAAATGGGGAATTGTCCTTAAATGTTTTTACCAAATAACGTTTAATGTTTCTTCTGTGTGGCTAATAATAACTTTGATTGGTTATTAAATACTGAAAATGAGCTGAAAGTCAGCTGAAAAACCTTTCATGTGAATACGCGAACAAAAGATTTACTTACGCCAGAAATACTTTACACTTGTTGATAGCAACTCCTTCCTTCATTCAAACCTGATCCTTCATTCAAAACCAAGCTTTTGACTTATAATCAAATTGAGAATACAAAAACGTTTACAAGTATTTTTTTCAAAAATGTTTGATGGGAAAATCAGGGAATGTATACCGTCTAGTTTAACGTCAGATTTACGTTTACGAAGCAGATCCCCAAAAGGTTATATAAATGATAAAATGTCATCGACCCCAAAGATTTCGGAAATCCGCCTTTTACCAATAACTAATAACCATTTAGTAGGTTATTTAAAAGAACGTTTATTTTCTGAGGAACGCTGACATTTTTCAGAACTTGATTTCAAGTGCCTATATTTATTTACAAAAATTAGCAACAAAATATTTATCAGTTCCTCCCTCTAAATCTATTATGTTCAATATTGCTGGACCAACCTATAATGCTAGAAGAGCTAATTTATACGGAGAAAATGTTGATAAACTTTTTTTTCTAATCATTTCAGTAAGAATGAAACTTAAATCTTTTATCATTAATTTCTTATTCATGTTCTGATCAGATATTTAATAGTTTTTTGGACGTAGAAATAAATAAGAAGATCTTTTAGTTTAAAAGAACTGTCGAATATTTTATATTCATGGTGATGATGAATTTATTTTTATTACATTGAGTTCATGTTGATAACTTTTGTTTCTAATCATGTTAGCAAGTTCGAATCTTAAATCTTTTATTATTCACTTTTTATTCATATTCTGATCAGATATTTAATATTTTTTGGGCATGCAAGTAAATTATAAGATCTTTTAGTTTAAAATAACTGTCGAATATTTTATATTCATGGTAATGATCAATTTATTTTTATTACATTGAGTACATGTTGATAACTTTTGTTTCTAATCATTTCAGTAAGTTTAAATCTTAAATTTTTTATTATTCATTTCTTACTCATATACTGATTAGATATTTAATAGTATTTTAGGCATACAAGTAAATTAGAAGATCAATTAGTTTAAAAGAACTGTCGAATATTTTATATTCATGGTGATGATGAATTTATTTTTATTACATTGAGTTCATGTTGATAACTTTTGTTTCTAATCATGTTAGTAAGATTGTATCTTAAATCTTTTATTATGCATTTCTTATTCATGTTCTGATCAGATATTTAGTAGCATTTTGGGTATACAATAAGAAGATCTTTTAGTTTAAAATAACTGTCGAATATTTTATATTCATGGTGATGATGAATTTATTTTTATTACTTTGAGTTCAATTTAACTTTTGTTTCTAATCATGTTAGTAAGATTGTATCTTAAATCTTTTATTATTCATTTCTTATTCATGTTCTGATTGTAATGATTTAATACTTTATTAAACAAAACTAATAATGTAACAGTGATGACAAAAACCATAAACAATTATTATGAAGATGATGTTATATCCGAGACTGATTTTTAATAAAACTACAAATGTTAATAATTACTGCCCTGTTAAATATATTACATTTTTATTTTTATTCTTCTGTTATAATTATTAATATTCATTCTATCAATAAATATAAATAAAATACTTTATCACTGAGAAATTAATAAATTAATGAAAGTTTCTACAGTAATATTCCGTTTGGTTGCACCTTCAGCTTCCGCCGGATGGCGAGACTAATCATCGGCTTCGACTTGCAAACTGACCTTCAATCGAGCACTAATGCTAAGTTCTAATGTGTAACTATCATCATATTATTTCGTGACATTTAATTACCTAAATCGAAAAAGTTAAGATCCAAGTTTTCGAGAAGAGATCCAAGTTTTCTAGCATCGTCTTATACGATAATATCATTTTCTACGCGCATTACTTAGCTCACAAATATGCACATATATCGATAAGTATTACCTATACTTTACTATCTGTTGATTCTAAGTGAAAAATAGCACGCTCAAAGTCCATTGCGGCGGTCGTATCCAAAGTCCGTTTATTGTACGTGACGACTCTCTGTCGCCAATTTAACACATTGGCGGCGTCGGGGCGTTTTGAGTCGCGCTTGGCGTGTGAGTAAGAGACGTTTTCACGTCCTTTGTTACGTTCATATGCACATATATCGATAAGTATTACCTATATTTAACTATCTGTTGATTCTAGGTGAAAAATAGTACGCGCAAAGTCCATTGCAACGGTTGTTTCCAAAGTCCGTTTATTGTACGCGACGACTTACTCAGTTGCGAATTTAACACATTGGCGTCGTCAGGGCGTTTAGAGGTACGCTTTAAGTAATGGCTTTTAATTTTTTTAAACAAATTTTGTTTAATGTAGTAAATTATGTTATGTTCCTCCACTTTAGGGATTTAGAAATGAAGTGTTTACAGAGAAATAAAAAAGGAACTATTTAAATATTTAGATGCATAATAATTTATATCCTCATCTAAAGTACTTTTTTCGCAAATACACAAAATCTAAAACGGAAGTAACTGTGAGATCATTACAGACAAATGGACGAACGGACGGATGGACGGACATGACAAGGTCATAAGGGTCGATAACGAATCAAAACGATTATAGCAAAATTGATAACGAATCCGTCATATTTATTCGCAATAGCAAATAAATAAAAACTCAATATGCGGCACTTTGCAATAAGGTAGGAAAACAAAACCACATATATTTTTGAATAAGGTAGGAAAACAAAACCACATATATTTACTCGCAAAAGCAAAGAAATAAAAACTCAATATGCGGCACTTTGCAATAAGGTAGGAAAACAAAACCACATATATTTTTGCCAACATTAATTATTATTTTGAATGGAATTTTATTTTTATCCCTTTTTTACATAATAATAATTAACAATTTATTTTTAATGGTATTTTCAGCGGTTTACTTGTTTATTCTGTACTTTCATCAGCAGAACTATATGGTTCAATCATGTAACATAAAAAGGCTTTTAATACAAATAAATATTAAAGAATTAACCACATACATCATGAATTTTTAAATTTTTTTTGCTGCGTACAATTTTTTAACATTATTTCAATATCGTTAAACCGTTTGATTTAGTTTGTTTAATAAAAAAAAATTCTGGGGTCTAATTTGGCAACAAAAAAGGGTCATAACAGACAATCAATTAAGAATAGTAATATAAACCGTTGAATTTTTTTATAGATTCGATCACATCCCCCCCCCCATCATAAATATTCATAAAGTACTTATTAAAATAAAGTAAGGGTTGTGTCTCGTTCTTTAGCGATTACTGATATAAGTATTTGTAACAGTGTATTCATTTAGTCCCAAAAATTAAAATGTACCTTTATTACATGTCGATTATTGCTCCAGGAGATCCCAAAAGAAATGTTTCATTGTACGTTCAAAGACATTTCTAACGTAGACTTCGAAGTAGTTGCTATAAACCTCTAGCCTTGTTTTCACCAACTAAATAAGTAAAATTTCCTGGGCTCGACACTATAAGATACGACCCGAATGAATCTGTCGCATGGCACCAGCATTTACTCTCTCTTTTAGGTTCACATTCTTCAAATGTTTCGATAAAGATTTATCAGGAGAATGTTAAAGTCAGCATTCTTTGAAGGTTTTATTTGACCGTATATAGCGTATCGATGAATAGAGCTAACCTTAGGTGACTGGAAGACAATTTTTAGTTCTGCTGGTAAATCGACTATGGTAAATCGTGTGCTGGTAAATCGACATAAACGCCATAGTCAGTGTCTGCATATGTTTTAATGAATCCTTATTTGTTTACTACATCCTTATAGATAGCCCAAAAATCCGTTCTGGCCTCATCGCAACAAGTTTTGTTTGACCATTTAATACTACTCAAAGCCACGTTCTTTAACATTTCGTGTAGATAAGTGATTCAAGGTTTAGAAGTTTCTAGTTATTTCTGCCCTACTCCAATCATCAGCAAAACATTCAAACGTTGCAATCGTAGTAATTTTTGAAGTTAGTTAGGTTGGACTTCCTCTAAACATAGATGGCCCTTAACATCTCTGTTATTTTAATCTCTTAGCAACACCTGGACACTCCATACAAGTACTTCTGATTTTTGTGGCATATCTTTTACTGATCTTAGTGTATTTGTCTTTTTCACGTTTAAGACTATTTTTCTTTTGGACAGTGGCTCAAATTATCTGAAAGTATATTCGATATTGCGCTTAGCTGAGACAAAAAATAATAAACAGATGGTACTGATTTTAATAATAATTTTCCAAAGATGCGTGGCACCATTGGCATTTGTTTGTTTTTTTTAATTTAATGAAAAATGCTTACCTAACCTTAAAGTCAGTGCACGCCTGCAATCAAGCACACCAGAAATCATCCTGCAATCAAAAATACTAATAAAAAGATTATAAATTAATAAGCACATTTCCTTTTACTTTCGAATAAAACCCGAATTTCTAAAATTTATTTTGAAACACTTGCTCCTGAAGGTCTTCAATTTTATTTTATATAGCTTGTTTGAAATTGTCGGTTTCCTATACCTACTTTCTTAGTATGAAATAAAATATATAGTATTCTATTATATTATAAATTATATTTTAAATCATATTATAAATATATATAATAAAATATATAGTATTCTTTGGCTTTATCAACAAAGACACCGACACGTGTAGGTACTTTTTATTAGGTATATCTAATGTAATTGCACAAATATTACTTTTATTTTGGGTAAATATATTTCTGATTATTTTGGTGGGTATATTTATGAATATGCGAGTGTACAAATAATAATATTTCGAGTTAGAGTTTCGAGTTTAAAACTTATTTCAATTTAAAAGAATGGAAAACGAGATTGATGGATCTATCTGACATCTTTGCCCTAGTGTAAAATAGCTATAGACCCCCCCCCTGCTCGTAACATAGCTATAGCTCCCCACTTGCTCGTAACATAGCTACAGCCCCCCCCCCTGCTCGTAACATAGCTATAGCTCTCGTATGAATTTTATGGACCGCCCCTCTACACCAATCCAAAAAATAAAGGACGAACGAAACATTTCTCTTAATATAATAAGTATAAATACTTTATGACAAAGCAGCAATTTTATTGTCGTTTCGTTAAAAGAAATGTCAAAATTCACTGCTCTATTCCCGAGATTATAGTAAATAGCTTATAAAATCCAGTTACGCTAAATAGCCGGTGTAATCACATCACTAATAAATAGCAGGTGTAATCACACTGCTAATGAAAAGAAAAGTTGACCTGAATCGGTCAAGTGGACCTCGAATCATAAACAAACAACACAAAGATATTGGAAGGCGTCTTCCATTATTTTTTAAACAACCGCTTTGCGACGCGGACGATTGTGCGTTGGCATAGTAACAACATTGGTAAAATTTAAATGGAGACTAGATTTATAGAAGTTAATAAATTGGGAGTTATTCCGGGAATATTCGGTGCTAAATATATAATGTATCTATAAAAATTTATTTCAAGGCTGAAAAGTTACTTGAAAATTAACGTATGATGCAATAGAATTTTATTTAACAAAAACGTATATGCAGTATTATGTACCTACCTAATTTGTATGATGCCCACAGTCGAGGAAACCGAGAGGTTAGGCCAAATATATTTAAATTCATTGCCTATACATGTACTTGTTATAATATTTAATGAAATCAATAACAAAGATCGTTAAATTGTTTTTTCCATCCCAGCTAAAAATATTGAAAGGGGTTTTTTCTGTAAATTGTCGGGTACATTAATTTCGTTTTACTGAGATAACCTAAAACTCGTTATAAAAATAAAAAAAAATGATATATTTTAGGTCAAAGTATGTGGACTGTATACGTAAATTACAAATAAAAATTACCGCTCTTTTTCTAAAAGAGCTTCAATCACCAATGGTCTTAATAGATTCAACAATCAATGGTCTTAATGGTTTCAACAATCAAAGGTCACGCCAAGATCACGCCACATTTTCCCGATTCGCTCTCTTCGATTTACTCAGCACAATATAATTTCTAGTTATTCGCATTCAACAAATTAAGCTATTTGTGGTAGAAACTATATATGAATCATAATTCTGATAATATGTACGATATAGGTAAATCTTGGTTTATGCCATTTTATGTCGTTTGTGGACGAAATGCCTATTCGATTGCAAAGGAACCTTTGTAGGTAATTGTGAAATTAACAAGAAAGCTTTTGTGTAATATATTTTTCGCTATTTTTTGTATTATTACGTTAAAGTATAATTTTATATTTCATTTTAGCGATCATTTGGGATACTTTTGTAATATAGCTTTTAATTTCTTTTCTGGGTTTATAGTTTCACATATATTTTTTTTCAATAGTTACTGGCCGGTTATTATATTAATGTCATTGAAAAATAACCGGGTAAAAAGATTAATAAATATTGTAATAACTAATCTAACATAATACTACAGTAATCACATATTTGCAATTAAAGTTTTTATACCCGATATAAATATTTTACTATTAAATAAAATCTTACCTTGCTTATTCCATCATGCTTCCCTTTCAAAAAATTCGTCCTAATGTAGGCTACATATTGTATTGTATAATAAATAGTCAACCGAACCGCCCTTTGATAAAACGACACCTTTTACGGAAAATCTATAGAACAACGCAGTTTTCTTATGACAAATAATTAAGTGTTGGGAAACTTAGTGTTGAGCCAAACGAATTTAAATAATACTCCTACTAATATTATAAATGTGAAAGTTTGTATATTTGTATATATATATATATATATATATATATATACATATATATATATATATATATATATATATATATATATATATATATATATATATATACATATATATATATATGTAACTTATTCCAACTAATACAATAACATTTATTACATCAGTAAAACATTTTTTTTTATTCCACATTTGCAAAACTATTCAATCCATTTTCATGAAATTTCTCATCTCCTTCTTTGTCTTCAAATTACATATTATATAAAAATATTCATAAAATACCTTTTATTTTAAGTAATGCTGATTCCACGCGAGCAAAGCCGCGTGAAACAGCTAGTGTGCAAAAAAACCGGCCATATTTTAATCCGCGTCGATTTAGAACTGGTAAACTTAATCCTGTAAGCCTCTCAAACATAGACCGCATAGAAAGCATCACCGTAACGCCCTACATTAACCTGTGGTTCTTAAATATAATATAAATACAGAAACATTAATTTACTTTAGACTTTGTTATAACTGAACACCACATAGGTGATTCTTTTGCAACCAGAGGTAGCCAAAACGTAAGTGATTATATATATATATATATATATATATATATATATATATATATATATATATATATATATATATATATATCAAACAATATATATCACACAATTTATAAATGCTTATAAGCGTAAAAAGTGTATTATAGACATAATATTAACAAGAATTGAATATTTAACGAGAATTCCGATGTAAGAAAAATATGCATAACGTGATGTAGCTAATTTATTCCGCAATGTAAACAAATTTTCATGGTAGAAAGTATTTTAAGGAAACAAAGAATAAGTTTTACATATCACACATGTCTTAATACATATTACATAAATACTAACATGCGTAAAAAGTGTATTATAGACATAATATTAACAAGAATTGAATATTAAAAAGAATTCTGATATAAGAGAAATCTGGATACCGCATACTAACAAATCTCTTCGTAAATCGTGATGTAACTTATGATGATGTAATTTATTCCACAATGTCAACAAATTTTCACGAAAGAAAGTATTTTTAATAAACAGTAAAAACTTAGTTTTGGTGTACCTAATTATCGCGAAAGACAAAAAAGTATTCGGTTCTCATTTAATAGCGAAGAAATGTAAAACAAATTTGCAGTACAACTAACAAGTAATTTAATGCCCTTTTATAGATAACGTGAAAACAATTGAAACGCCTAAGACAAACCATTAATATGACAAATTCAGTACAATTATATGTACACATCGTTAAATACATGAGGTAGCAGATACATGAATTGATAAAACTGTCCACAGCGAATCACCTATCATAAGTTAGTTTCACCATTGCAAAAGTGCTTTGACCCAATTTTAATCGTGATTGTAGGGCACTAAATAGAAAATTAGGCTTATTTTATAAGTAAAAAGCGAAATTTCCAAAGACATTGTTTCAAAAACATCTCAATGAAGTCCATAACAAATATAGGTCAAATGCCTGTTGGAACATGTACGGAGTAGAGTTTCGTAGTTATCTGTGTCTTTTGAAATAACTGATGTCAGTTAACCGAGATAATCTTTTACGATATTTGAAAGACCTTGTTATTTCCCAAATGAGACTTAAAATGATAAATGAAATCTCGATTTTATTTTATAATATCTATCCGATGACACCACACTCAATGTGATATGCAAAAAAGTTTTCACCTCACTGAGTTATTTTTTTTTATATTTTGTTGAGTAAAAAATTTAATCTCCACCTTAAGTATCTCCATGCAAATTTTCATGTATATTGTCAGACTATGACAGACAAACAGGCAAACGGATGGACGGAGGAATATAACAATGTTATAATAATTCTTTGTTCTGATATGGAACCCTAAATAAACACCATAAAGTTTTTTTTCAAATTGAGAAAAACCCCAATTATTGGAAAAGCTTTTAAAATGACAGCTTTAATTTGATGTCAAAATATTGTTATTAAACAATCAAATGTACATTTCGTAGAAAACGAAGTTTTTCCAACGGCAATTACTCAACATGACCGACTTAGATACCGAGTCCAAGATAACAGGCTGCGCCGCAAATACTTTGTGATTGAATCGATATTTTGGAAAACTGACTCATCATTACGTGAGTTTTCCACTATATTTCTACTTCTGGAATTTTCACTAATGTGAGGAAATACATTCATGTTTCGGTGAACTGGATTTTTTCTTTCAAAGTTTTGACAATGTATCTAAAAGCTCCATTATCTAGAGATCCATTTTTATCAGAAACTCGAAATCTCCCGAACAGCTCTGGAGGTTTTCAGGATATAACCCGAGGTCATGAACAGGAAATCTGGGATCACTGTTGGAATCAATGTATCAGAGAATTGGAAAACATTGTAATGATTCCGCACGTTCTTTATTCTTACCCATTTAAGCCAGGATATATGTTCAAAATTAGGGACTTATTTTTAAAAGTCAAAGTCAAAGTCAGTTAAGGACTTATTTTTAAAAGTCAAAGTCAAAGAATAAAAAAATTTAAAGTTAACTCAATTAATTTGAAAGTAGATAAAGTGTAGCGGTAACGTATCCGATAAAAAGATACCTAGATAGTAAACAGGTCCAAAGATCATTTGTTGCACGTACTGAAGGCTTCCTTATCATACCCCCTTTTGAAGACAAAGCGCATTTATAAAATACTTATGGTAATCGTACGATAATATTTTTTTGAGTTTCCGTTAAGGTCATTATTATGTGTACAGTGTTTGTGTTCTAATCAGTATTGATAATATTCAAGTAAACTAGAAGATTATTTTGCTGCTTAAGGGAAACTTTGACGGCACTTGAAAAATGCAAATGACTATCAGGAAAGTAACAAAAACACCATCTTAAGAAATATTTTCCGAAAACACAACGGAAAATCCGCGAACAGACACTTTAAAAAATAATTCTCCTTTTTCAGTTTCGTTTTCCAAATTTACCAATGTTATGAAATTTGTTCAAGGAGTGAAATTGCGTAGCAAAATATGGAATTCTTATAAATTCGTCACTTCCGTCCGTTCATACGTATATTGTTAGTCCCTTTGTACATCCGTCTGACAGCCTCAAAGTTTCTATTGTTGTAGGCCCTGATTTCTCGGAACGCGTATTGCCGGCGAACGCGACCGACGACAGCGTCCAAACAACAAGTTTGAAAATATTGTCGGTTCCTTTGAGAGGCCACATCCTGTGGACAGAACGGTGGGCGGGCAAGTCACATGATGCACGCGTCGATCGGTATTATTTTGTAGACTTTTGTAAATACACGTCCCTTGTGTGGTTTTGAAAATAGATTAATTTACTAAAATAATTAATTATATTTTGCTTGAATTAGTTCTGTGCCACATCGTCTTGTATGGCACATCAAATTAAAATTATAAAAACATAGTTTTAAAGCGTAGAGCTTGGGAGAATATCGGTCAAACACTAAACAATTGCAAGTATGTATTTATTATTTTTATGAACTAAATGAAATTATATTTTTGAATATTTCTACAAAATTATGTAGTATTATATTTCTAAACTACTCGCATTTGCCACAATGTGGAATTCAAATGCTAGTAATCGTTAAATTTCTTCAGTCGCCAGAATCTATAAAAAATTTAAACTGGAAATGATTAAAATACAATTTTAATTTCATTCGGTTTCAGGTGTAAAGCTGGAAATATTTATTTGATGATTTCTGTCGGTTTTGGCACAGTCATGTACTACAAACACTATTGAAAGGACTTTTTCGACACAGTTTGTTCAGGATTAGCGTATATGGAAAAATTTCTGCCGGTTTTGGCACATTCATGTATTACAAACACTATTGAAAAGGCTTTTTCAACACAGTTTGTTTATGATTAGCGTACATGGAAAATATGTCTTTAAAAACAAATTTGAAAATTATATCTTCTGAAGATTCGCGAAATGAATTTCGCGAATGATTGACGTTAACTTTATTCTTATCTCGTATCGATTTTCTTTCAGTTCAATATAAATAATTTGTTTATGTTTGCACATTCACCTGTTACCAACATTGTAAAATTTAATTAATTTACAAAAAAAAACAATTTAATTTTGTTTTCGTTTATCCTGGCTAAGCCCAAGGCTACAAGTGTTATTTATATAGTCCCAAAAATAATATAGTCCCAAAAAGACAATGCCCACTGTCCCTGCCACTGCATTGCAATGCCCAATGTGCAACATGCCTTAATATATCTCTCTTTGATATAGATATCTTGAGCGGCAAGCAAGCCGAACTAAGAACCGGGTAATTGTTAGAGTATCCGTTACAAACATTTCCCTCAAAACGGATAGACCGACTTGCCTAAAATCTATTTTGTTTATGAGGGTATTATTAAAAAAAATATTTTTGTATTAGTACGCTTAAAGCAATTAATATAAATATTATTCATTTTTTATTACAAGGAAAGATCAGTACCTATATATCACCAGAGAGTAATACGTTGCTTTTTTTACTGATTACAGGAAGTAATTAAATAAAAGCGATATGGAAAATTGCGCATAGTATCCTTCTTCTCCATCATAACGCGTTGGACACAATCGTGGGGACACAATATAGTTTTGAAAAACATCAATCTCCTACTTTCAAATTTCAAGAAACAACGTAATGAAAAGTATTTAACTACAATGATTCATTACGATAAGCAACTAGTGAACATTTTGATAGCATTATCATCGAGAATATTTAAGATAATTTATTAATATGATAAGTATGATTAATTAAAAAGTTATTGATTTAAATTAATTATTAATATTAATGATAAAAATTAAAATGATAAAAATTAATTATTAATGAAAATTATATTTTTGATCTGTATTTTTTTTAAATATCATGAAATCCCAATACAATGAAACAGAGAAATACAGATGTACTAATTTTTTAAACCGAATAAGTAAAATACATATAATTATATTTGCAATTTTAATATACATTACCAATTTTTTTAAATTTCCTTCGTATCAGCCAAATTGGTATTGGTATGTTTAAAAGAAATTGTTTGGCCTCGCCTCTTCAAACTGTGTACCAAAAAAGTAAATTCATTTTTTTATAAGTAACTTACTTGATTGGACAATTACTTTTTAAACTTTCCGCACTTTTTCTATCTTATTTCTTTTTTTTTCATTCCAATTCTTGTATAGGAAACTGAAAACTATAAAAGAAAGTTAGAAAAACTCAGGACATTTCTTTGTCAATTTAAGATAGTTGCCGTGCGAAATTTACTGATTTTTTTATATATTATTCAAAAAATAAACATCTAACTTATACTAACTTATTTTGAAATTTAAAAATTACGAAAACCCGTCGAGCGATTTGTCTAAAAAACTAAAAGTAAAATGATGCTAAATTAACATTTTAAAAAATAATTTACCATTTAGTTTCGGAAAAACCGTTCTCAAAAATTGTACAATCAACATTACCGGTACGCACGAAAGTAGTAATTTCACCACAATTTTCATTTTATTTAAAAAAACACGGCGAGAGATTTGTCTAAAAAACTAAGTGAATGTAAAATTATGTTAAATTAACATTTTGAAAAAATAATTTACCATTTAGTTTTGGAAAATACCGTTCTCAAAAGTTGTACAATCAACATTACCGATACGTGCGAAGTAATAATTTCACCACACTTTTTTATTTTATTTAAAAAACACGTAGAGCGATTGGTTTAAAAACCTATGTCACTGTAAAATTATATTATATTAACGTTTTGAAAAAGAAAGAAAATATATACAATTTAGTTTTGGTAAAAATCGCTCTCATAAATTGTATGACTTTTCAACAACATTAAAACGACAAAAAAATAATCGTCTGCAAATTAGTATGGAAACGCGTCATAGCACATGCACGTGAGACACACTGAAGTCGGTTTCGACTACAGGTTTCCATACTAATTTGCATACATCGACTTTTTTATCGTTTTAATGTCGTTGAAAAGTCGTACATGTGATTTGAACTTAGCAATGCGTAGTGATACTAGATTTCATCGGATTTTTTGTGAGCATCCAAATAGCTTTAAAGCAGCTCATCACCTTTCATAAAATGGAATCCGAAAGTTATATTTGCTAATTCAACATATATTCCATTCGGATCAAAAGTATGTCATATACGATTAATTGGGTAGAAAGTACTCAATATATCATTTCATATCCACAGGGCACGTAAAACAAAGTACTAAAAAAACTCTCAACAGATAAGCCGCAAGCGACGTCACAAACAGAATGGGAACTCACATTATATCCCTACAAATATAATCACCCGCCGCATGGTAACACGACTGACGTCTAGAAACGGCTACCGATTCTCAATATATACTTGTAGATATGTGGAAACAGCAATAACACACTTCTATATAGACTATACAGTATACTCAGAAATGGAGATTAAAATACATATAACGGCCCTTAGTAATACGTAAAATAAAAATAATGAAACCACTGTTACCATATCAACAGAGTTTTAAAAGAATTTATATGTGTATATATTAATAGCAGTGTCTGCGATTTCCTTTAACATATAAATATATAAACTATATAACTACATACAAATATATAAACTGTTTGCATGGCAGGTTAGCACAATTACTTTTAGATTTGTCGCTTGCCGATTTTATTTTCATCCGGATAATTCTCCAAAACATTAGAATTATTTCAGAGTATAAAGGATATATTCGGTCGTAATCTGCATTTTGTTTCATTTCTGTACTGTAAAGGATTCTAAAAATGTCAGACAGAATGAATGAAATTTGTTGTAAATAAAAATATTTGCGCCCACATTTGTTTGATGTGACGTTCGTGTGCCACGTTAATAGGGTTGCTACTCGTATTTTACATAGTTATTTTAGTCAAGAATACTCTGTACTTTACAAAAGAAATAAAGTATTTTAAAATACTTTTGTTACATATGTATTTTAATGCATGTCATTTTTAAACATTTTTCGAAATTGGTTACGCTTTTAAATAAATTAAAAACATCAACAAAGAAGGAGTTTAAATTTCCAAACATAACCAAATAGAGACACATTTAGTAGACAAACTATAAAAAAGTAAAGCTAACCTATGTGAATAATCTTCTCTTCTTATTAATAAATAATATTTCAACAAATATGCGGCTTTTCTTCTATAAAAAACGTGATCACATTCGAACAGTTAACGAAAATGATATGAATAAACGTGTGTTAATAGAGTATTTTAGTATTGGGCTTGTAAATATGTGACTTATATAAAATACAAAGTACGTTTGTCTAGAATAACATAATATTTTGTTGTAGAGTACGAGTGACAACCCTAGCAGCGTGATGCGCGAACATTATGATAAGCGTACATATTTTTTCTATATAAATTACATTTATCCTTGCTACCGTACTCGGAATCCTCGCAATACGGAGATAAAATGAAATGCACATTACAACCGAATACACCTTTCTACTCTGCTATATTTCGAACGTTATGGAAACTTATACGGGCGAAAAGAAACCAATCGATGAAAAGAAAAGCATAATTGTTTGTGCTTACGTATTGTATAAACGGCTTAGATAAGCGTATATGGATAAGGAAATCGCGGAAACTATTACTAATGTATTTAAATTCTCTTATTACTTTATTGATAGGTTGACAGTTTCGTTATTTGTTCATTGACTTGTTTCTAAGTGCGGTTATTTATATATTGTTCCAAGTTTCTCCGTTTTAAAATACCTACATGGACGTATGTGCTTGTTGTTTCCGCATACGAGTATCATTTTCAACTGAGCATCGCTTGACGTTTCTAGATATCAGTTGTGTTACTATGCGTCGGCTAATTGCACGTTGGTTCTCACACCGTCCACCGCTTCGTGGCGTATCTGTCGAAAGTTTTTTTAAATGATTTTATATTATGCCTTTAGATAAGAAAAAATGTGTTACGGTATCTACGTATAGAACACTGTCCACTTTCGATTTATCCCGAAGTTCATATTGGAATACGCACAAAGTGTAGTTCTGTGGTCTATCACCCATATGCATCAAACATGGTCAATACTGAGTAGACTTTACCGACCGTGCCCTTGTTGCACGGTCCAATCCGTAAAGTATTCAGACAAAATATGTTTAACTGTCAGTAAATCTGACTTGAGAGTCCTGATCTTGTGTTATACATACGGGCGTAAGTCTCCAAAAATTGTTGACGTACCTTAATAGAACTAATTTCGGCCTTAAATCTTATATAATTAGCTTTCAAATACTAGTGTTTACAAAATTAGAAAGTGGTACAAAATTAGAAGGTGGTGACACTCTATTGACTGTGTTCAGTAATTCGCATAATATGCAAACTTAAGATTCAATCGAGGCATGTTTTGTACCACGTAACAAACAATTACATGTTCGTCCTTTTTTTTTAATAACTATCTCAACATTACATCAGAATATATATTATTATTGAAATGAATCAAACATTGTTGGCCATCGAGACCATAATCGATCATGCCCCCTTTGCCTGCACAGTGTCGCCTTCAAAAGCAATCGATCAATAGTTCGAGATCGGAAACAATCAATATTATATGTTCGAAGTTATCGCCGCATTTAATGGCGATCGAAAATGCATGATTCATTTGTATTATCATAGTATTGTCATATTTTTAGTAGTTAGGTGCTGTTTAGTTTGTTTGGTTTTTAAGATTTGTTATAGAAACAGCTTTTTCGATTAACATGAAACATTTACCATAGTATAGCTTATAGTGTATAGGTAGACACAGGATATTTGTGTATACATATATATATATATATATATATATATATATATATATATATATATATATATATATATATGTGCATGTTTGTTTTTAGAATGGATGGTTAATGAACGAATATGATTTTTATAAAGAGAGCAGAGTATGACGGGTTTATTTTTGAGTTAACACGACAATGAAATGTAAAATGAAAACAATTTCTGGATACATATGACTAATATTATAAGTAGCTTGTTTGATAAGAATTTCTATGTTACAAGATGGAGCTGTAAAGTTCTGTACTCGATGAAAGCACAGAATAAATGGTTTAATCGTTGAGAATACCTTTAGTGAATGAACCGTTAATATAAGTATTATATAATCGAGTCATAAATTGAGTCATGATGCGTTTTTGTCCGTGCCAAACACGGACGGGCAGTTTGTTATTATTAAAATGAATTAAGCTCTCTTTTTAATGTAATAAGGAAACAGACGCGGAAAAATCCAAGCGAGTACAAACATGTACAAACGAAGTGCGACTTCCTTTTGTCATCTGTAGGTCATGTTGAATGAATGATTCGGAATCAGAATAAAGTAGATTTCTATAATAATCGAAAAGATGAATTAGGTTTTATTTCTAACCAATTTATTTCAGACCGAACTTTTTTTATTTATTGCGGTTATCTATCATAATTATTAAACAACAAATTTTTAGGTTTCTTTTATTTTATATATTTACTATTATGTTATTAAAGACCTATAAAGTATTGCCTAAGAAATTTCCTATACAGGAAAATAGTAGCATATGATAATAGAAAAAGACTAATATTTTTTATTCCTTTTTTATCTAAAATCATGACAGATATTAGTAAAACGTCATTAAAAACAGCAAAGCAATGCCTTGTTTTGTATTAAAATGGTTATTAATTATTATTATTTCAACGTATACTATTTTATAAGAATTAAATTAAAAATAACACGAAATTTTATAAAAAAAATTGACAATGAAGATGCTTATCACGATGTGAGATTCACTGTCGTTACGTGCGCTACGAACATATTCACTTCCGCTTTATGGTTTCCTCTCTTTCCTTCCATTTCAAATACATATTTATAAAAATGTATTTTTAGCACCTTATCGAAATTAGACAGAAGTTATAATGGCAATATTTGCGAAATATTAAATGTCTTAAGACAACACTCAACCATTGCAACAATTCTGATCTAAACATCGTTGCAAACCATTAAATTAATATATCGGATATATCTCTAACCTACAGTTTCATTTGAGACATATGCATTTAATCGTCGGATCTAAAAAGCATTAAAAAGGTTTTATAAAGGTTATATCTGATATACCTAGATTTTGTAATAAATTTACGATGCATTATTAAATAATGCTTGATGATCAGCCATCTTGTTCATGTTAAATATCTGTGGGTTATCAACAGATCCTCACCAAATTATTTGCCATATAAATTAATATTGACAAGAGGCATCTTTATATGCTTCTATACTGTTCTGTGGAATGTCGTTTTTAATTGAATAATTGACATGTTATTTCCGACCTCCAGTACCATCATATATGCAGATGACATTTTAAATATTGTTCGGTAGGCGAATCACAAAGAACTGGAGAACCGGGTAGGATATAGCTGTATTTAGATCTTCAATCGAACACTAAGAACAGTCACAGCTTTGCTCCCAATATTCTATGTCTGTTTGGTTACGGGTGAATACTTAATTCTAAACCCATGTTCATATTGCAAGTGCTGGTCATCAGTGAAGTTGCCAAGGTTGTAATCTTGCTCATTCATGCCCCACTTTTAAAGATAGATTGATTGTTAAATAAAGCAACCTTATATTACCATAACCTTTTTTTTCTTTTATGTGGCAACATACTTCGAATTATCATTCTATATGGCGTTGGTGCTACTTCACATAGGCAAATAATAAATGAAAGGATTCGTGATCGAATCATAATACGCACTACTCATGGTTTTAACCAAACATAGGTACTATCAGTTGTTATTGTGCCAGACATGCAATAATCACTCTTGTGATTATTGTACGCGTGACGCAACTTCGTTAGCGAATAAATAAGCAAAAGGAGTTAAGATACGGCGTTTATTTAGTTTTCAAATTGATTATTTTGTCAATGGGACATTCATGTAGGTACCTATAATACGGTCATAATCATGCCAACGACCAAACCTTGGCTACAGCTGGTCACGCTCGAATTGCGTACAATGCGCGCACAAATTTTCTGTCTACAACGTTCACGTAAACCGCGTCACATTAACATTTCATAACTCGATAAACGTAGAAAATATGGAAAACGATTATATTTTAATACAAGATAATTATTTTTTTCGCAATCATTATATTTTGGTTGCAATTTACGTTTAATTAACGAATGTTGCTGTGAATAAAAATTAATGTGGTGAATTTTGGAGGATTACAATTGTCTTTCAATGTTGACTCCATAAGACTTTTTTATATTTTCCCTATGAATAAATATTTTAAAAGACACAGATGGACACAATTTTTAAGTTTTCGTTGAAAGTTCAAGTTAATATTTTATGTTTTTTACTTTTATTATATATGAATGTGTTTTATGTATCATAAGCCTGAATTTAGTCACAGAAAATAAATAGTTTCTTTTTTTAATTCAATGAAGTTGTAAGTTTTTTTTTCTCGAAATGATTTTGGATCATCAAACTCAATAATAACGTTAATTTGCAGTTTCTTAGGTGACGCAGTTAAGATTAAATATCTGTGACGTACAATCGGACAGACGGGCATTATTGGAAGATAATAAGTGTTCCGTTGTTACCTTCGATACCTACTCAACGCTAAAAATGAAGCGGGTTCGCCAAAAGAAAATAAATTGAGATAACGATTGCCACGTACGCCTATGCGTGTGTTGTTTTCTGTGCGATACAGTACAAATGACGTTATACTCAATAGACAAGTTATATCCAATGACATTGTACTCAATAGACACATTATACGTATATAAATCGAACAAAAAATAAGGTCTCAAATAGCGTCACGTGCGAATTACGATGAAAGAGATAGAAAGTCCACGAAAGTACGAAACGTATATATAAAAAAATAGGTAGTCGAATTGAAGTTGAGACAAATTACTCAAATTTCGGGGATCACTTTTAGAACGCTAACGACATGGCAACAACATATATAACGTCATTCATTATAATTATCCGTTGACGCGTGAGACCACATTCTTTAGACCGTTTTATTTCTATTTAAATACTATTCATCGAGAAACGAATCCTGAAAATATTTCAATGTCGAGTTCCTAATAAATAATAGAGAGACTTCCTTTCGCACAAAGTATTAATATAATTTGCTTTTCGGTATTTTATTAATACAATCGTTGACATATCGGCGGCGGAGTCGACACTGCTGATAAAACGGATAAATGATTTTTAAATCTATGCAACCAACAGCGTTAGATAACGTTTTATTATTCATCCGTAGGTATGTATATGAAAAAATTTCCCTAAATTGAAATTACGTCATTAGTTTTACGTTTCATCGAAATCTGTAGACACGCTTGCGCAATTAAGACACTTTCGATTTATATACTGCCACAATCTCATCGTAGATAGCCCCATAAGGTTGAAATAAATAAAATATATTTGGTACAAGCGTTAATTGGTGGTTAATTCATATGTTTTATCACAAAACGCTTAATATTCATTTAACATACATTTTCAAATACCAAAAACATAAAACAGGAAAATGTGAAAAAAAATTAAATTGCCTGAAAAACATTTGAAATTTGGCAGGTTTTTATTTGCAATGTTATACTCAATAGACACATTATATCAACAGAAAAAAAAAGAACAAAAAATTTGGTCTCAAATAGGTGTAGGCACAAACTTTCATACCAGAGATAAAATCAAAGAAAGCATGTATATAAAAGAGCTAGTCACGTTGAAGATAAGACAATTTTCTGAGAATTTTGAGAACTCCTTTCGCAGCTCTAATGATATACCTATATAATATAACATCATTGGTAAACCAGTTTTCGAACAGATTTTCTTTTGCTAAGTGAAGTACAAGAGGCTTTTATAACTATTAAATAAATTGTTTTTATAGGTATTCTTCATTTTAAAAAATTAATGTAGTGCAGGATACATAAAATACTCGATTTATAAACAAGTTAAGAGCTATATCACAAATAGCTATACCTCGCATAATTTTTCTTTAGACTTATTCTCTTTTTCGTGTCATGTTTAATACACCTAAGTAATTAAAAATACTTACAAAATGATAATGAATGCTAAACGAGACACCACTTGTCTACCCCATGACAAATAGTATTTACGTAAATGTGCATTATGTGATGTACATATGTATGTGTACACATATTTATTATATATCTTTTTACTGTTACTTAGTTTACACAATCAATTGCAGTATGTAACAAAACTATTACTTTCTTACTAATATTCTGGTTGGTTGTATGAGATTACTTTTTAGCAATAAGTTCGCATTATATTTGAATTGTATACCTAAAATTTATGAATAAATGAAATAAACTATTGTGATAATAATACTGTTATAATAATAAAACTATACTTGACAAATAGTCGCAGTCAGCAATTTAAAATGTTAAATATTACGATAAAATATGTGTCAGATATATATATATATATATATATATATATATTAAAAATATATATATATATATAAAAGATTAATGTTTGTTCGTAACCGCTTTCTCCACAATCACCTACCGCTTTCTACTCGCGGTTGTGGTGGTAGATAGCCCTTGGTCTCCCATCGATGCCAAGAGGATTTGGTAATGGTGGCTGTGAATGGGTGGCAAAAGTGTGTGACGTTATGTAGTTTTTACCAAGAGTCTTCCAGTCTTTTATAGAAAGATTAAAAATTTTTAGAATGTGCCACAATGTTCTCCCTCACCCCCCCTTCAACCCCTTCACCGCGCCAGCGTATATCAAATGGATATTCAAGAATGTTCTGAAATTATACATGCTATGTTCTCGAAATTTCGATCCTCGAATATATATAAGACGAACTTCATTGTGCATTTATTATATTTAGTATTATTTTAGCAACAAAAGGAATGAATTGAAAAGGATAAAAAGCAAAAACCCAAAGTGAATTTCTCTACATATAATTTATATTAATTCCTTGTGAAATATGCGCACAAAAATTGGTTCCATGAGTGCTTTTTGATTCAAATAAGCTTGTCTATAATAAAGTATACTTATTTATAATTTCCTTAGTAAAGGTTATACAATAAATTGTTAGTAGTCATCATGAATATTAAGTTATGCACTTTGAGATAATTTTTTGAAAAAAAATACAAAAAAAATTCTTTTAATTTTTCTAGATTATAATTTATGGACGCTATCTACAAATTTACCGTACTTTACATTTTAATCATGATCCGATAATTTCCTACAAGTAAAAAAAGGGTGACAAATCCATCATTGCCAGAATTATGGAAGAGAATGGGGGAACAAGATTCTTTCAACAACTTTGCCACAATAACGGAAATAGTATAGGTTATAGATGTAGGTTGGAACCGGGAAAAATATTTAACATTATTTATATAATATGTTTTCAATTATCAACTAAATATCACTCTACCAGTAAACGTGTCAATATCAGAGACGTTTAAAATGTTTAAGATAAATATAAAACGTGAATATCTTCTATTCGCAATTCCATTCGAAGACTAAGTGTTACTTCTTGAACAAAATGAAAATAATCAAATGAATGATACTATTATGACCCCAATTTTACAAAATGGTAACTTTCGTTTGTTTCTTAGAGTCTGCATATAGATAATGGACATAGAACATCTATATACATGAAGCCATTTGCCACTCACTCATTATTTGACTGATTTAATAGGAAACCTACAGAACAATAAAGCATATGAACTTGGCATTTGACACGTATGTTTCTTTTGCCTTCTAGGTACTTGTTAAAAAAGGACTTTTCAAAATTCAACCCCTAAGAGTGCAATAGGGGACACAAAAGCTTTTATGGGAGAAATATTTTTGTTAATTAGAAATATTTTACTTGAAACCTTAGCATAAATACTTTACAATAAAATAAGGAAACACATATTTCGTCATTTTCCAAAATTCTGCTTCTTAGTAATTTCAAGGGGCTGGAAAATATTGTATGGCGTAGAGACTCGCTAAGAAGGGATCTATTAATCTGAAATGTTGCAAAAATATTCCACTAACTAAATAAGCAAACGCAGATTATTGATTTTCAAAATTCAAATATGTTTAAAAACAATTTGAATTTCACAATTTGCATATAGTTCTTACTTACGTTTTACATCATAAATTGAATACGTAACAGGAAGTTGTCGCGACAGTATTGAGCCGTTAGGTGGTGGGCGGTAGCCTTGAGACATGATATCACGAGCACTATAACTGAATAAAATTATATGAAATTTTTCACTGGTTTCAAATAATCATGCGGTTACATACTACCATTCCACTCAATACTGTAGTACATACTCTCATTTCATATATTTTTAGTGAATTAAATTAAAATTTAATTTTGGTTTTAGTCTTGGTTAAAATTATAGTTTCTATTGGTGTTGTATTGAACTACTTAATGTGGCCTATTTACATTTATTTTAATTTTTTGATAGTTGCGTATTATAAATTGGTAACATTTTCAACATTCTAAGTTGTATTTCAATAGCAGGTACATTAAAAAATGTAAGGTACATAGTAGAAGTCACAGTGATCACTGGATGTGAGCGGAAAGAAAATTATCGTATCTCAGAATCCCATATGATAAGAGGCTTAAATTTTGACATATTTTTAGTTTGATTATTGGAAAATCTAAACGTTTTGATGTTGAGTTGGGTCATTAGTTTAGAACAAAAAAATAGTGTTTTTTACACTTTCTTATTTACATTAGTAAAAAATTTAAGAAAACTAGTTGAAACTAATACTTACTTTATATATCTAATTCTTAGTTCTAATACTTGAGGTGAATAATAGAATGCTTGAAGTATGAAACACCTATAGAAATGGATCACCTGGTAAAAATATATTTTTAGTGCCACTACAATTGTTTATGTGAAATAATGGTTATTGGATGGAATGTTCTTTGTTAAGTGTGTACACTTTCACTAACATAACACTTAAATGCTTGTACCTTTATTTTATTGTTAAACTTTGCGATTTTGTTACATTTTCATGTCATTTGGGTTGTCATACAATTACTACGTAGCTTCAATTTCTGTTCCTGTTGTTATTGAGCATTCAAATAAGTTTTATCATAGTTCCTGCGGACTTTTAATTTTTTATAATTAAGGAAAAATACCGTTAGACCCATCTGAAGTACCTAAGGCTGTGGTTCATGTTGATCTTAGCTACAACCAACATCCAATTACTGGACACTTAGTGTGCAGCAAACAATGGTAAGAGATTTTTCTTACCCACAGAAACTGGGGAAGCACCAACTTCAGTGCACTTTAGCTCATGATTACCGATTCATTCCAAGGACCATAATGAATTGAGTCATTATGAGCAACCAACCAGGGCTCCATAACTTCTCCTTCAGCACAAGAGACCTAGAGTTCGTTTCACATTTGAGTGCACTAATTGGACTATGGAGTAGTTGAAAAGCGTTTTGTTTTTGTATACAAGCAGAACCTCCTTGACAGATCCAGATAGTAACCAGAGGCTATATAAAAGTCTAAAAGGAAGCTCCACGAGCGATGGCAAAAATATTGTGTTACCAGGGAAGCTGAATAATATAGTGTGGTATTTCTTACGATATTTGTGGGAATCTGATTGTTTTTTAATGAGACTGTAAATACTCAGAAGAGATGGAAGAGGTTTTTTTGAAAGAAAAAATTTCCACTGCTTATAAATAATACACCAATTTGTTATTTTTTCAAAATTGTTGTTTTTTGAAACTGTTTCTCAAACAGTACGCATCCATGCTATGGATATTCTGTGTGAAAGATCTCATGCGTTTCTAAACTCCACTGAAAAAAAAGGGACTTATGAATTTCAGTTCTACGTCAAACATCGTAGCGTGTGAAAAGAGTATTCTCCATATCTCAAAAGGAAAAACTCAGGCTCTTATAAAATCACTCGCGTATCTGTCCATCTGTGTGTCACAGTTGTTTTTTTTTTCAGAAACAATTACGAAGTAGATGAAAAACATTTTTGCTTCATGTATCCAGAATCTCAAAACTATTTTTTAAAAATTTTATTTAAGGTTAGTTCTAGAGATATTCTTGAAAATGTCCACATAAAACATGTTGCACCTGCATCTCTGAAAACGTGAACGCCAAAATTAAAAATAAAACAGCATTACTTGAAGTTAATTGGAAAAATTTAGTGATGATCGTAAATTTTCATATGTGTAAGTATGTACCTAGTATTGCAAGTTTTATAATGTACCTAGTCTCAAGTTATAATTTGAGCAATAATATTAAAAGGCACCTGGATATAACTGTGTATATTAAGGACGTTTCATTTAAATATATTTAAAATTATCAACATTTTCCAGTACCAAAGATGGAGATGAAAACTCAAGATTTCACAATATTATAAAATGGCTTTAGCACTACACCACTCTCTAATCCTGTAGACACTTTGGTCTTAATAAACAATATCAAAGAGATATATGTCATGACACTAGCCCAACAGTTCTGCCCTATATGAGTCTTGGATCAAGTCGATAGCCTGTGAGAACACTGCCCCATTAACTGTCGGGTTCTTTTGAAATGCATGCAAAGGCCCACCCCAATGCAAAACAGTCTGCAGGCTTGCACAGTTTTCGACATACTTAGAAAGAAATGCAACAATAGTACCTCACAATTTTCCCTGTTTAATTATTATATTTTGCCCTACTTTATTAGAGCATTGGACATATATCACATTTATTTATATAATATAAAAGAATTATAACAAAGAAAGACCTTTCATTTGAAAAATTGTTATATGCACAAATTACACTTTCAAATGAAAACCAAATTGTTTTTTATCATATAAACCTTAAATATATAAAGTAATGGAAACAAAATATTTCTATTAATATTTCACATCGTAGCAAGGCACACGGTTTTGCAAACAAACATCATGGAGAGAAGCATGACTTTATTTGTCATGTTTTGAAAAAAAAATTAGTATATTGATCAATACCTAAGAAATTTTACAAGAACATCACAAAAACGTGATGACATTTCAAAGTTATGTAGACAAAAAACATGAATGAAGTCATCACAAATATCCAGTAAGTTAGTATTTAAAATAAGATATATTCTTATCAGTATTGTCAATGGTTTGGTTATCAACCTAATATAAAAACATTCTCCTCTGTTATCACAAAAAAGTTGAAACTAATCGTCTTCTGCAATATCTATAAACATTTTTGACTTACATAACCTTAAAAATAGAAACGCCTTATCGGTGAGTAATCATTTCTTTTTGACTACAATCATTTGGTATCCTTCACGGTTTTATTATATATTTCTAATAATTTTCTAAGCGTCGACACTAATACACTATTACATACAGCTTCTTGTACTTTCACATCTAATCATAATTTTTCACTACTTTCATAAATGCTTCAATCATTCTATCAGATGAATTTAGTCATCATCATCTATGTTTGCATGTAGTCCTTTTTAGAGGTCGCAGGTAGTATTGTATTGTTATCCACCATAGTTCTGTAAACAATCAAAAGTCAATTCTATAGACACAATTCTTTTTATATACAATAGAAAATTCCAAATGCAAATTGACTTTTGCTTTTCATGTTTGTACCCAACAATAGATTTTAAATGGTTATGGATATTTGAATCAATTGACAAGAGTTCATTGAATAATTATTATGTAATTAAACAATGGATTTTCCTCTAACATTCCTTTAAGCAAACTCTTTCCGTCACCCACTACTATTCAGTTGAGAAACGATGAAGTACACAGTAGTAACAAAATTAATATGAGGTGACAATCTTTTTTGTTAATCCTATTTTATGATAACTTTACTTCTACAGCCTAGCACTGGCCTATATTTTACTAAAATTCCACATTTCTATTGAATCCAGTCTGTATGTATAAACTGTCAAAATCTTATAACCATTTCAAAATATCTGTTGAATTTATAAACTGAATGGAATTTGATACTTCTGATACGGCTAATATCAAATAAATGTATAAACAGGAAAATTTGATAAATCACATAACACGTTGCATTTTATCGTAAATATTGTAACACATGGCAAGTCAGGATAATTGATAAGATAATTTCGTATCTTATCAATTTCATAGATAGCCTTGAGATTGTGAACGGATGTTTTATTATTAGTTAGCCATGACAATATTATCTATTTGTACAATCGATAGATTAATCTGTAAAAATTTTAAGATGCACAATTTGAATTATACATTATTGTACTGCATATTACAGTCAATTTATAATATTATATAAAAGTAAATCTGTCACTGTAGAACAGACATACTATATTTTAATATAATCTATATATATATATATATATATATATATATATATATATATATATATGTATATATGTATATATATATATATATATATATATATGTTTGTGTTAATGTAATGTATCCTAGGAGATGTCGATATGTATGTTAGTTGAGTAGTTATTCAGGGTTTTTTCATTATCTGGGAACTCCATGGACTTGCCACATATTTAGTACCGCTGTTTTTTGCATATTTAAATAGGTTGTGGGTTTAAGTCTAGGGTCTTTTATTAACGGTGTAAATAAACAGGGATTACGTCAGTTGTGGATAAAGCTTCGGGGACTATGAACCAAAAACAATAATCGAGAAAGCTGAATTTTCTCAAATAATATTTTTGTTAAAATGTGCCTTTGGTACTGTAATATTGATCAGGTATGTAGTTCTAACTATTTTGTCTTGCAGGGTATGATCAGGGCTATAATAGTTATTGGTTCTTTCTATCTATATACTTCAGTCTTGGTAAAGTTTACAAGTCTCGTTTTCTAGGATAGGATTAGGTATTTACTCTTAATAGTGTGAGCAGTTGTGTGAAATATGTATGAGGTTGTGTTTGAGCGCTAGTTTCTGATGGACATTAGTTATTTGGTTAAGTCTATGCATTTGGTCTGTTTGCTTGAGATTGGGGTTATGTTGAATGGTTTCAGAGTGTATGTGACATTTGCAGTGTTTGACGTTAATAACATGGTCTTGTACTGCTATAATAAATCCTTATGTTTCTGGGAATAATACCCCTACTTTAAGCTATTATATTGTTTGATGATTCACTGTCTTTGTGGTGTTGTAAATCAGTGCATGCAGATTCTAGTTTATACTATTTTTAACTATTGTTTTATGTATTTTCTTTGTCAAGTCTTTTCTGTATATGAATAATTATCAGGTTTGTAACTGTTCTTTTCACAGAGCATTCAAATTTATTAGTTCTCTACCACCGTTTAATTTTTTTTGTTTTGTCAGCCTTTTTTCTGCAGATTTAGGGTGCAAGTAGTGTTTCTTTAGTAGACTGGTTCTGGTTATAAGTCCTATGTTAGCTACGTCGGTCACGTACCTACAGTCATAGACTTGATTAAGTTTACTCTTAGCTATTTTCTCGACTCTTGTATTCATTGGTGAGTGTTTTTTTAGGGCACAATAGCCTCAACTTTGACTGATGATAGATATTTGTAGAAGCCATTTAGTTCCATAGCTGCTATTGCTTCTGTGTCAGTTACTATATAGTCACCGGGTTTTATTTTGCCTTTTACTATATGTAGAATTTTACATTTATTTAATCCATATAATATATTTATCTTTGCTCAATGTCGTTGTGGTATCCATTGATTTCTTTATTTCTGGTTCAGTTTTCATAGTCTATATCCAACCTGACGGGAATTCAATAAGTACAACACTAAATTAAGGGCAGAACAAAACCATAGGGACCTCTTTGGTAAACATTTTGTTTTATTGTTAAATTTTGGTTGTGATTGTAATTTATCTGTTATTAAACGAGAGTTTAAGTTTAATTTACCTGTTATTAAACAAAAGTTTATTCCCGTTTGACATTGTATTTTGTAGGAAAGGGATTACAACAAGATCTCTTTTACATATTTTCAATATTTTTATTAATGAAGAATAAGGGTAACTACAAAAGGCTTTTTTGTAATCAATGTAAGTACAGTATAGGGTTTTCTTTTCTAAGGTGGATGGTTGAATCTACAAATTCTAACTTTACCGCCCATTTGAACCTGCCTACTACCTTTCTTTTCTTCTACTAGTATATTATTTCTTTTTAAATATATATTTATTTTACTTGCAAGGATTGAAGTTAGGATTTTGTATATAGTAAGTAAGCAAGTAATAGGTCTGCATTATGATGGTGGTTGTGTGTACATGCCTTTTGATTTTATTGTTTTTGCAATAACCACTAGTATATTTCGTTTTCTCATTATTAGACCCCTTAAATTTCTTACTATTACTTTATGTATATGACACTTGGTAATTTCCTAATATGTAATTTTAATTGTGGTATTTTAATAACTATTTCTGTGATCTTTTCAAACTTCATTTCAAATATGGTGCGCAATTTGCTTTCCTCTTCTGCTATCCATTCTGCTTCATTATTATTTTTATCTAAACATAGGTTTATGTTAAATGTTTTTTCATTGATTGAAAGTCTGTTATCATTTTCCCTCTAAAATAATTTTTTGTACCCAGCTTGCATAGTAGCTTTACATGCTATTATTGTTTTTGTTAAGTAATTTCTGGCTTATTGTTGCTCTTGTCATATTTAGTCCATGTATTTTTCTGGCTTATTGTTGCCATTGTCATATTTAGTCCATGTATTTTTCTGGCTTATTGTTGCCATTGTCATATTTAGTCCATGTATTTTTCTGACTTATTGTAGTCATTGTCATATTTAGTCCATGTATTTTTCTGGCTTATTGTTGTCCTTGTCATGTTTAGTGTGTGTATTCCTATTTTTAAATATTTTTCCAATGCACTCTACTACCTTTTTAGATCTCTTATTATTTATGTATTGAGTGAGTTTACCTATATCAACTCGAAGTAATTCTATATCTTTCTCTAATTGGCTTTGCACAATAGTTTTATATTGATGTTCTCTCAGAGTTCCGGCCTTCTTTATATTGAACTTCTTGCGAAATTGTCAATGCTATAGAGTATATAAGGTTGTGAGTATTAATTAGTTGAGAATCATCGGATAAAAATAAATTCAGTACAAGATCATTTAAAGGCAGAATACTCTTGCTAGTTGTTTACTATATCTTAATTTTGATAACCTTAGTCTAGCGGTTGGGGTATTAAATTAATCTTGTAGTAATTCGTCGTTTATAAATTATTACAAGACTAACTCAATACATTTCGTGTGCTATTGAGTTTCTGTTATCAAAAAGATATTCTAAGCATTCCATTTTGTTTCTTAAAAAACTGTCACATTTTCTGTTTGTATGGGTCTACAAGAAGTTTGAGTGTAATATTCGTGTGAACATCTAAAACATGTGCCTAGATTACATGGTTCATTTATATATTTATATGTGTAAGTGTGTACATGGCTTTGTGATGGAGTTGTTTGTATAATTTGTCTGTCTGATAGGTGTATGTAAATGGTTTGTGTGCAGGACTATGGTGCCGTTTTCATTATCTGTTGGCTGTTTAAGTTATCTTTTTACTTTGTCTTCCAATTGGATCAGTATTTCAGCGAGATATTTATTCTCTATTACAGCCCCTTGTTGCACAGACCCTTTGTCCTGCGATATTCACATCCAAGTATTATTGGAAGAAAAGTTTATGCAGAGTTTTCCTGTATATCACCAAGTCACTTGCAAGTTTTGTTATATAATAAGTATTCATAAAATAATATTTATAACTGAACTCCATCTCATGGGTACTCTGGGTTTCCCAGCCATAGAAAAAGCTAGTAAGAAGGAATTTACTTTCCACGCAACATCCAAATTGTGTGTTAGTAGATTTTTAAGTTCATCCATTACGGTTAATTACGGGGCATGAGATATGATACTTGGATTATAGAGTTCCATTATATCTGATTATGTCTGACATGGATGAGAAGAAATATAGATATAGAAACACTTCATGTGTTTCTCTACTACTTTTTCTAACTGAGTTTATTTGTGTTGGCTCTAACCGTTCATGGTGGATTAGTGGATGGAATGATAAGGAGTTCTGGGGCGGTTTGTTTATTTACAACACTCGAAGAAGGGCAGTTCAATTATTTTTATGATTCTCATTTTTTTTCGCACAAGTATTGAGTGACTAGGAGTCGACCATGGTAGAAACTCCAGCCTCCAGAGTTTACATATTATTATTGCTCATAGTCATGTAGACCTCAACATATACTGTTCCATATCAACTTGGGTTAGCTAGTTCTGCAGCCTTTATTTTACCTTAATGACCACTTTCCACACCCATGGCTAGAGTTGAGTTGGTGTTATGCTAAACGGAAAATCACCTGGAATGTATATTATTATTCTCATGACAGTTTCAGTTTATGCTGGTATTATTTTATAAACCTAGATGGGCTTTGCAAGTATTTTTTTTCTGGTTATGACTTGGGTTATGAGGAATCATTTCGATCACTTAGATTCAGATACAGAATGGGATTCAGCAAAATAAGAACTGTCACACTACAGTATTTAGATAAATTTAAAAGATTATTGTTTTGCCAAAACCTAATCAAGGAAAATGGAAGCAAATTACAAAGTTTTAATGACAAATGGCAATTCTCTAATTGTATGTACAGCTTGGATGGTAAACACGTCAAGTTGTTTTACCCAAAGTATTCTGAAATATCTTTCTACAATTATAAAGGCAAACATTTTGTAGTTTTTTAGCACTAGATGATGCTAATTAAAAATTTATTACAGTCGATACTGGTGTCTATGGATGTATCAGTGATGGATGTGTGTTTGCTAAATTGACACTAGGAACATTGCTGACCACGAATACCATAAATACACCAGAAGATGGAAATTTCATTTGGAAAATGACAGTAAGCCATTGCCATGGGTCATTATTGGAGACTTGGCATTACCGTTAAAACAACATTTAATGATACTAAAAAGCTGCGTTAAATGATAGAAAGAAAAAAGGTTTAATTATAGATTATTGCATGCAAGTAGGACTGGGGAAAATACATTTGGCATTTTGATTACAACATGGCACCTATTCAAATCAAAATTCAAGTCCAACCAGAGTTTATTCATAAAATTATTTTAGCTGCTAAGTGATAAAAGACGACATTTTTTTTTTGCAAGAGGGACCAGATGGGTGCCAAAACATTTTTTATCATTCAAAGGTATTTATTAAAATTCTACTTGATTTTAATTTCAAATTTAGAGATTAACTTAGTTTTGAAAATGGACATTTGCCCTGGATGAATTAATAACAATATATGAACCTCCGTAATAAAATAATTATCAACTCGCCTGTTAATTCTGATCCTGTTTGTTTCCACACTGCTTGTTTCAATGCAACATTTTTGTAATTTTTCCTTTTATTACTATGTAGGCACTCTAGTCTGCGAAATTTTTGTCCGACATAGCAATACAACACACGTGAACTCATGTGCCTTCAGCTCTTGAATCTTTGCGGTAGTGTCTGAAACTCCAAATTGGTTGTGTCTGAAATCCCAAAGTGGTCGTGTCTGATACAAGACGTCCACAACTATTGGAAATATCTAGTGAGAAAAATGTTGTCAGCGTAGGTTAATTAACATACTAAAATACAAATAAGTCGTAACGATCTGTTGCGACCGTAAGTCACATGCAATAATTTGTTTCCAACTAAGCTTCCAATGACGCGACTAATTTTTCAACTATCAGTTTGTGAGTCTTGAAACTAACATTTGATTTGAACATTAAATTAAAGTTATTTCTATTTACTTGCGTCAATAACTATGAAACCCTACTTTGACTCAATTTTGCAATTACTTATTAAAAACAAATCCATTAATTTTAGATCTGCATTTAATATTTCAAAAACTTTTAAGACTTTTCAATTGATAAGGGTTATACGATACTATCTGCCAAAACATTACAATATGAATCTCCATCCTGTCCGCCACAATATGTATTTTTGTTTTTCAAATATTATAATTATCAAGTTATTATCTATTAATAGTTAGTCACTGGTGACATAAATTTTTAAATCATTTTATCATATGGCATACATCGATAGTAATAAAATTCTGTAGAAATGTGCTATACGGACTACATCTGCCATTTCGTTATCATTGCGTTATCTATAGTCAGCCCTTTGAAATTGTTAAAAAACTAGAAGTATAATAAATAATTTTATCGTATCTGCCTTTTGTTTAAAAAATGTATTTTAATTCATAATATAGATAACTATAAATGGCAAACATTTCTGTTGCTGCATTCAGGAGTAATAATTTTTTAAAACTTTATGGTGTATAAAAAATTTATGTATTCTATCATGTCATAATTATTAAGTCTCCCGCCTTCTCTCTTTACTATTCTTTCCACCGTGACGATTTAATCACTTGTTATTGGATATATACTGAGTTCACAGAATTATCTAATGACACTGATGTCAGAACTTCTCTTATGCTAAATTTTTTGTGAAAAAAGATATAAGGGAACATATTAAGCGTTGGTCATAAAGCTATGATCTAAAAAAAATATTATTATTTAAAAATAATAATTTGATGCTTCGAATGCATGATACAACAGTTGATTACATCATCACATAAACAGTGGAATGTAATTACTTCATCATATAAATAATGAATGGAATGTAAAACCATATGAAGCTAAGCTTCATGTGAAAACTGAATGACTATTAGTTTCAAGAATACTAACGATTAGAGAGTTGAATAAAGTTTCAATACTCTCAATAACTGAGAAATTATATCCCATCATAAAATGTGAGGTGACCATCAATAATCATACCAAGATCTCCCTTTCAAGTGTAATTCCATTTAACTATAATTGAGGGTAAAAGTCAGTTTCAAATCATCAGTAAGAAGAAGCCAACGAGCAATGCTAAAAATGAGAAATTAAAGAGGACCTAATTTCCGTAACTGACCCTAGATTGATTTTTTATTCTCACAAACCGCCTGGGACATTTTGTGAAGAATAATCTACAGCATTATTAGTACTACTGAAAGTAATGGAAAGGACTGGTTGGTTTATATACAATAGATGTCTGAGATTAATTTGACAGAATTAAGTTTTCAATTTTCTTTATTTTATACTACTTAGAAAACCAATAAAAATGTATAAGTAATATTAACATAAATATTCAGCAATAAAACTATTATTTTTCTATTGTTACATACAAATATTATTTTGCACTTATTGATCTGATTTGACTTATTGATTGATCTTCACTTTATTTAAACTCTAAACAAACCATAGTTGCCAGCAATTGGTCCTCGTCTAAATTTTAGAATAATGTATTCTAAAATTTAACGTACAAATATATCCATATTTTATAGTCTTTTACTTTTATCTCTCAATATATAAATAAATACGTTGTAAATAATTGCTTTCAAAGCACGTCATTTACAATGAATTTCTTTCCTATAATAATAATTTTTTTATTAGGTTGGCAACTATTAAACTCACCATGTTTGTATGCAAACTTGTTAACTTTTTATATGTGGTCAAGAAAATCAGTTGTTAATTATATAAGCATCGTTGGTATCTAGCACTTATCGCCAATGTGTAGACAGAGCTAAAGTTTCGTTCTGGTAGAAATCTTTGCACCTTTAACTGTAAAACCGGTGAAGTTCAATTTTGGTATGGCTTTCGTCCTTAAATTTTCTATCACGTAAATTATTAGACAGAGAGCAAGACACATGGTAATTAGATGGCAAAAGATCTGGAGAGTACGGTGGGTGAAGTAGCATACTATATCCAAGTGAAAGTAGTTTTTCATGTGTTATTTTTGCTACGTGGGTTTGAGCACTGTCAAATAACTTTGCTTTGATTTGAAGGAAGTTTAGCGTTGACTTTGCTCAATTATTCACAATAACTCTTAGCTATAATTGTACTGTTAGCTGGAAAGAGTTCCCAATGAATAACTTCATTTATACCCCACCATGCACTCAAAAATATTTTTTATCTAATATTATATTTTGGTCTAGATATACTTTTTTCTCCAGTTCCTAACCACTGGCACTTATGCTAAAAATTAACATAAACCACCCACTTTTCATCTCCTGTTACCAGATACTTTAGCCTCTCGTCGGTATGTTGGGGACTCAGTAGCTCCAAGCACACATTAACTCTCATCTGAAGTTGAAAGGGTGTGGTAATCATGTGGTTCCAAACAGAATATTTTCACTTCTTTCTCAAAGCATGAAGTTGTTTTTCCATCGCAGTATAAGAACATGAAAATAGCACTGCCAAACAATGAGAACTTAATTTGGGGTTCTGTTTCAATAAAGCTTTTAAATTTTTCTAAATCAATTGTAGGAGGTCGCTTTGGATGAGGTTTGTCAGACAAGTCAAAATTCCCTTCTTTGAATCTTTGGGACCAGTGCTTGTCTGTGTCGTTAGAGGGCATACCTTTACCCATTGTTATGTATATATTGCGTGATGCTTCACTGGTTTTTCTCCCTAAGCGACATTCATTAAGAAAGAGTACTCTAACTTCACTTTGAAATATTTCCGTTTTTAATTTATTACTTACTTACCGATTGCTCAACAAGCTCGTTCATACTGAACAGAAGTTCGAATGCCACACTCTTTATATATCCTATTAGAAATATTCTAGATGCTTCTATGACATTCCAAAAATTGGTCGAAAAAAGTGGTGAATTTATAAGTTGCCAACCTAATAGATCAAAGCTTTATTACCAACTGCAAACAGTCGCATTTAAATTGATTTATTTTCATTTATGACATTTTAATATTTTCTCTCATATCCTTTTTTTCCTTAGATACCAATATCAGGAGCTATCCAATAATAGCAATATCATTTATGGTTACGGATTCACGAAAAATACCCTTTAAAGGCTATATATAGCTGAATATGTATGGGTAACTAAGCTTTGCTCTATTATTGATAATTTTTTTTATTTTGCTTTCAATGGTAGTCAGTGCTGCGTAACATTTTACCTGTTAACATTCAAGCGTTTCCGAGTAATAATGACTTTTTTTATAAATGTGTCTAAGGGACAGTAACAACATATTTTTCATTGATGTAAATTGACCCAACACTTCAAAAGTTAAAGAAGTGTCAGTGTTGAGTACCAGTTAGCACTTTTCTTCTCCATCATCAGACCCTGAATATTAAGTAGGACCAGAATAATCATAGAGTATTCTAAACAAACGCAAACTTGAGGGACATTATGTCGTTGTGGAGTTCCTATGACGACCTTCCATCTTCATCATCAGACCCTAGATACCATCTAGTTATCATTGATACAAATCAAAAAGCCTGAACTTAAAGGGGTTACATTGTGTCATTATGAAGTTCTAGTGACCATCTTCCAGCTATATCCTCAGACCTTGGATACTACCTAGGACAGATACTCATAGAGGCAAATGAAATTAATCCAAACAAGAGAAGGTTACATTGTGTCGTTGTCGACTACCAATGAGCATCTTCCGTCATCATCATCAGACCCTGAATGCCACCATTGAACACAACATTGTGAAGTTCCTGTGACAACCTTCCATCTCCAACATCAGAACCTAGATATTGTCTAGGAATAAAGTATTCATCAAGGCAAATTAAACAATCCCAAACAGAAAGAGGATATATTGTGTCATTACAGAGTTCCATTGACTACCTTCCGGCTCCATCGTCAGACCCTAGATACCATCTAGGACCAGAATACTCATTGAGACAAATAAAATGAGCCTAAACTTGAGGAGGTTACATGGTGTGATTGTCCTAATGAGTACCTTGCAGCTCCATTATCAGACCCTGAATAAAACCTAGGACCAAAGTATTTATTGAGACAAAACACACAAGTTCAAACTCGAATGGTTTTTACCTTCTAACTACATCAGACCAAAGATATCCAGCTACACCATCAGACCCTGAAAATCAGGCCCTGAAAACTACCCAGGACCAGAATACACATTAAGACAAATGAAACAAATCCAAATTATTAGACGTTACATTCTGTCATTGTAAAGTTCTACTGACCGCTTTTCGACTTCATCATCAGCTCTTAGATACCACATAGAACAGAGTTGTCATAGAGACAACCAAGCAAGCTTAAACTCGAGGAAGCTATATTATGTCATTGTGGAGTTCCTGTGCCCAGCTTCTGGTTCCATCGTCAGACTTGGGAAATCACCTAGAACAGAGTACTCATTAGAGACAACAGGAACAAGGTCAATCTCGCATTATATTATTGTGAACATCCAGTCACAAAAAGTGCCTCACGCACATAAGTTCACGGATGAAGTGCACATAGACCTATACCTATATTCCCTCTCACTCAAGCGTTTCATAATTTTAATGTGACAGAATGACTTTAACGTTGCTAAAGAAATAATAATTTAAAAAAGTATCAAAATCAGTGCAAAGGCCAATTGCCCCTACTTATCCCGGCTATATAATCCTTTATTTCAATATTACGAGTATTTAAAACTAAAATATTGTAATAGATAATATTTTTTGCGTTCAGTCAGATCTGAATCTTTGTTCTCTTGCTTAGAGTTTGAGTGTTTACATTTTACAGTTTTAATCTAACGTAAAACTATGATAAAAATTGTAATCTAGTATGACAACATTTTAATATCTGATTAACATGTTACATTCTCATGGAAAATTCTGACACACAATAACTAATATTGCCAGATGTCAAATCTCACATACTCTAACTTATTAAAATGTAATATTGTGACTACGAGTTTGTTTTGACTACCCATATTATTAATTTATATATAAACAAAATGTCAAAGAATTAAATGACTCATTCCTATGTTGTACAGAATACAGTCCTCAAAAGCATCTGTTTATTTGTGACGATTAAACTCAAGTAGTCTTTGTAACAATTTTAAAATTTCCTCCCGTTTGTAACTAAAACTCCTAATAGTAAAATTCTTCTGCTGTCTATTTTAGATTATGGAAATATGACCATAGTATATAAAATCAATCTAGACTCAAAAGAATAGAGATTAGTAGCTAGTGCTATATATATCTTACTAACATTTTCTTTAACGCATTCAGTCGACACCTTATACGCATAAGGAATTTACTCTGTGTGTCTGATATCAACACGTCGTCAATACACCGAGTTTGTTTCGAAACATTTGTTTATACATGAAAAAATTGTTAAAAGTAAAACTACTGGTAAATGAAGAAAAATAAAATTCAATCGACTATAACATTTTCTTTCCATTAATATTACTGTAGCATAGCACATCCAAAATCATACGCTGCGATGAAGGTGTTAATATTCATGATATTCCACATGACCCATTATATGATTTAGAGTGCAACATTTATCAGCATATAGGCCTTGAGTAATTTTGCAAAGATCAGAACTTTCTAGTGATACCTCGACAAGCAATATAATTCTATAGTGAATCTTTTACATTCATTTTACATATCTTTCCATTTATAGAGTGCACTAAAAAGAATGTACACTTTATGTATATGTCTCCATAGATGTAAATTAAAAAAAAAATAATTTTACCATTTTGCTACTTTTTGACATCTCCATTATAAAGTATTTAATTGTAAAATTTCATACATATGTCCGAAATTATGGTAATTATGAGATAGAGTTTCTTCTTTCAAAATGAAACCCTAAAAACCTTATCTTATATATCCATGCTATGCTTATACCCTATAAAATATTATCCTTTCCCCTTATTTGACTTTCACTTTCTTCCACCCTTCGCACAGTCTGTATCAAAATATCACTTTTTTATAATTTAATCAGTTTGCTATACACATGACTATTATAAATTTCCTAAATAATCAAAATATTGGGCTTATATGTCAATATGCGAGCTTTATCTCATAATACTTAATCTATGCTTTATCTCTTCTAAGTAAAATTATAAAACTCCAACAACATTGTCCACAAACATGCAAGTCATTACGTATACATATAAAGATAAAGTGAGATAAGTTATGCGGAAATGTTGAACATTTATTTCCAATGAGAGTAGTCATCGAACAAAACATATATAACTGCAGCAGCCAGAAAACTAATTAGTTTATCTTACTGAACACTCAGATTATATATTAGAATAAATTTGGTCTAAGTACATATGTAGGTATAGACGTTTGTGGCACAGTATATACTTTCCAAGATTTAGATTAGTTAATCTGAAGTGAAGTCTGAAAACTAAAGGATAGATTTGCCCTAACTGCATACTTTAATTACTAATATATTTTAATTTATTTACAAGCTGATACATAAGGCAGGTTTATTGCCATAATAACAATTTCTTACAGCTAACGTAATAATATAGTCCCTCTCTGAGGATGCATTGTCCTTATTGAATAAAAAACCTATTATAGAGACAATATGCACCATTTGTAACCTTTTCCTGTTCATCTGTTTTGTGCAAGTTGACAATAGCAACGTACCTGTTTGGACAAATATTAGTAAATTTATAATAACAATTTCAAATAACCTACATATATTAACCGATTCGAATGTTCTCACTCGCATGTAGTTCCATAAAAAAAGATCTGATGTTTAACTTCAAAGATGGGCAATAGAACTTCGGAATGGATGACAGTACACCACCTGTGACTAACGAATTTGTTTCATTGCGCATGTTTTTGTTGATCAGGTTATCACAGCAGCAGATCTCTAGTCCGATGATGCATGGGCTCATTCAATGGAACTCCTCAACAAATGACAGTACATCACTCATAATTAAAGCATGTTTTAAGATTAGGTAAACATAAGTGTATCAAGCTGGCATGGTGAATACAATTCTATGCGCTTTTATTAATTAGAATCCTAGTCAAAAAGTCTATGTTCGCACTGCTCAGTATTCTAAAAATATTCTCTAAACTTCTTTCCTTACTTTTTCCGGATTTACTGACTACCTTTTTCATTATGTGGACAGCACAATATAAGTCTCTGACAAATGAAAAAAAGTTATAAAATCAATTGAACTTTAAAAAAAATCCAATTTAAAAAACCTCTTTTATGGAGCACTAAAATGTTAAAAATAATTATTATTTACCCTACCTAAGTACTATAATAACAATTGGCATAAATTTTTTCTAAGAACATACTAATAAATGTTGTTTTTGAGTCGATTCCAAGCCAAAACAAAAATTAAAAAATGTATATTAGGGTGAACAAACATTAAGATGAAGTTGAATTTTTTATCTATCAACAGCAAAAATAGATGATTTTGAAAAAATTTACAGATTCATTTAAAACATGGCTTACAATTTTGGAGACTTTAATTTCTTTTACTAATTTTTATAACAACGATAGAATATGTGTACAATCGACTATCAGACAGCACAAAGTTTGTCATCTTCCGGTGTGATTAATTTTTATCTTCCTAGTGATGTGATATGAAACAGAGAACAGGTTTACTTTATTCATATACAGAGTGTTGGTTAATTGGTATAGCAAGAATTTTTTCTCGTATTCCTCTGGAAAATATATGAAGAAAATAATCTATAAATTTTTTTTTTATTTGGAACTTTATTACAGAGAAACCATTTTAATAATCGCTCATTATTAAAGGCCGAATAAGAGGTGCAAAATGTTGTTAATTATAATCGTTTTATTTTGCTATACCACTTTAAATACATTTGTATATTTGTAGTGCCAGGTTGTTAAACTAAAAAAAAAGAAAAATTTCTTTAGAACTGGTAAGTTCTTAACACAGAAGTATAATTTTTCCCTTCAAATTCATCAATTGTTTACATGTAAAAAAACTGTACATTGGTTAATAGCTTTCAGAATTTATAATCCTAGAATGTTAGCTCCGAGAAGTTAAAAGCTGACAAGTACTTAAAGTTTTATAAATTTTATGGAGATATTTTTAAAAAAAATTACTAAGGTCCTTTTGACAAAAAAATTAGTGTTTTGATCTAAAAATAAAATAAATTAATCTAACCTCATCTTATCCTGGCATCATTTTCAAAAATACAATTTAATTTTAAATTTTTGGTTAGGAAATGGTTTATCATCAAGTGGATATCTGCACTTCTGTTTAGATTTACTTTGAACTAGTGAATAAGTTGAGCAAAATCTTAATAAAATCACAATCGTGGAAATGACAGAGTGAACAAATTCTACAAAATATACATATTTAGATAGGCTTTCATAAGCACATGGAGATTTATATAACACTTCTATTAATGCTTTATCATTACTACTTATTTATATATATTATGAGTCATACACTGATAATGTGAAACTTATCAACATGAATCACTGGTTTATAGCCAAAGCTTTTAATTTTATTGAATTTGATCATTATGTGGGATGGAAACAAGCAAGATAATATTTAATAAACTAGTTAATATATAGGTATCAAAGATTTTAGCCAAATAAAAAAATGTTTGAAATATTGTAAATCTATTTATTATACATATGCCATCAATTTAATATCAACATGAATGTGGACAGTTATATAATTAATAAACATTGACAATAAAATTGAATCATTTAAATTAAGGCTTAGCACCGAAATTATCTCTAATCACAGAGAGAATAATTACATAACCTACAAATTATATTTACAGGTATTTGATGTCTGAGAATTTAACAAGCAAGTATATAATAATGCATCATCATTATAACAGTCTGTTAGATGCCCGTTTGAACTTCAACCTCCTCCAGTTTACTCTAGAGTTGGTAATTCTGAACTTTCAACATTCAACCCAGGCCTACATTCTGGTGAATGTCATTTAATCCTGCTGTCATTTATGATGCTTCCAAGATACAGTGTGACGTCTAGTGGCATGGGCATTTCCAGGACAAACTGAAACAGTCAGTTATGGCCTCATGACAGATGAGTTAGCTTCCGCCAGCTTAGTTACAGGCGGATTTCATGGAGAGGAGTACGGCTGAAGAAGAGGACCCACCATAGCGGCGTCAAAAATAGTTTCAGTATTGTGATTATCACCCCACCTTTGTTATCATGATTATTATAAAAAAAATATTGATTTTTAAAGATTAAAATATCCATAAGAACTATGTTTTGTATGCACAATTCCTTACAAAAAAAAATATACAGCGAACTAATAACAAAATAAATAATGTTAAACTACCAAATTTCATCAAATGCAATAATTTAAGAATTGTGAGTGCATAACATCAAAACTGCACTTTCGTGTTATATGAAGGATTTCCAATGAATGAAGATTCCACAACAGGCGCAACAAAGCTGATTGATAAAACGTGTACATAAGGCATTCCTTATGTAAATACAATGAAATGAGACATCATGCCTGCCTTAAATAGTTTTATTTCCCTTCTAAACATACCAGGCCTTCACTCCTTGCAAAGGATGTAGTGATGTTTATTCCTTTAGTGTTAAAATGAACTTAATTATTGATAAGAACTTTATTATTTAAATAACTTAGAATTGAGAAAAAGTTTTCTTAAGACCATGATATTCAATTACTCAACTAATAAACTCTTGTAAATAGCACCAAATTCTGATCGATTTATCATGATACAAAATAAAGTAGTCTGTTATAGTAATCAATACAAATCTATGCATGTGTGAATAGTCTGATGTCATTAAACATATCCTATATTATAGTACCTTTTTAATAAAAATACTTTTGTTTCTTCTTACCTGATAACTTTTTACATTCGTGGTCATTATTTTTTTGAATTAGTATAGTTTAGAACTGAGCTTCACAAAAAGTCTTCTTAAGACCATGATATTTAATTACTCAACTAATAAAATCTTGTAAGTAGCACCAAATTGTGATCTTTTTATCACGATGGAAAATAAAGTTATCTGTTAAAGTAATCAATACAAATCTATGCAAGTGTGAATAGTCTTACATCATTAAACATGTATAAGAATAAAAAAATTGGGCCCCAGTTTACATTTTCTAATTATTTTGTTTTGTTAATGGGACACACTTGCAGGTAATGTGTTCATTTTCATAAGAACAAATATTTTGGACGGAGGTTCAAACCCTAATGATCATCACCCATAATTAATATATTAACCTTGAAATAAACGATTGAATATGATTATTCAAAATTTATTTAAAAATTTAGTGTCACTTCTGCAGAGATGTGATAAATTCAATCATTATCAATCATCAACCGCTTGTTTCTGTCCACAGTTGGACGTAGGCCTCTCTAACTCATATATCATTAGAGGTAGTGCCCATATCCACCATGCTTCGATCGCAGTCTGCATCTCACAGTAGTGACGCTGCTGCCCGTCATTGGCCTGTGGAATGTCATATACACAATTTTAAATATCACTTGAACCTGAGTTCTCACTGTGCTCCATGCCATGAAAGGCCATAAACCTTGTGATCAACCCAACACACCACGGTGACGTTATAAGCACAAATTATATGATATTGTATCACAGCTGCTAAGGGAATCGAATCTGAGCTCCCATGGTGCTCCGTGCCATCAAAGGCCGAACACCTTGTGATCAACCTAACACACCACGGCGATGTTATAAGCACAAATTTTATGATATTGTATCAAAGCCGCTAAGGTGAGGCACATTAGACAAATATTGTGTTTCTAACTTTCAGCTCGGTAACTAATAACTTATGGCAACACATGGAGTTTATTATCATACTATATAACAGTGAGACTAAATAAATATGTTTTAAATCTATAAAGTTACTGGCAATATTCACATTCATCAAAATGATATTACATCAAAATAATTTAGCATTATGTACTTATAGTTTGGAATCCTAGAAAATAAACGAAGTTATTACTCATCAAATTACATTGAAAGGAGAATGGGCATATCAACTTATATGACAAATAATGAACAGCAATATGTCATCAGGCAGGTTTTTTCATGTTCTAAAATTTTTATTATGGTGGGAAGATCCAAATTTTTGTGGGAAAAGTTATCGCTATAGTAAAGGCTGCGAGTTGAAACGTAAATATGAAGGTTTTTATTTATAAACTACGTGAAAGCATGCTAAAAGGCAGTGAGATAGCAACAGATGCAGGGCGCCGCGGATAGGTATCTGCAGGGGAGCTGCGACGAGTCAATGGAGCTTTTTTCCATAAATATGTCAAGATTTGGTTGTTTACTTATATATATTAATATAATAAGATGTTTATTATCCAATAACCATTAAAACATAATAACAATATTATTATTCTTATTAATGAAGTCACGTTTTATTTAGCCATAACTTTTTTCCACATTTGACGTATTCTACGATAGAAGAAGGTATAGAATATAAAAAACTTTTCTGATGACATATCGCTTATTGTTTTGGTTCCTAGGCTGGGATGGTCCATAGATTTCTGACGTGTTCCATGTAAACATTTAAGTGTACATAATATTTCCATTTAACATTTACAAATATTATAATATTAATTTTTTCACCAAGTACTATAATTTTCCCTGTAACCTTCTAGTCAGATTCTACTGACTCTGTTTTTTTCCATTTTGATTCAATAGTTGGGAAACAAGGAGAATTTTGCACATTTTGGTGTATATCATTAACAATACAGCACTCAAATGTTGGAAAAAATATTTTTGAACTTCTTATAACTAGCCCTTACAAATAATATCCCACACAACATAACAAGTAGATTTCATTGTTTGACTTTAACTGAAAATTCAGTCAGTACTACTTATCATAAATATTTTAAAATAAACAATTATACCAATAATAAAAAAAATAAAAAAAAAAAAATTTAATTATATACAAAATGTAAACACCATATATAACGGTTTATATTATAGATTTTGCTCGACGCGTAGTCGCAATAGAATCAAATAAATAAATCGAAACGCGCTTTTCGCTTTCATGTGGGACTTGTATCATATTATGACTCTTATGACACAGGCATAAGAATTATTTTACCTGTAATTAAGAATATTGAATATATTTGGCGTTAATTTTGTAGAAATTCATTATTCTCAGTTAAATGAAACTACGTAATGTAGTATTATTTCTACTTTCTTTAATTTCTTTACCACAACCTAGGTTTCATTGTATTGCAAATTCTTCAGATGTTAAATTAATGTTGATTTGAAATTGAAGAAAGTAGAAATAATACTACATCACATAGTTTCATTTAACTGTGTGTAATTAAGAAATAAAATAACTTTATGCGAAGGTATCGATGTAGCAATATATATTGGACTAGCAAATTCTTGGTGAAAATACATCGGGTTTGAAATTACAAACCCACTTAAAACTATTTCTAAACTACTGAATTTTGTGAATTTATTTCTGATGTATGACTGAGAAACATCATCTAGTACATGAGGATTCATTTAATGTCGAACAGTCAAATCCACATGTTAGTAAAGTAAAAAAAAAAAAGTCCCATCCATAATTACCATATAAATATTTTAAACTGTTAACTTCTGCAAAATATGCAAGTGAACATGGTCTATTACTATGCCAAATTTCATGTATCTGTATCAAACGGCTTCCGAGGAAATTGGCTATGACAAGACAGACACATGATGAAAAAAATTACATATTCAAATTACATAGTTTTAAATACAGATTGAATAAATAAATGAAAAATAGCTATAAGTATAAAATTGTATAAATAAATGAAAAATAGCTATAGTTTTAAGAGAAACTTAAGTATGCACTTAAAATATTGCCATTCTATTTATATTTTACTATTTAAAATACTAATATTCCTTAATCGGTTGTAGACAATTTAACATAGAAAGATGGAAGAAGTCTAATTGTACACATGTTATAAAACATACAAAAAGTTGGTTTTTCAATATGGAGGATAGTTTGAAATATGGGTGAAGACATTTTAATAACAATATTTTTTAAGATTTTCGCATTGGCTACCAAAAAAAAGGCTTATTAAATGGCAAGTTCAAAAAGACATAATTGGTTTTCTTAATTTAATTTTTTTTTCAAACAGTTTTCAAATAAATGTCTGAAAAATTATTTGTCAGAAAAATCAGGAAACTTAGTGATGAGATCTATAATAACAAAAAACTACACGAGATATTTTTTTGTTAATATAACAACCACAATGTTAATTATTGTAAAACAATTATGATTCTTAGAAATACATAAAAAATGTTATAATAATTTTTTTTTTAATTTTCCTTATTGTTCAAGTTAACATAACATGATTTATACAATTGCCATAAAATCAAAGGTTGTAAACGCATCACACATGACTGGTACAAACTTTATGTATGGTTCAAGGCCTTTACCTATCTATATAATCTCACTGAATACTAATTTTGCAAGTTCGACTAGCACCTAATCAGTTTTTAATCCTGTTATGTAAACTCTTTATGCAGCTATTTTGAAGTCAGTTTTAATTTACATTATTCTCATTTTGCATTTTTTCACAACTTTAGCTATCATCACATCCACATCATATTATATAATATATGTCCATTTCTTGTAAATAAACTTCCTAAATATACATACCAACACTAGCCTATAACCATAGTGTTATCAATAGTTATCATAAACATTTATCAGCATTCATAAATAAATTTATACAATAATACATAATCATATATGAATATGATCATAATACTCACATCTATTATCAATGTATATATACAATCAGTTACTTGAATGCCTTCATAAGAATATGTATAAAGAATTAATTCATACATATATGACGTTTATTAGTAAATGTGGACTTTCCAATACACCCATCAATCTTTTTTAATCTATACTATGATGTGTATACAGTGTGTTGTTAAATTTGTACAGTAAGTAAATTTTATCGATTTGCAAGTACAAAATATAATGATTACGTTCCAAAAAATTTTTTTGCATCTAATCGATAAACATTGTTTCAGTGTTAGAGTGTTGTTAAATTTGTATAGTAAGTAAATTTTTATGGATTTGTAAGTACAAAATATGATGATTACGTTCCAAAAAATTTTTTCGCATCTAATTGATAAACATTGTTTCAGTGTTATTGCAAGGTGTAACTGAGTGATGCATGAGTGCTGCACGATTTCATGAAAACAACATACTAAGTAATAACCAAACATTTTTGGCTAGGAATGGAGGTACTGTTTATGACAATGATACACTTAAATGCAATTCTGATTAAGTGAAAAAAAATTTGTTATTGAAAAATAAATACTTCTCTATAATAGAGACCCAAATCAAGCATTATTATAGTTTCTTTTCATCTTATAATTTAGAGAGGAATTTGAACTTCCTGTATACACAATGTGGTATAAATTAATACTTATATTAGATCATCCCATGACCAATTATGGCACAACATTATGCTATCAAACTAATCATACAGTGGGTTGCGATATATTTTTGTGAATTTTACATTGAAAAATAAATTACTTCTCTATAATAGAGACCCAAATCAAAAATTATTATATTTTCTTTTCGTCTTATAATTTAAAGAGGAATTTGAAAAAAATTCTTGCCATACCGATTGATCAACTTCCTGTATACACATTGTGGTAAAAATTAATACATGTATTAGATCATCTCATGACCAACATAATTTCATTAATTGATCAAAATTAAATGGCGCAACATTATGCTATCAGACTAATCGTACCATGGGTTGCGAAATATTTTTTTGAATTTACGTTGAAAAGTAGGCTTTACTCTATTTTCAATCATATTTTGGCCATTATGGGGTAATTTTATTTAAAGTAACATGTTCCCATACACTATCAGCTAAACTGCTATTTTTGAATATCACAACACTAATATATATAATGAAATTAAGAGGAAAATTATCACAGCTAAGCAGGTTGTACTAGTTTACAACTAATAGTGGACCAGCTTATGATATGTAGTTGGATTCATAAGAACTCTATAGAAACATGGAGTTTCTATGTCCTCAGGATATATATATATATATATATATATATATATATATATATGTATATTTAAATGTATTGCCCAATATTCCTTGATTAAAATTCAGAAAGTCAAGAAAGAAAGAAAGGACGAGTTATACGCCGATAAAACAAGAAAAAAATTTGGCTACAGATAGTGCTTTTTGCAGATTATAAAAAAAATTAATACGGTTGAAGCAAGTCCATTTATAAAAGAATTAGCTGTTTTGAGGACAAGGTAATTGCTTTTAAATCTTGTTTTTTAAGTATCACTTTTATAGCGATAATTACATGCCTACTCACATAATGTAATTAGACCAAAGCGCACATTATGGAAAAAAATCTACGTCCACTTAAGTGACTTTGCAACATGATTCCAGCTATATACATATGAGATTGTATGGCTATAGTTACGGTTCCGCATTATTATTGTACATGTTAAATTCACATGTCGTAGATATCAATGACTTTTTGAAAATTTGTCTTCAATATTTGTTTGTCATGAAGTTAACGGCGTACATAGGAAATAAATTGATGTACGTACATATTTTCACATGCATATGCCTTATTTTTCATTGTAAATTTTTTTAGTTAAACATTTAAAAAGACTAAAAGAGAGTATTATGTTAGCTAAGTTACCAATATGTATAATTTTGAATGTATTCCTTGAAATTAGATTTATTGAGTACAACTCTTACAGAAAATAGTTACAAAGACTTTTTGGCGTTTATTCAATTAACGTCATGTTGTATATCACGCACTTACATCTATATATGTATACGTATATATACACAGTGTCCGGGAAGAAGTGTCGAACAAAAAGATATTATTCTTTGATTGAAAAATAGTTGAAAATAGTCGTTAAATAAAATAAAATTTAAAACATGACTGTTTTCATAAAATTGAAAATAATATTCAGAACTACTTGTCATCTTTTTCGTTCACACGATACTTGCGCACATCGTTCAGCGTTGCTCGAGGGAATAACCCACGAATAGCTGCGTAACCTTCGCCACTGCAGGTAAACACCATACTCCGGGCAAGTATTGGGTGTGTTTAAAACTTATGTGTAATATTTTTTTTGCACTGAATTAGAAAAACAACATATTTTATGTTTTATTTCAAAGACAATTTATTCCTTTACAGTCAACAAATTGCGTCTTCTCTTGTCTATATATATATATATATATATATATATATATATATATATATATATATATCTATGTGCATACACACATACTTACATACATTTATATGTTTGTGTGTATAATCTAGACCAGCGTTACTTAACCTTGGATCGCGACCCAAATTCTGGTCATGGGCGGTATTGGAATGGGTCGTGGGAATTTTTAAAAGACATTGTGAGTGCCATAATCGCTGTCATCTTGACTCAGAATGCACCGTACCATGGGAGGCAGTAGAATGCGGGCTGTGGTAGGTGTGACGCAGCGAATTTGCGCGGCAGTGACTCTGTTCTGTTCGGAGTGTTCTAGCATGTTTGTTAATAAATGCACACTCTTTTGTCACACCATTTTAAGCGAATCACATTTAAGTAGGTACCAAACTAACTACGTATATTTACTACAGACACAGTGCTACAAAATTGTGTTTACTGCACTTGTTATAATAGATAGTGCAACACGCATTCTTTGCTGCGCTCAAAGAAGGTATGTATATTGTTTATAATCCATTTAGTAGGTGATAAATAAAATATACATTCAATTGTCGAGTTGTTGTTAAAATTCAAGTTTATAATTTGTCATCATGATTCTGCGAATCGTTCAATGGTAAAATAATGTTTACAAAAAGTAGTAGATAATATATAAAATAGGTATTCAATATTCGAGATGTTGTAAATTAATTTTTATATTTTATTGTTTTCTTTCAGCCAATATTTCAATCACATCTTTTTTCTAGTCGACAACTTTTTTGATAATCACCAATTGCAGTGGCAAAATTGTGTCACACTCTGTATGGATGGAGCACCAGTGTGATAGGGAGTCGCATAGGGTTTTGTGCCAAAGTCAAGGAAAGAAATCCAGAGATTGTTACAATACACTGCTTTTTACATCGAGAAAATTTGGCTACACGAGATATGCAGCCAGCTCTACACCGGGTACTAAAGGACGTGATCCAAATTATAAACTTCATAAAGGATTGCGCTTTGAATTCCCAAATATTTCGATTGATGTGCGAAGTAATGGGTTCGGATCACCAGCATTTATTGTACCATTAAGCTATCCAATAGTTATCCCATGGAAGGATTTTAGCCAAAGTTCTTTCTTTTAAAACAGAAATAGAAATATTTTTGACTGATAAAAAACCTGAATGCGCTAATCGCTTCATTGACAACAAGTGGATGACCAAATTGGCATATTTAAGCAACATTTTCCGTAGTAGATGCATGTGAAAAAATTACTGTTTTTAAAAATAAAGCAAAACTTTGGCGAGGAAAAATTGCAAATTGTCAATTTGCCACATTAAAATTGTTTTTATAAGATCTTAATGACAACCATATTTTTCATGCCTATTTTTTTAGAACATTTGAGACATCTTGAAGATGTATTATTATTAGATATATTCCACAAAATGTCTATATTGAGAAATACAGTTGAGTAAGAAATCCATTTGAAGTAGATGTAATGGGGGTTGATAATGATACGGCTGGATTACAAGAAGAATTACTTGATTTGCAGGGTGGAATATTAAAAGAAAGATTTTCCAGAATGGGTCTCACAACATTTTGGGCAGAATTATCTGGGAAGCCTACTCTGAGCAATGAACTACTTATTTGTGTGAAGCAGGATTTTCGTGGCTTGCTGTTTTAAAAAACAAGTACAGAAATAGACTGGATCCTCAGCATGACATGTGGTGTGCACTTTCCATAAATTTAACTCTGCGTGTAAATCTTCTTTGCTCAATAATACATCAGGGTAGTCATTAATTACAATTAGTGATGATAATCCTCAAGCTATATATATGTTTTTTTATGTTTTACTTTGTTGATTAAAAAATTAAAAACGTTTTTCCACTATGAATGCTGATATTGCCCATGTAGGCTGGTTTAACTTCGATTTGAATAAAGAAAATATTAATAATGTTATTTTTTAATATTTTATAACGACATCAATTTGAGCAAACCACGGACTTTTGGTTAATCCTATTATTTTATTATTACTGAAAGATAAATAAAATGTCAGGGCCTTCAAATATATTTATATTTTGGGTCGCCAGCCAAAAAGGTTAAGAACCGCTGATCTAATACTATTAATAAAATTGTAAAAAAGTGAAATGATAAAGAATGATAATAGAAGCCAGAAAACCTGTTTCATACGAAATCTACTTGACAGATTTTGATGAAATTTGGTATGATAATAGTTTATACCGAAGAACGACATATGAGAGAAAAAATTCTAATAACTTGTCTTATGCCGAATTTTATGCGAGTAAAATTGTGAGGCGCAGCCAGTATAATATAACCCACATTGGTTTTCCCGTACTATTATAAAATTAATTAATACCATTAGCAAGATGTAACTGTGACCATAGTGACAATAAATAAGAATAATAATTTTTAAAAATTTTTTTTATTTTGTCTTAATTATACTGCAATCTGAATCTGACCTGAAGACCAAGTTGTTTCCGTTTGGTGAATATATGCTTTTGCCAAGTTGGTCTTATGTCCAGGTATAGACTAAGGTAATGTACGTTATCTGCTTGGGGTATTTCAACATTAGTTTAATTGGTCAATTTCAACATTAGTTTAATTGGTCGACAGATGTCTCGTCTGAGCTAGAATGTAACGTGAATAAAAATAATAAATATAAATAATGATAGAAATGTTATTATTATATATAATTTAATGATAGAAATTATATATAATATTATAGGTAACAGTGCAAATTTATGCATTTTGAACAGAACCTATAGAGTGATGATAAACAATAATGTTATATTGACAGCAATAATGTTTTCCTCCTTTGCACAATAAAGGGTTAATATTGAAACATCGCTTAAACAATTTTTCAATTGTAAATTTTGTCAGATTAACTATATTATATTTATTTCAAACTTTAAAGTAAACATAATGTTTACATTTGATGGACTAATTGGTACAAGAGTTATATGTAATATTTTCCAGTCAACCACATTCATTATAATTAAACATTTTGTGACATGGATGACTGTAAAAGATACTAATAAAAACAGAATTAACAACTTATAATGTTATATAACATGATACTATGATACAGACAACATATAATATTATATATAACAAAAATAATTACTATGTATATTCCCAAAAACCCCATCAAAGAATATTGAAAACAGAAGTAAAGAAATACATAAAATATGCAAGGTTTACGCTACTGATATCATAAGTGAAAATTAAATCTATAAATAAATCTTGATAGTGAAGATAAATCACCATAAAATTCCAATTTGATGATAAAAGAATTATCAAAATGGCTCTTATCTCTCAAACAGCCATTGACTAATCAGACATATTGTGAAATAGTATCATTCGGACATGAATTTGGGGCACAAATCAAAATTTGCAGTCTGAACTACTTTGGAAAAAAGTGAACGTTTTTGGGATGTAAAAACTTGTACAACCTTTGCGTAAAAACTGATTTTTTCATTTCAGCTTTGTAGTTTCTGAAATATGGCGTGGAGTTTACACATTTTTTTGCACTTTTTTCTGTATGCCTTTGAAGGTATACTACCTAAAATTACCTACCTAATAATTAATCCTTAAATTTAAATATTTTTTTATATACTAGTCCCCAAATACACCACAATATATATGGAACTTAAAAAAATTGTTTTGATTTATACTTAATCTTCCCCTAAAAGTTTCTATGTCAAGTGGACCGACAGACAGATTTTTCCTTTTGAGATACGGTACCTTTACATGATCGCTCCCATGTCATTTACCTATCTGTTACAGCCGATTTTCTTAAGAACTGTTCGATGTAGAATTTTGAAACTTTGGCATAGTTTTAAATTTATTAACCCTCAATATAGGCGTTACAAAGCAATTTTTCCATAATTTAAAAATATTGTTTTAGAAACATTACTAAAAATATGATTTAAAATCTCATAAAATCACTGTGATAGTACCACCTGTGACAGATATACTAGACAAATATATTTATATAAAAAATATTATTGATGTTTATAAATATTTAATAGAAGTTCTATTTACCCTTAAATTTTTACGGAAGTGTGTATGGACTCTCGTAGGGTACATTTATTTTACGTAACATATTTTAGTTTTATTGAAGAAAGACTGGTTCTATTACAAAAATTTAATTGTAATATATAATATGTTTAAAATAAATAAAAAATCAATTGTAACTCTAAGAGAGAAGATAATTCTGTTATAAAAGATGTGTAAGGTATTGTTTGTTACAAATTACTTCACATATTACATCCTATTAATAAAAATAATTGCTTTGTTGCATCCTATTAACAAAATTAATTACTGTATTACGTCCTATTTAGATTGATATAGGTTTTACCGCTCCTATAAACATTTTTTGTACTTGGAGACAAAGTTTCTTTTCCATGCACATTATATGTCAAATATATTGCAACTTCCTTGACAGTAGTGTGTTTATCTTTGTGTTATCTATATATGAATACTGATAGGTAAGTACATATATACTCATATTTACAGCCTGTTTTGTTGTTTAAAGTGGGCTAATGGTTTAATTGTACCATTAAAAACAAGCAGTAAAAAAACCTGTTAGGGTACGAGTACAACTCAAATAATGAGGGTTCTGAACACATTTAGGTACATAAAAATGTTCAAACATTTAAGAGTACATAAAACTTTTATCAAACAAAACGGAAATAACCGTCGAACACAAAGGAAGATCTTATTCGTTGACTGAAAAATAGTTAATTGTTGTTAAAATAAAATTTAAAGGGTGACTTAATTTTCAGAAAATAATATTCTTTATTATTTGTTATCTTTTTCGTAAACATGATACTTGCGCAGTTCAGCACTGCTCTGGTGAATAACTCACGAACAGCTACGAAAACTGGTTGCTTAATAACTCGGTTGCTATATCACTTTAATTTATTAAGGCAAATTAATTGAATTCTTCTGCATTTAAGTATTTAATAAACCCTGATTTAATGCATACATGCATTTTTTAAAAATTTAGGGAGGATAACAGTAATGTCCTAAAGACTAAAATATCCCGAGAGTGATCCCAAATCAAGACAAAAAATATCTTAATTAAAATTAATATAAGTAAACGTTTACTTACATTAATTCTAATGAAGTTGCTGTAATTTTTTACAATAAACTCATAAAAAAATCTGAGAAAGTTTATTGAAAATTGTCTCAGACATGTTGCACTATTAAGTTTTTGTGGAATGATCACAAAATCCAACTGTTGTTGTTCTGATGTAAGAAATTATGTTAGACAGACATGTTATTGGCACTCCAAAAATTACCCTCAAAAGATGAGTAAATCTCTCGTTTTCAATACAACTATCTGCTTTATATACATGCTTTCTTCGACTTTCTATCTCTCCTTATAATTCACACATGGCATAATTTTTGGTTTATTTTATATGGATGTATCGTGTCTATTGATTGTAACGTCATTAATTGTGTCACATACTTGATAATTTTTTATAATAACTTTAAAAAGGATTCGAGGAAAAAAGTATCTAACTTCTTATCTTGGATAAATTGACCACAATCATTCTCAATTTGTGGTCACGTTTATTTTACATTATCAGCTTCTACGAGAAAGAATGAATCAGATTTTTTTTCAAGTATAAAATTTGTTGTTTGATTTGTATATTGAAGTGAAGGTGAGTAAGCCATAATTCCACAAAATGTTTCTTAATTATGGAGCATTGCTTATGCTGTATGTGGTAATGTGTTGTCATGATGTTCTTTCTAGTTCTTAGTACTCTTTAGCATTCTTTGAAGAAATGGGTGAAATAGAAACCTTATAACCTCGCCAATGTTCATCTTTCTACAGGTCGCAGCATCATATAGATATTCTAGTTTAAAACCGAGTGCGATGAAGTTTTATAGAGAGACACAGTTAGGTTATGGGAAAATTTAGAAATCAACAAAAGATATTTTTATGGTTTTACGTTCTCCCCATAGCTACATTGAACACGGGGATGTAAAATTTCCTTTTATAGGCCTCATCAAGTAAAATATCACTGAAGATGCCTTTTTATATACAATCGAAAATATAGAGTAATATTTTTTTTATTACATTTTAAAAGACGTCTTAAGTTATATTTCGCCTGATTAAAAAATGTTTTGTTCTCAAAGACAAAGTTTCTTTTCCATGCACATTAAATGTCAAATATATTGCAACTTCCTTGACAGTAGTGTGTTTATCTTTGTGTTATCTATATATGAATACTGATAGGTAAGTACATATATACACATATTTACAGCCTGTTTTGTTGTTTAAAGTGGATTAATGGTTTAATTGTACCATTAAAAACAATATAGATAATTAATATTATAGCAGTAACAAAACCTGTTAGGTACGAGAAGAACTCAAATAATGAGGGTTCTGAACACATTTAGGTACATAAAAATGTTCAAACATTTAAGAGTACATAAAACTTTTATCAAACAAAACGGAAATAACCGTCGAACACAAAGGAAGATGTTATTCGTTGACTGAAAAATAGTTAATTGTCGTTAAAATAAAATTTAAAGGGTGACTTAATTTTCAGAAAATAATATTCTTTATTATTTGTTATCTTTTTCGTAAACATGATACTTGCACAGTTTATTCAGCACTGCTCTGGTGAATAACTCACGAACAGCTACGAAGACTGGTTGCTTAATAACCCCTTGGGATATGTCATTAAAGCATTATTTAAGCGCTTGATTTGGTATCCCCCTCAGGTACCAAATCAAGCGCTTAAATAATGCTAAGTCATTAAAGCATTTCTATCACCCCCTCTAAATTTTTAAATATATATATCAAATTAAGATTTATTAAACACTTCAATTCAAAATAATCCAATTAATTTGCTTTAATAAATTAAAGTGATATAGCAACCGAGTTATTTATCTTATGGCCGCAAAAGATATACCTACTATATTATATACTCGTATCTACATAGTGAAAAATAACAAGAATACAAGAAATAAACGTTCAAACATTTAAGCATACATTTAAGGGCACTTTTATTAAGTTATTTATTATGTATAAATAACTTAATAAAAGTGCCCTTAAATGTATGCTTAAATGTTTGAACGTTTATTTCTTGTAACTAAATATGTATAGAACCTTCGTTATGTGAGTTCTTCTTATACTTAATAGATTTTTTACAGCTATTCTAGCCAAAATTCGTAGTAAAATTACATATAAAATACAAAGTATACAATAAATGCAACAAAATACAAAATTTAATGTCAATTTTCTGTATTGTTTTTAATGCTACAATTAAAGCATTAAGCCACTTTAAAAATCATGAAAAAAATGGCTGTAGATACAAGTACATTTGTACTTATCTATCAGCATTCACATAGATAAGTTTCAATATATTTGACATATAATATGCATAGAAAAAAAAGTACGAAAACAAAAAATTTCCATAGAAGCGGTAAAACCTAGTTCAATCTTATTAGGATATAAGACAGTGATTATTTTTATTAATAGAACATAATACATCAATTATTTTTATCAATGAGATGTAGTATAGTCCTCCGATTTTCATGAATTACTTTGTAACAAACAATACCTTGCACATTTTAACTAACAGAATTATCTTCCTTAAATCGTGTTGCAAATGATATTGTATCCTTTTCAGACCCATTGTTTATTATAATAAATATTTTTGTAATGAAATCAGTTCGTCTTGAATAAAAATAGAACCTGTTCTTTTTAGGTATAAATAACATACAGATAAGGATAAGGAAAAAGGAAAGGTATAACGGATGGGAAAAATTATTGCTATAAATTAGTTTTTAAAGCGTTCACAGAGTACATGTCCAAACCACATCAATCAAGCGCCCATCCAATTGTTATGGCAATGACATAAAATTTATTCCTTATTACTATTTATCTCTTCCCGACTTATCTGTCTCTATCTATGTTAGTTTTTAATACTTGTGTAAGTTGAAGTCCACAATAAATAAATAAATAAATAAAATACTAAGGAGCAAATTACATGAAGCACGATAAGTTGTGATATAAAATTTTGTACATAAAACTGGTCTGCTATGCCATTTTTCTAGAAAATTTTCTTCTTTCAGAAAGCAAAGAATATTTTAGTAAAAGTAATTATATTTGATGAATTCTTTTACTATTCATTATTATAAAACACATAATTAGGGTTCCTTACCTAAAAACGAAAAACGAATCGCTTATAAAACCACCCCGTGTTGTCTTATGCCTGCGAAAGATATTCTGTCGTAGCCTTTTTATCTCAGAAACCGCTTGACTAATAAAGCATATTAAATTGAATTTTCTTACAGTAGATAGCTAAATGAATGAAAATTTAATAATTACTATGTGTTCATATTCAAAATTTCTTAAGTTAGAGAAAGAGTTTAAAGGAGGGAATAAAAGAATGATAGGAATGAAAGACCTGTCACGAATGGAAATTGCACTACGAGGGTTCCGTACAAATTGGCGTTTATAAACATTTAATGGTACATAATAAAAACATATTCCGATTAAACTATTTACAAAATTTTTATTCTTAAAAAAGAAAATATATTGCCTATTGTATTTTTCACAGGCGCATATTTAAAAGGAATTTATTTTTTATGATATAACCACAAATTAACGATTTTCAGTTTTTTGTTTACTTGTGCTGTGAGATCTTGCTTCTTGCCAAATTTCATGATTCTAGAATAATTGGAAGTACCCGTACCCCTAGTGTCAAAATATACAACACGAATGGCTGTATTTTTGGGGTTCTCCTTGATTGCGTCAACTTAAAAGCTTGATTTTTTGCAGCTCCGAGGGACTGTAGATCCTAAGTATTTGATATTCATTTCAACTTGATACTGAGAAGAAATGTCTCGACAGACCGACAGACGGACAACAAAGTAACCCTATAAGGGTTCCTTTTTCCTCTTGAGATACGATACCCTAAAAATGCAAAAAAAGGTAAGGCTGCTTCAGAAGACCCTTAAAAATATTTATAGATGACAATTCCCTTGTGTCGAGATCCAGTTGATTCCATAGTTTCAATGGAAATTTGCACATAGAGAGGCTTTTTATAGGCCCTAATAGAGGGTCTAGGAAAAAGGAAACTGAACAGATTTTCATAGCACAGTCCTAGACTATTAAATGACAAGTGACTAAATCTATCTTTGAAATAGATTAAAGTATTGTTCAAAATATTAACAAGAAATACGAGTTACCAAATGGTATCAGTTACAGACCTCTGTCCATTTGAGCTGTGATCTACCTAAGTTTAAAAATATGGCTGCACTTTTTTGGATTAAAACTGTGCCAGGTGGCATTTTTTAACAACTTTCACATATCCAAAATAACGACATAGACATTGTCCTGTCAATACCTTTGCCGTAATTCCTTTCAATCAACCAAAGCAAGCAGAAAAAAATACATTAAAGCCATACGCTAAAAGTAATAATAAATAAACTCTATAAATATATGGCATCAACAGGAATAGTGGATTTACGTAATTTTGGAAACTAAGAGAGTACATTATTGAGGGTGTCTTTGAAAACATGGAGACTGGAAACTGTGTCTAAATGTTAAATACTTTCCACATTGTTATAGATTAACGTTAATAATATCATCATGTTTAGATGTCACAATTATTTTAGAAAAAAGGGTTATTAAACTTTATCGATTTAAGAGGAGAATATAGGCCCATTGTGTTGATAAGAAAAGTGGTTTTAGAAACTAAGGCTCTTGAAACATTGTGACAAAGAAATGAAGGGTCTATAGATAAAATTCTTTCCACATTCTTATAATATTAATAATACAACCATATTATGGTTATATATGTAGTATGTTTAGATGTCAAAAGTGTGATCACTTTAGAAACAGCGTTGATACATAAAATAATCAAAATAAATTAATTTGTTTATGTTTAATTTATCACTAATCCACTGACCATAAACATGTCAAAGGGGCCAAAATATTTATTTATCTTAAGCATTTGGAAAATATTTATATCTACTGTGTAATGGTTCATGTTATAGAAGCCACTAAGGATTTTGAATAATATTTCAAAATTGAAAATTAAATCCGCTTTATCTAAATGTTATATCTCTGGAGATGCATAAAAATTTACGAAGCACCCGTTAACATTACCTGTGACACGTCATTAGAATTAAAATTGTCTAGTACGTTCAGTCAACAGATTATGTCGATAAGCATTCTTGAACTTTTATGTTATGTGTTTTTGGAACCCAAAGTAAAACAAGGACCTCTTGTAATTTTTGTCATGTGCATCCGTCCATCCATTTACTCTTCAATCTGTCACAGCATCACGGTTACTACAGTGTTAGACCTATGTTTATGAAACTTTTCATGTAGATATATCATATAAAAACCCCAATAAAAACAGCCAAATAAAAAAAAATTCAAAGTATCAAGAGATATAAACAAATATGGGGGATCCTACTTTATGTAATGCTATTTATTTGCATTACGATACACGTTTGGCCAGTTTTACAATTTAAAAATGTTTCATAACCTATAAAATTTAATTAGACAGTAAAGGTTTTTTTTTATTAAAACATTTTAAAAACTTGCCTTTTCTATTTGGATTAAATTTGTAAACATAAGCAGAAATGTTCTACATACCTGTACTAATGTGAACCATTGTCCAATATGGAACATTAATTTTCAGATGGTTAAAGGGTTGTTTTTACCTAACTGCAAACGAAGATAGCACTTTAAGATTGCGAAGTGTATAGGATGACCACTTGAATGAATAACTTGTGTCTTCATGGCAAAATTTAAGAAACTGTTTCTTTTTCATATGTATAATTATGATATCTAATAATCTATATTATTAATTATAGTTATAACTTGTGTTCTGAGAAAAATGATAAAGACACATATTAATGGCAAATTTTTATTAATCATAGTTATCTCAATGGCAACTAAGGCATAATATCACATACTTTCTCGTTCCATAGATGGTAGATGTGAAATAAATGCTATAATTTTGTGAGAAAAATTAAAAGATTTGACGCATTTGTATATGAAGAAACATTGATAATGTAAAAAAGGACGAGCGCACTTTACAAAAAAAATTAATTTTTTATCCTTTTTAATTGAAATAAAAGTTACAATATAACTCAATAAATATAAAAATTAATTATGTACGCAATTTAACTTAGTATAAAAATCTATTCAAACAAGCTTGACAAATATAAGTAGAACTTATGCTATAATAGTTTCGTACATACATTTCGACACTTATAAATGATCAAACATTTTAACAAAGGTGTATAATAATTTATACTAAACTATTTACAAATATCAATTACTCTTCACTACCCAAATATATTTTCTAGTATATCCTGTAAAGGTTTAAGAAAAAAAAATGAAATGATGAATTCTTCTAAACGATATGAAAATAAATATCAAAATGAAATTTATTCACCATTATAAAACCTTATATGGATTAATTATATAGTTTTCTTTGAATCTTATTTCATGTACTTTTTAAGATGAAGTAGGGTGACATTCTATTTTTGCACAAGTTTGGATGCAACAATCTCAAATTACAAATGAAAAATTTTTAAAATTATTTTTCCACTCCCCCAAAACAGTCTTCAATGACGTATTGTATGCATATATATATACATCAGAATTTTTTACGTCATCATTTAGGAATGTATTAGATCGGTATCCCATCAAAAATTTTCTTTGTTAAATTTGTGTCTAATCAGTTTTACATAGATGATGTAAAATGATAAGCCATAACTGATTATAAAAGTTTTCGCTTGCCATTTTACATCATCCATGTAAATTTTACACATTTACATATAGTTAAAAACCTGGGAGGCGTGGCTCTTTTCGTAAAGCGCTCTTCGAAATGTTAAATACTCAAACACGACAGAGGTAATTTATCAAACGTTATTTTGTAAGAATTCGTTGCAATTACTTGTTAAAATAATTACTTTTGTTACGTGAATTTAGTTTATCTCACAATTGGAACCGCTGCTACATTATTAATAACAAAATATTATTAAAAATTAAATGCGTTTTTTAACATAACGTTATCTATTGCTTATCCGTTAGAAACGCTATTTGACTTGATTGTTTCATTCTACCTATCATTAGGTATAAGTTATCATATTAAACTATATTCAAGCAAAATAAGATGCGTTTAATTTATTATCACACCTAATTCATTGCACTTAGCACTTTTAAAACAATAACAAACTTCCTCATAATTATTTATATCCATATAACTTTACTATGTGGGAACATATTCGTAAATTGTATACACGAAAGTTAAAACTGAAAAGATTTAAAAAAGTCAATAAACATATTGATCTGTCAGATACATATTTTTTTTCGTTAACAACAGATGTCGCCACCATTGGCAAATTAACCAAATTATAATGCCGCGCTTGTAACAGTTCATTGTTAGTTTTTTTAAAAAGGAATTAATTTACTATTAAATGGAATTTTAAATAGCATTTCTATATACATATTTAATCTATTAATATTCATTATAAGTTTTACATATATTCGCAAATATATGCCATACCTTTTAACATCATTTATTTAACTTTAATTAATGTAGTTAATAACATTGATTTAAATTGTATCTTGGTATTAAATCTTACATCTAAATGTTCTCTCTTCTATATTACAGATGAGGTATTAAATCTTACATCTAAATATTCTTCGAGATTAAATAGTGAAAATAGTCACATTCAATTAATAAAATTCCCGTAATAGTTAATAAAAAATATACATAACTAATTATAAATATCAATTTTGTCGTAAAAATTCAGTATATTTTATATCATTAAAATTGAAATAATTAATATGTATAAGATACACCTTCTATAAAAACTTTGATTATACATTCTGAAAATTATATCTTGTTTACAAACGTAACTAAAAATAAAGCGACTAAATTTTTTTAAAACAATAATGGCGCCCGTCATTATTCATCTGGTAGCCAGAAATCTGCTCCGCGGATAAATTCGTGTTCCACATTAGGCACGTAATTGGCTGCCTGAATGTTCCGATATGTGACGTAGGGCACAGGATCAGGCAAGGACTTAACGTCTGAGTCGAGAGCATGTCCTAACTTGTCGCTCGCTCGTGTCACAACACATTGTACATACATAACATCGAGAGATCTTCTCGCTACCTGTCAATCGCTAGACGGTGCTCGGTCGTGTATTAGTTTTCTTAAGCAGTGATTTAGTGCAATTAAATAATAAAGTAATTTATATAATTGTAATTGCTATAATTTAATAAATTAAAGTGGAAAACGATACAGCTGGTCTGTTTATTAAAATTTCTGTTATGAATTTGCGGCGGAGTGTTTGGTTGGGGTGAGTTATTAATTTTAATATTTTAATATCGGACTTCATATATTTATTTATTATTTACATTTTTCATTTATTAAACTTAATTATTGTGAATTAAAATTGTTTAAAATTTTATTTTTGAACTTTTATCATAAATTTGCTTAGGTAAACATTTGCGATTGCATCATATCTTTTCGATTTCTCTTTTTAAGCTTCTTTTTTTATATCACGGTATGACCGTTCATTGAAGTTACGAATTAATGTAGGTATAATTTTTAACGATTTCCGGTTGACGTAAGTTTCTAAATCGTTTAAAACATAAAAGACTTTCCATATTAGAGAAACGAAATAAGAATGAAGGGTTAGTTATTTTATATTTTATTATAACGTATATAACCTATATTTTACGTAATAAAATTAATAAAAATAGTGTATTCGTCATAATTTTTTTTAATACGGGATTGTTATTTGAATTGTTTAAACGAAATATATATATATTTCTTTACAGCAATGTTCAAGTTTGTTATTATTATTCTTAAAATTATTTATTAATATTGGTTGTTTTATACACGAATACTGATAAGAATTGTAATGAGGGCAAGAGAACATTATAAAACTTTCGATAACTTCGAGATGAAATCGACTGTGTTCTGACCTGTGAGTCATAGGCTCGAATGCATAATAAAATATGGTACAGGTGCATAGCCTAGCAGGCGCTACGCTGCACTTTGCATTATACAAGCCTATTTATTATTATAAGCCCAGTTATTTATTTATTTATTTATTTCTTTAATGCATTTTATCGTATATTATTTTTTAACTGTTTCCTTTATTTTATTAAAAAAACTTATACTTAACATTGTATTGAATAGTTAGTAAGATTTATATATAATTTATTTAATTTTTACCCACATAAATTATATTGTTAAATAGAATCCACAGTTAAACTTTTTAAAATTAATTCGCTTTTTCTTTTTTTGCTTAACGTGAAATATAAATAAAATGTAAAAAAGTGAAACAAACGAATAAAGAAAAAATCGCGTAAAGTTGCTTGAAATAATCACATCCGTTGGAGTGAGGATATTCTTCCCACAGAAATTAAATCATTTTTCATTAATTTTTTTATTAAATTAAAACATCTGGGACTTATGTAGATACCAAGAGTTTTTATTACAAATTTAATTTCAATTATAAACAAGTAAAGGCATAAATATTCACTTTTATAAATTAGACTCTACAATTAACCCTTATAATATTGCTAGGTCGGCCCTTCCATTCATCACAGCCTTAAAGTTTCCACCCAACCCGTAACTGCGAAAATTGTTTTTGTACATCTAATCAAAGGTTACGTTCCCTTTTTGAAAAGTTTTTAAAATTAAATGCGGAACATTAGTTTTTAAAATGATGCGTTCGATTCTCGATTTTTAAATTATGGATTTTAAAAATTTAAAAATATTCTAGAACTAGCATTAAAATTATTTCATTTAACTTGCATTAAAAATTTCAAGAGATATCTCTTAGGACTATGGGAACCTTCTTTATTCGTGTACCAACACGCCCTTGGTTGAATTTTTAACTTCTCATTTTCAAATTCATCTTTTATATATTATCTTAAATTTTTAAGTATAAGTACTTACAATTCGTATACAGCAGAACATATCCACGTGTGTTATAAGTAACACATGTTTTCCTGACGCCCTATCTATTGTGCTACGTTGTTTTGCGGCTTTTATAAAATAGTTAATTTTGTGCACATGTCGAAATGTTATATAATTTACATGTAACACATAATTGTAGCATGATCAAATTAACTAAATTATTATATTGTGTTAAGCGTATAGGTATGTTTACATACGCACCACTCTCTTATTTAGACTCTTCCTATAATGAATACGATCCATTACAATCTCCAATAGAGCCTGCGATATGTAGGTATTAGCGTAATTTTAAATATAGAAGCTACTCTCCTGTTTAGACTCTTGCTGTAATGAATACGATCCATTACAATCCCCAACAGAGCTTGCGATGCATATTAGCGTAATTTCGACATAGGTTTCCAAGTATCGAATACTGCGACCAAACTTTTAACTTTCGGTAGTCTTTCAGTATCGACCTAAAGGAGAAAGAGGTTTCGGCCAAGATCAAAAGAATTTTCAGTCTAAATTTCAATTAGATATTTAGATTTAGAATAATGTTTTAGTTAGGTAAACAAATTATAAATATTTATCGTTACATTCGTCGCGTAGTTTTTCTCCAGTAATAATATTGGAATTTCAAAAGAATCCTTCACAGGTAACTTTCCCTCCGTCACTGACCCAAATGATCTTAAAATAGCTACTGACCTTTATTTCTGCACACAGATCCGAAACTTTATTAGTGTCGTTCATCTCTCCATCCTGTTTATCGCACATGTTTTGAAAAAGCGGCCAAGCGCGAGACAAACTCGCACACGAAGGGTTGCTTACTACCGCACAATATTTACACTATTTTTTTTTGTAAATAACAATATAGATGCCATAGCAACACGTGATCTGTAAAAGTCTGTAAAATAATTGCATAATTACATCTACCACACGTACCTTGATTACCTATATTTAATTATTTTTTTTTACTATAGACTATGTACTAGAAACAGACCAAGTCTGATGCCAGTATGTGGCGCAGGAACAAAAAACGTCGAAAAAATGGATTTCTTGTATGCTCTATCTAACTTATTGATTTTTTTTATTATTTGTCATTATAGAGGCCATAGGAAAACGTATTGTGAAAGTTTCAAGCGTCTACCTATTACGGTTTAAAGGATACAGTCCTGTGACAGACAGACGGACGGCGGAGGCTTAGTAATAGGGTCCCGTTGGGTATGAAACCCTAAAAATGAAAAACTAAAATTTCAACGTTTGTTAAATGCTATATCCTTCTCTTCTGATTCCATTAAATAATAAATTCTTTTATTCTTAAAATATTGATAGTGTTGCCTTTTTGACTATTCAGTAGTTACCTGTAACTCTTGAAAGGCTGAAGCAATTTATCTGATTTTTTATTTCTCTGATACCCGGAACGTGTCGTCAATTCAAGCACTCAAAGGACGTTTAAAAAAAATTCCTTCCGGAGCTCCGCATCGTCACCTCCTTGATTTTTCCGCCTAAATCCTCTCCGTCTCTATTTTTCTCACCAATATATTTTTCTTAGTTACTCATTATTCTATTTTCATCTTTTCTTATTGTTTGAACTGTTTTCTTTTGCAATCGTATTCACAATTTGTTCCAGTCTTCCGCGACATATAATATACATATTTAGTTCACTAAAATAGGTTGCCACTCTAGCAAGAAAATATGAATGCAGTTGGATATATTGAATAAATTACTTATATATTTGTACATTAAAGACAAATTATGAAATATGAAATAAAAAAAAATGTTTGAAAAATTGAAGGAAACATCACAATGCACATAATTTTGAAAGCATTACAACGGACATATTTCGCAAACAGAACTTGGAAACGAAAAACGATAAAAGTAACTCTAAGTATAAAGTAACACCAGTAACTCGAAAAGTAACTAAATTTACTTTTCAAAAGACTTTTCCAACTGTATCGTACTCTATAGAGAAAGCAAAGAAACCCCCTGATTTTACATTAAAACATTACAGTGGTACGATAAAATATTTTTTTCGACATTTTGACTGCGATTTCTGTACAAAACGTCTACTTACATATTACAAGTATGACATTATGATAATTATAAAACAGACAGATGGAGAGATATGAATTTAAAAGAATATTGAAACGGACTAATAGATAGGTACCGAATTTGAAGAATTATAAAACAGACATATAAGAATAAATAAAATGAACAGATGGAACAGCTATGAAACTATAAAAATTATAAAACAGACAAATGTATAAATATAAAATTATAAGAATAATAAAACGGACAGACGTATAAAGACAATATTACAAAAATTCCATGTTTCTCTGTGTAACCTAATCATTAACTAATGTAAAATAATCATTAACTTGAAAAGTTTTCTAAGTTTAAAAATATGTGCTTACAAAATCCATAGTCTCACAAAAACCATAGTCAAACTACATGTTGATTCGCATCTTCTTTCTATACGGCACGTATCTATAGCTCGTATTTACGTATCATCACAAACGCACACGTTCACGACACGCACAAACAACTTGGTGTCGATCGCCATAGTCAGATGAAAAATCTGTATAATTCTTTAAGTAGCGTGGCTAGATATAATTAAAAGATATTGCAAAAATCGGAACAAACCGATATGAATTATCTCGTCACGTAAACCACAATATTTGATTTCATAACCATTTTATAAAATTACATTATTTATAATTTTAAGCTTTATTTAACTTCTATTTATATAAAAATAATTATTACATTAGTAAATAGGGGCCATAATTGCAATAGGTCTTTTTATAAACCAGGCACAAATTTAAAAACCTATTGTCCGCCGTTAAGATCAGCGGTACATTTCCGTTTAGAGTATTGGCGGGACGGGTCGTCGCTTGGTGGAAATTAAAAATACATGGTTTTGAATATATCAATAATACCTCCACAGTATATCTTCATAGTATCACCTACTCTTTTTCCAATTTTTTTAATTAAAAACTTGTCTTGCAGACGCGTTAGAAAGCTATGTCTATACAGAAGTCCGTCTATTCAGAAGTCCACTTCACACGCGTTTTATTATCGGAAGTACGTGTTTTTTCTATTTTTCTATTAAAAATAAAAACGGATGACGACAAAGTAATCATTTCAATAGTATCAACAGAGTGCGTGCGTTATTAGATAAACGAAAGCTATAATAAAATTTGCTTTGTCTTTTACTAACAAAGTATACATTGCATATCGCATTTACGCATGTGTATTTAGTTGAATAATCAACATAACCAATATGTTAAAAAATACGTAGAAAAAAGTCGTATAAAATTAAACAAATCCTTCGTTAGTTATTTCTGTAAAACGCCTGGAATAATTTTAAATGAACGTACTTATGAAGCACCGCACAATTTGAACTTATTTCTCAGCTTTTAGAAAAGCTTATTTTTGAAGCTTAATATTTCGCAAACAAAACGTTAAAATAAAACGAAAGTTAGCTATGGAACCTCAAATGACACTCCACTCAATAAGACACGCCAACAAGAAATCACGCTCCCATTTTACATGTGTGGTTATATTAAACAAACTTATTTGGTTAATTTATTTTATTTCCTGATATCTCTGTTATAAGCAACTACGTGCAAAATTGCATACAGATAGATGTAAAATTGTGGAAATTGTGAGGTTTTGACAGACCAACTTTTTTTTAAATAGCAGGCGTCAACAGAATAAACTGCAAAATTAGCTATTGTTAAACCTAATCGTTCGGAGAACACTTGAATGCGAAAAAAGTAACGAAGCTTTTCGCAGCTATTTTCATAATTGAACAAGTGTTTTACAATTTGAGACTTGCTTAGTTCATCTACTGTTACCACTTTGTCTCCTACCCGGTAGGATATGTTTTGGTAGTCAAAAATAGCGAGTTAGACCACAAATAAATTATTAGATGATCAAAATATTAACTCCAGAGATTAAATAATTGAATTCTTTAATAAAATTCAGTCAATTATCATGATCTACACAGATACAGAAATACTAGTATCACTCACGAAGCCAATGGCGGGACGCTATGGTTTCAGGGTTGCCATATGTAAAATGGCATTTTCTGGGACATTTCTACTACTATATCTATAACTACCAGTAATTTAAGAAAAAAAATTAGTTTGACCCAACAAAAGGTTTTTTTGAACCCAAAAAACATTTAGATTAATAAAAATAAATTAAAAATTAGTTTTCTTTTGCCAAAATACAAAGTGAACTTTTTAATAAAGTTTATTGACTTATTAAATAATTATAAGTAATTTAATATAAAAACAGTCGTTATATTACTCACATTTATCCAAATTACTAAAAGCTAATACTAATATTTGGCAAAAGAAATATGTCCTGCAATAATTAATCTTATCTAATTTCAACTCGAAGCTTAACTTTCGTAGATTGACAATGACAATAATATTTAATTTATTATGTTCATGTTTTGATTTAGTTATTTTAATAAATTGAACTTAAATTCTAACTCTTCGCAATTTATTTCAATTTAAATTTATGGCTTGATTTGATCCGTAATCATGCGACTCCGGTCTTTCCATTGATCAATCTAGCAAAATGTAATGCAGCTATGGTATGTATAGGTTCACGAAAAATGCCAATAAAGACAATTTTAAAGAATTACTATAATTTTTTACATTTCCGGGACAAATTTATTACATTCTTGGACGCGGGACAATATCACAAATTCCGGAACAATTCCGGAAATCCCGGACATCTGGCAACCCTTTATGGTTTTCCGCTTCTGACGTGTAAAGATTAATTGTTTTTTTTTACTAATCTGACATAATTAATACAAATAAATATTTGGTAAAACTAGCTGCACTACTCTATCTTCGATACAAGAATTTGAATTATATTTCATCTATTTACCAATCTAAATTTGTTGTGCTCTTTATTCCTACCAGGAAAGTTTTTGGTTCTACAAATTAATGTAGAATTAGAAATACTGATTGCGCAGCAGAGGGAATTATAACTTATGAATAATGTTAGTAAATGTAACGACATCAACTTAAACATAACGATTTTCAATTCAAAATAAAATAAAGATTTCTTAAAAATAGCTCAGTTTTTTCAAGTTATGTACGTACGACATTATACATTGATATGCTGATTGTAAAAACCATATGTAGGTTTGTGTACATATTTTTTTTGTTGGTTTGTGTATGTACAAATGAACTTATGTACGTAAAGCACACACACGCACAGAAAATAGGGTTGGAATGGAACCCTAAATCCCGCCCACGATTTACCGCCCATAATTTTGATAAGTAGTCTATCAAACATTTTGTTTCAACAACGCAAACGACATTAGTAACAAAACATATTTACTATAATAATATAATAATTCATTTTTCTTTTAATTTCTTAAAAATACCTCAAATTTTCAAGTTGTGTATCTATATACGTCATTACACATAGGATATGATAATTATATGTATATTTAATACTATGTAAATTTATGTTAAATAATCTGTGTATGTATTTACACATAATGTACTTATGTGCACACATACCTATATAATGGGGTCGGGATGCAACCCCACACCCCGCCCACCGTTTACCACCCATAATTTTGATAAGACGCCTATCAAACATTTTATTTCAACAAGGCAAACGACATTAGTTACAAAAAGACCTTTTACTGTAATAATTATTTTTTTAATTTTGATATAGAATGCAGTATCAAATTAACAACTAAAAATATAAAGGAAGACATTCACGGAACTCACATTATGACTGTGTTGCTTTTGAAGTTTCAAATATAGACATTTTCCTGCTTAACGATATAACTTATTTACGCAACAAACAGCTGAGCGCAAATTCAACACCGTGTAATGATATACGTACAAACGTTAGTTTTAAATGTTTACGTAAATTAATTTATAACTGATGAGTCCTTATTTTAACCGTCCATTCTCATTGATATTTCTACTCACATCAACGCGCGGGACAAATCACGCGTTTCTTAAACAAACAAATTATGTTAAAAACAATATAAAATGTAATTAGGAATCGATTATTTTAGTTATCGTACAGTTGTTTAAAAAGGAAATTATCTCGTGCAGACAATGTCTTCACACCTAAGAATTGTTTGAAATTAACTTTAATAAGTTTTTCTTATTAATCTATTTAGTCCTCTCCCAACTGAGTTTTTCTATTTGTTTTTGCCTCATATTAAACTTAATTAATGCCGTGTTCACCAGCACAAAGTGTAAGGTTTAAATATTTTTATTTGAAGCGTTCCCAAGCTTGATAAAAAAAAACATTTATCAGGTGTCAAGATTACTCGTGTAAGTTAAGCAAAAAGAAACGCAGACTGCATTTCTTTTTGTTTAACTTACTACGTATCGTTTATACCTAAGCAAATTCGTGAGTGCAAACAAGTACGAACAAGTACAACGTTGAAATTTGTATTTATGAATTTATGAATATTTCTACTGTACAACATGGTGCTGTACATATTCAAGCAATGCACTGAAATAAAATTATATATATTCACTTTTATATATTATACATAATGTAAACAAATTAGAAATTGTAAAATTTGTTAAAGTTAAAATTTAAAAATAAAAAACTACTTAGGTTTGACGATAAACAATATTGATGTGTTAAATATATAGGGCGAAATTCGATGTAACTTATTTCCTTGATTTTCCTTTTTAATCCCATATAAGTATATGAAAACCTGCAAATAAGTTCTGTTCGCCGTCCTTTAGCCCCGAAATAATCTCTATCGGAACAACTGTGCTGAGGTATGGGTATCGTAAATTATCTCGTTACAATATATAAAAACTATATAATAAAATATATTTGTATTGAATAAGAACATATAAACGTCTTATTATGTTCAATTTTGTCAATTCAATTCATCATCTTATTGCGTCAATGGATCAATCTGTCGTGGTACTCGGTATTATGATATTTTCTTACTTTTATCAACATCGTATTGATAAAAAACTTCCTGAATTTGTTTCCCAGTCTTCAAGTAATATATCTATTCTAAAAAAAGTGGGCCGTCATGGGAGATCTGGCAGATGTGTAATATCTAATTTTTGTATATTTTTATATCGAAATATTTTTATATGAACGAATTGCAAACGAAAATACAAATATTCAGTTAGTTGTTAATAATGAAATATTAATTTATTTTTATTACTTTATTTTTATGAAATCATTTATTACCGAAATATTTCTTAACAATCTATTGAAAATACATTTTTAATTTTATAACACTGTTAGCCAACAAGATGCAAAACTGACCGAATTAAATTTAAAAAAGCCGACAAGACGTGAAACTGGCCGAATTAAATCGGAAAGAGTCGACAAAACGCGAAGCTGGCCGAATTAAATCGGAAAGAGACGACAAGATGCGAAGCTGGCCGAACTAAATTGAAAAGAGCCGACAAGGTGCGAAGCTGGCCGAATGGGACTTCGCGAACTGCCATCAGGACGTTATAACTCCAGTCCAATGGTGCCATTAGATGTTTCACGTAAAAACCTTTTTGAACTGACTCGAGACTGTCCGATAATTGCTCAGCTCAACGCGCAACGCAACTTACGTTATTTAATACTTTTAACACGCATTCTGATTGATTCTAGCCGATCCGAACGTTACGAGTTAAAACGCTAACAGAGAAAAGGATAGAATATATGAACGAACACGCGCTAACAAAGACTGCTCAATTTAGTCGGCGGTGCGCATTTCTTGACTTATGCCAAGGAAAGATGGCCGCCGACCGTGCTCCATAAAAGTCTGCCGTTGGTTGACTCAGCACTTACAAAAATGTTTCCCTGAGTTGCGCGTAATGTAAACTCGATCTGAAATTTATTTGAGAAAATAAAAGACGACGCAGTGCTGGGATAATTAAAATATGTAGGTATTTATAAAAATGTTAGATTTATTCTCAACGCTAGTATTCGAGGTATATTTTAAATATTTTCTTGGGAAAAATAACAGTTACAAGTATTATAATGTACATTTATAGGAACAAAATCGTTAGTAATATTTTTCCTATATTTTTTTCGATCTTATTTATTTGGAGCATTGTGAAAAGTAGAAATTAAAACTCTAGGAATATAATAGATACCCGTATTTACATTTCTATTGTTCTTTGGCTTAATATGACGACTCCAATATACATTAAAATACTTATTTGACTTATTCTTTATCGGTCGTTATACGGATTTACTGTAAAAATATCGGTGCCGATAACGAAACGTCTCCAATAGATAACTAGAGGTTTCCCAAAGATAAACAAACGGCTGACAGAAGAACAGGCCCTCCGTAAGTAAATATTGTTCGCAACGGTGTCAGTGCTTGGTCACATAAATCTATATTCGCAAACATTTCTTCTAATTCTTACTTTGCCTTATCGAAGGAAATGTCAATCTCGCTTGGCTCAAAAAGCTGCGCGGTACATATTGTTGATACTCGAGCTTTATTTTAATGCGCGAGCTTTGAACATTCAAAACTTTAGGTTACGCACGTCAGCAATAGAAATCGTGCGCGGAAATGCGTCAAATTCCCACGTAATCATTGTGACATTAATATAAATACTGGATAAACTCTGTACCTACACACAAACACGCCGCCCAAGCCACGAATCGACGGAAATTTTATGAATGACTTATTTATCTCTTCACGCGGCCACCATTGAAAATAGTGATGACCGGAAATGCGCAGTTTGTTTGTACATATGATTTACCTAAAGTTACATTGCAATGCAAGGGTAGATTATAATTGCATATACCTACCTTCAATGGAGAGTCCTTTACGTAGTAAATTATTGGAACGAGCTGAATATAAATAAATATGGAAAGCGCGCCTCCTGTGTCTAAAAAAGTTGTCTGAAATCCCATTCACTAACATAAACTTTATTTCGGAATACTTAATACACTTCAATCCTTTTCTATCTCTTAATCTCTATATCGCTGGTCCTGCTTTTTAGGGTTCCGTACCCGGAAAGTCCAAAAGAAACCCCATCATTATCATTATGCTGCTTGTCCGCCCGCCCATCAAAGGCCTCTAGTTCCTAAATTAAAAAAAAACTACATACTTCAAATGATTCGATTTTTTTTGAAAATTTGAGTAGAAATATTAAAAAATAACGGTATAAGGTGCGAGCTTTGCTCTATTTAGGTTCTTGGAATTTATGGTTATTATAGGTTTTTGGAATTTATGGTCTATATTTTAAATATTCTGCATTAGAATAACAGATTATAAGGTTGTTTATTTATAATTTTTAAGGTTCCGTACCTAAAAAAAATTATAGCGATGATTCTTGATGTCATAATTATTAAAATATGCATCATGTTTTTACGTCTATGAAAGTTATAGTACAATATATTTAGCTTTTTCTATATTCATATCCGATTTTCTCGGAAATCAAGCGACGTAGAAACTTAAATTTTGGAAAATAGTACGTCATATTAACCCACGTATTTTGCACTAGCTAATTTTTTTAAGGAACAATTAAAGGAAAACTGTAGGGAGTACCTGACGAGTATCTTAGATTTTATAATTTTTAACATAACACCATGTTTTTACGCATATGAAGATGCAATCTCATTATTATTGATGTAACCATCACCAGGAATAGGTATAACATGCTTAGAAGAGTCTTAAAAATGTGATTGGAGCCTTGCTGGAAAGGTGAAAGAAGCCGTTTCAGGATAACGGATTTCGTTTGATAAATGCATATGAAGCCATGACTGGCTCCCGGAAAAAAACATACAAATAGTAAAGAAAGAGGAAATATTTTGATAAATATTTATCATTATGAAATATACCGTTTTACCAAAACAATGAATACTTTTGTTTGTCTGTTTTTTTGACAACTTTTTATAATTTGACGGAAACATAAATATTATAGTTACTTCAGTACTCTGCATCCGCCATATTCAAAGTGAGGTTATGATGACAGATGACATTTCCTTAGTCTACAAAAAGTACGTTTTGTTTCACGAAAAAGCATAGATAAATGTATAAATAAGTTGTTAAAATATTATTTCAAAGTAGGGTAACAAAACATTCAATAAATTCAGTAAATGTGAAAGTGTGTTTGTCAGTTTTAGTTGTTACTTGACAAGTTACTCGTTATGCTCAATGTTTACCAAATATTGCGTACATTCGTCCTGGAAAGTCGGCCAGTTCCTTTGGGAAATGACCAAAAACTATTGTTATCTACCCAACTGATAGCGTTGATATACGTATTGAAATTTTTATATTGATTTATGTGTATGTTTGAGTAAGTGTATTTGGATTTATTATGTATATTTGGATAAATAAGATTAAGTATAGTCCAAAGTCATAAATTAAAATTGTTATTTTTCAAATTCTTGTTACTAAACTATTAATTGTATCCAAGAAAAATGTTTGCATTATTGCGCTGCGCAAACATTTGAAACAAACAATAATTCCGCTTTTGTGGTATTGTAAAAGCCACGAAAAAAATTTGATGTGTCACGTTGTGTCAGGCCATGGCGCCATTTTGAACGTCACGCCATGTCGGATGTCGATCAGCCGGGTGAGCGTTATCTGCTGTTTTTAACGAAAAGTGCGTATTTTCTAATGCAGGGAATGGAATTTTACAACCACTAAAGGTTATTGGATTCTGAAGGTAAGGTCCGGAAAATTAAAAACAATCAAAAAGGCTGAAATCACGAATACTTTTAAATGTTTTTTCCAATAGTTAATATTAACAATACGCAGTACGCCGTATCTAAGGTGCTTCTAATTACTTTTTAATGGATTTTAAAGAAAGCGTCTGTTATTCGAGTTGTTATGTAGTACCTATATACATAGGTACTTACGCGAGACCATATATTTGACTTCCGCTTCCACTCCGAAATTTTTGTTGAGATATCACACTCTAGGTGCTCACGAGCATTAAAAATAATATTTCAAAAACTAAACCGGCCTCAGTTTTTTTTCCTGTACTTAGGTTTTTAATGTTACAATAAAGTATAATAAGGCTATTCAAAAATAAACACATCTTAAAAAGTATGGCCTTGTGTCTACGTCTGCCATTTCCTCCAGAGCTGTTTGACAGATTTCTACGTAACATTTTAAGTTATATTTCGAATACTCTATGGAGGTTTCCCTTTTGTTATTTATCCCCGAAAATCGTGCATTTAGAAAAAAAAAACAAAAATTCTTTTTAGCTTCCCGTTCGACGGCGCTGTTATGTGTTTGCAATCGTAGGTACATATATTAGTACACGAGTTAGAAGTTTCCTTTTGTCCTTCTACAAACGTAAAATACGAATCGTAGTAAAATAAATTAGCTATTTTGTCTTATACCTAAGTCTGAATGTACCCAATAGGCCTCTGTGAATTAGAATTGTTTCCAATTTGTAATTGTAATTTCGTATAAAAGCTAGATTAATAAAATCTATTAATTATTGCTGCGCAGTTCTCTGAGCAGCATAATTATAGACGTTTTTGTAGTTTTTTGAGACAATTCGGTATCTAGTGAAGGTGGACAATTTTTTATTCAATTTTACGTCACGTCAGAGCGAAAATATTAAAATTCAAAAACCTATTTTTAGGTTAGGTTAGGTTAGGCCAGTCTAGGCTAGGCTAGGTTAGGTTAGGTTAATCGCACCTATCTTAATAGCTAATATTTAAATATATTTATACGGTAATTTTAGGACTCGCAAATGAGATCCCACTCGAAAAAAGTTTTAGTTCCATATATGATGTGGGATATCATTTGAAGGGTGTCAAAATAATTTTATTCATAATTTTCGGTAGTATATATTCAGAGGTTATTGATAATTTAAATGTCTGTGATCATTTTAAATGTCGTAGTTTTTGAGCTATTGACAGTATACATACGTATACATGTAAGTATGTATATTCTCCATTATATCTAATTATACCGGTATTGTTAAATATTTACTGCGCTAGGAAAACCATATTAGTGATGATTATTATTGACTTCCTTTATGATAAATGAAGTAATTTCATTTCAAACGAGGTACGGAACCCTCGATGTGCGAACCAGTTTCACATTTGGCCATTTTTTTTTAAATCTTACATCACTTTTATTATTTTATAAGCTGCCCATCCGGAGTTTGCTCAGATATAATACTGGTCATGACTGAATTTTGTTTTAATCGATTTTTTACACAACAGGTAATTCATTATTTACAATTGATTTATTAATAACGGTATTTTGAATGGTTTAGTTATTTATTTTGTGTTTTAGTCGAGTAGAACACTGTATACCTAACTGTATAAAATAAAAAAATGCTTGTAACAAACAATCTAATATAATTATTATCCAAAATCTACAAAAAACTTATATAACTCTGAATTTTTTGTAGGTTTCATTATTGTACGCAATTGTTTTAAATATTATATTTATGTAGCTGTAACTCTTTAGTTTATTTAGCCAAAGGTACTGTTTTTATCAGATTTTTAATGGAAAACTTGCCCTGATAGACAATCTTTTTTTTGTATATTTTTAGGTTTTCTACAATATCCTCCTATGTTATTTTAATGTAACTATAATAGTTTGAAAGTTTAACTCAAAAATGTACGTAGCAACACTTCGCCTTCATTTACTTAAATTGTTGTTCCTCATTACCTGCACGTTTAAAAAATATCATATACTCTATGTCCATCGGGACACTATATTATGGTTAAGTTCGTGGTCAGTTTTTACACCAAACCCGAAAAGAATAAACAAATAAGTGAAAGTTTCCTGTATAAAACTACGTTGACAGTTTTGTAATTTCTATTATCTGTGATGAATATAAAACCGCCATTTTCTTGTTTCTTTCCATAGACTGAGCAAGTAAAAAAATATGAGTTATCTATGACCACAAAAATATGACGGATGAAAAATGTTACCTGTAAAAGTCGATTAAAATATTACATTGTGATATTGTTTTTCTTTTGTGATCGCCATTTTAATTTTTTAAAAATGCTTATTATACACTCACTTCTACATCCGCAAGCGGATTGTATATTTTAATACGTCATTTATCCAACTTAGTTGTATAATTTGAACCCTTGAGTAAAAAAATAAAAGTAGGTATGCATATAAATAGACTATCAAAAACATAATGTGTTTCTCGAAATACCGCTATGTGATAAATAACGACAGCCCCCAATGGTATTTTGACCTTTATTTTTATACATATGTACGAATAATTATATAAACTGACTCCTCCTTCCAAAATAGATACTGTAGGCACACCCAGTCACCGACCCTCTCCCTAACGTAATGCTGTCTGGCGTTAATCCCGCCCCTATATAATTGCAAGAGAGGGGAGAATTTGATTTAATCGATTTAGGTATATCAACCCTAAGTGTTACAGTATCTAGTTTTTAGACTGATAACAAATATTATATTTGTAAGTTTGCTTTTTCCCAATATTCTCTGAAACTAAGGAGGCTATTATAAAATTATATTACCTAAGAATAAATGCCCATCCCGGTTTTGTTAGGACTACACTTGAGCTATGCCTAAAATTTGATTTTATTGTTTTTTTTTAATGATTCTCGTTGTTAGTGGTATTTTCGGCGCTTTAACAATTTATTCTCTAATAAAGTCTAGTAGTATGACTCAATTCTATGACATAAAACCTATGGCGAAATGTATGGCCCAATGTTATGATATAACTTTTAAAAACCTATCTATAATTAGCGATATAGTTGTGTTTTCTGGAATTTAACTAAATATTTTGAGGTCTGGACCTCATAAATTACAACCCAAAAACCCATTCGACACGTTTCAACTACTTTCACTTTCCTAAATCATTTTTGCTCATTTTCCACTCATCCTAAAATCATCTTATCTCCATTAAGACCCTAAGGATGACTAAAGAAGAAATTTATTGACTAAGAGAAAAGAAATGACCAAACAATCGTAAATACAGTAACAATACCTAGTTTATAAATTTGTTATTACAAAGATGAAAATGGGAGGTATATTTTATTAAAGCAAGTAGGCATACAGCCTTTGACAGCGAAACCCACCACGGGGACCCGGTTTCGATTTCCGGCCGCTTGTCGAGCGGGGCTTGACTGGTATCAGGGCTGGCTGTAAGAGATTGCTCTCGTACCAATAAGTCCGCCATATGTATCAAGTAGATACATTAAAGTAGATAAATAAATAAAAAAGAAATGAATAAGATTGATTGTATCTATAAACAGAAATTAAAAATCAAGTAAAGCAAATAGTTGTTAATCATCTATAATTAAAGACAATTATTAAGTGTTTATATTGGTTTACTTAAAAAAAATGTTTTTACTTTTTTTAAATTGTTTACGTAAGCATTATAAAATTTTATAAATGCCTTAAAAAAAGAGATTGTAATTTATTCTGTGCCTACTGTTAATTTGTAATCAAATTATACACGGACATCGTGAATAACTGCCCCCAAGTACAAGGAAAAAAATATAATGTCATCATTATTCTGTCTCCTGCGGTTATTGCTTTTTTTCGGAAATATCTATTATCGGCAGGAAATTTTCGCAGAAATATTTGCTATAAACAGTAATGTTGTTCGTGATTTACAGCACTCAAAAATTAGTTTGCGATGGAATTTTAATATCTGCAGGTATAGTTCCCGTAGTCGCTTTTGGAAAACTAGAAGTGTAGAACTAAAAGCCCAGGACATTTTTTTCGTAACCCCGGAAACTTAATAGTTAAGTAAAAGCTCATATTAAATTAAAATGAAACAGTACTGATCATATAATATGAGTCGAGGTCTTAATCAGGTCTTATTTATCTTACTGGCCACAAATAAAAAAATAAACCTATGATTAAGTACATATGAAACAATTATAATATTTCATCTATTATATAAACAATAACAGTATTCTATGCCAATCTTCATGCTTAATTTAAACTCTAAATCTTAAATCAACAGGTAAGATTCGTAATAATGAACTTTAAAAATGAAATCAAAAGTAAATAGTTTTCAAACTAGTTTTCAAATTCCTGGCAAGTCTTTGTAAATTTATACTTTAGTCTTAACAATTTAAGATACAGTTTCTGATTATTAGTTTCTTGCATTAGCTCATGTATTAAAGTAATGTGGAAATAATAGAAAACTGTTTTCTTTAAACTGATTCTTTTTGACACTAAAAAACTTTCAGGGGACGGGTCTTTTAAAAAGATGACGGATGGCGAGCCTATTCGCAGGGGGGATTTGCAATTGTTAGAATCGATTAATAAAGACATAAAATTATATCTAAATCGACGATTTAGCTACTCGAAATTTGGCGTAGTAATAAAGCATATTAACTAGCACATATCTACTCCATAGCTATTTCTTGAAAACACGGACACCTAAAAAAACGTTTAGGGGACGGGTCTTTTAAAAAGATGACGGATGGCAAGCCTATTCAAAGAGGGAATTTGCAATTATTAGAATCGGTTAATAAAGACATAAAATTATATCTAAATCGATGATTTAGCTACTCGAAATTTGGCGTAGTAATAAAGCATATTAACTAGCACATATCTACTCCATAGCTATTTCTTGAAAACACGGACACCTAAAAAAACGTTTAGGGGACGGGTCTTTTAAAAAGATGACGGATGGCAAGCCTATTCAAAGAGGGAATTTGCAATTATTAGAATCGGTTAATAAAGACATAAAATTATATCTAAATCGATGATTTAGCTACTCGAAATTTGGCGTAGTAATAAAGCATATTAACTAGCACATATCTACTCCATAGCTATTTCTTGAAAACACGGACACCTAAAAAAACGTTCAGGGGACGGGTCTTTTAAAAAGATGACGGATGGCAAGCCTATTCAAAGAGGGAATTTGCAATTATTAGAATCGGTTAATAAAGACATAAAATTATATCTAAATCGATGATTTAGCTACTCGAAATTTGGCGTAGTAATAAAGCATATTAACTAGCACATATCTACTCCATAGCTATTTCTTGAAAACACGGACACCTAAAAAAACGTTTAGGGGACGGGTCTTTTAAAAAGATGACGGATGGCAAGCCTATTCAAAGAGGGAATTTGCAATTATTAGAATCGGTTAATAAAGACATAAAATTATATCTAAATCGATGATTTAGCTACTCGAAATTTGGCGTAGTAATAAAGCATATTAACTAGCACATATCTACTCCATAGCTATTTCTTGAAAACACGGACACCTAAAAAAACGTTCAGGGGACGGGTCTTTTAAAAAGATGACGGATGGCAAGCCTATTCAAAGAGGGAATTTGCAATTATTAGAATCGGTTAATAAAGACATAAAATTATATCTAAATCGATGATTTAGCTACTCGAAATTTGGCGTAGTAATAAAGCATATTAACTAGCACATATCTACTCCATAGCTATTTCTTGAAAACACGGACACCTAAAAAAACGTTTAGGGGACGGGTCTTTTAAAAAGATGACGGATGGCAAGCCTATTCAAAGAGGGAATTTGCAATTATTAGAATCGGTTAATAAAGACATAAAATTATATCTAAATCGATGATTTAGCTACTCGAAATTTGGCGTAGTAATAAAGCATATTAACTAGCACATATCTACTCCATAGCTATTTCTTGAAAACACGGACACCTAAAAAAACGTTCAGGGGACGGGTCTTTTAAAAAGATGACGGATGGCAAGGCTATTCGCAGGGGGATTTGCAATTATTAGAATCGGTTAATGAAGACATAAGATTATACCTAAATCGACGATTTAGCTCCTCGAAATTTGGCGTAGTAATAAAGCATATTAACTAGCACATATTTACTCCATAGCTATTTCTTGAAAACACGGATACATAAAAAAAACGTTCAGGGGACGGGTCTTTTAAAAATATGACGGATGGCAAGCCTATTCGCAGGGGGATTTGCAATTGTTATAATCGTTAAATAAAAACGTAAAATTATAAGTAAATCGACGATATGATGAAGAATTTGATTACTTAAACAAAGCAACAGAAGCGCTATGCAACGGTGCCCTAAAAGAGGGTTGCAACAGTATGTTTTTTTTTGGAATGAAAATTTTCTATATGTTAGTCTGTATTACGCTCTGTAATTGTGCGAAAAATTTGTTAAGTAATAACTCATTCCTTAAAGAGCTATTCAGTAACAAAAAAAGACAAACAAAACCATTATACATTTACAATATTAGTATGGGTTGTCTAGGGTTATGAAGAAGAAAACAAATTCAATCTCCTAATTTCAGTCCACTATGCCAAGACTGTGAATGAAGTGGCAGCCTGTACAAACTTCGGCACGAACCGTGCAGGACGTTACCGTCATCCTACGCGAGTTCGGCAAGCTCCGCCCACCGATTGCAATCCGCCGCGCAGAGCTGTCAGCAACATGGCTTCCTGCCACTTTCATTGCATCCTGCAAGGATATAACGTTTCTGCTTTCCGGACTCGAAACCGTCATATTTTAAAAATGGATCTAGAAACGCGTTAACAATGATGGAGTAGGCTTTGCAGAATGTTGTGTGGACTGGTCTATCTTGTTTTAAATCAATCGCGTTTGAAATCAATTTAAAAACCGCTTCAAACAAAGACAATTAACTTTGCAAACAATTTACTTTGCATTTTCTTTTAAACAGTAAAGCCTCTTTGTAGCTTTGAAATAATGCAGATCATGGTAACGCTTATGAAACGTTAAAAGTTAATCGCCATCTTGGTATTTAAATTCTGAATCATCTTCTGTTAATAATATGCAATCTTCGTGATATAACCTAACCACAAGTCATACAAACCTAACCACAAGTCATACAATCAATATCCTTATTTGTCCCGTGATTTAGGTACACCCTACGAATATAGGTACATCTTCCATTCTTCTTTGGTGTAAATCTTTGGTTACTCGTTGCGATTTACAGTCAAATATTTTTACCGCATTAATAGTTATTGTTTTTCCAGGCCAGCTATGTTGTGTGACCATAAAAGCACTTAAAAATGAACACTAGGTATAGAATGGTTTAATCTTAAGGGCGCAAGGAGGCAATATCATCTCAGTTAGAAGAAATATTTTTGGTGACCTATTTGTTGCTCCAGAAGATCATACTTTATTTGTAACTTTCACTCTGTGCGAGCCAATGGAGTAAATGGTTTTCCGAATATTATATAATTGGTTATACTAAAATACGTTATACGTTTCGACGAAACATTTGGAAAAAAGTAGTTGAAGCTGGTGTTATTTATTAGCTACCCGTAACAACATTGAAAGCGAAATAACCATTTCTTGTTTCTTACTAGTTGTGCCTACGACTTCGTTCGCGTGAAATTCGGAATAAGAAATATTATTAGAATTTTTTTGCATTTGGGTACCATCATTACTATACCACATTTCATCAAAATCCTTCCATTAGATTTCGCGTGATTGAAGAAAAAATTAACATACAGACAGACAAATCAACATTTTAAAAACAGATTTTCTGGCTTCTATTATCATTCTTTACGCTGTATCATCATAATCACTCTTTTTAAAATCTTTTCCATGTACAAACTCACTCTGTTACGATTTTATTATATGTATAATGTTTTATAACGCTCAACGATCATTTCTTTGCACTTTATTTGCCAAAGCAACCTTTACAAAAAATAGAAATAAGCACCTAATACACATCGTTTTAAATTTATATTGTGATCTTTAAAACTTCACTAATACAGGAAACGAAAAAGTTCGTTTTTTACTCAACAATAATATGACTATAAATGGCTAAAGAAATTTTCATGAAAATTCTATAAACATAACTAATTGAAATTAATGTAAACGATTAAAAAGAAATTAGCATAATTTATGTAAAATGAAACTCTGTTTTTTATTGAATAATAAATATGTAATACTACACAGCCATTTTATTGAATAATAAAATTTTAATAATCTACACAGTCAGCACAACGTGTAGTTTAATTCTATAGTTTACGTATGTCGAAAGCCCCTAAATTTGAATTCTACTGCAATGATTCATTAATTGGAAAATCACGCAGACAAAAGCTGCGGACGCATCCTAGTAGATTATATGCAAGTATAACATTGGACACGAACAAATAATTCCGTCGAAAACGAGTCTGACATTACAGAAATAGAATATAAATTCTAGAAAAGCTGGTATTTTTTTTAATGTAAAAAACAAAACAATTAACAATTAATAAAGAAAAAAATAATAAAATACAATTTATAACAATAACACAAAACAAAAAAGCTGTCTAATATATTAATACGTGCACGTGCGAGGAGTGTGAGATTAGGCATAGTTTGAAGTTTATATGTTTTTTTAACTATACAACTAACATTAAACTTTAAGTTTCATAAGAACTAAAATTAAGGTAAACAACACGCGCTAATGACGTATTTATGCCCGCTCTCAGCTGACGTAATAGAACAAAATTCATAAAAATTATATACAATGATTATAGCGGTATACTTTTTGTCAAAAGAACCTCAATAACGTTTAAACTTAAATATTTGATTAATTTCAGTCAAATTTCGACCACTGGGCGACCCTAGTGGTCGCCCAGTCTTCAATAATGCGCATATATTATATTTTCAATAGTCAAGTAACGTTAATAAAACAACAATAAATGCTGTTGGATGTTCCTAAGAGTTAGTATTTCTTGTTCCTAAGAGGTAGTCAACAACAATAAATGCTGTTGAATATTCCTAAGAGTTAATATTTGTAATAGCCCACCTGAAGATGTAATACAACGAAATCTAGGTCGTGGTAAAGAACTTAAAGAAAGTAGAAATAGTACTACAACACGTAGTTTCATTTAATTGTGAATAATGAATTTCTACAAAAATAACGCCAAATATATTCAATATTTAATAAAACATAACAATTGTAATAAAAATGGGACGAAGAATAATTTTTTTAGAACCGATTATAAAATGTAATCAAAGCCCATCGCTATGGGTTGGTATTAGGTGATGTCTAATTGTTACCTAAATTAATTAAAAATGAACTGTTGTGAATGTTCTGTGTGCTCAAAACAAATGTCTTTCCCTCTTTTCAACTTTTTTTCTATGAACCCGTTGAGCCTGTGAGTACAATCCATGGTACTCACAGGCAGTATGCTATATTGTGTATAGAATTCTCCAATCCTTAACGAGACATAATCTAAACTTAGGAGTCCAAAAAGTTTCATAGAAATAGAATTTACAATCTATGTATTATGAAAAATAAGCTGACTTCATGAAAATTATACAAGAAACACTTTTAAAAGGCTTATTGTTCCATTTTTTTAGTGTATCATATTTATTTTATAATACCGTGGCCCAATATCATATTGATTTTGTCCCTCTGGCTATATCCGGGTACACGTGGGCGTAGTCTACGTGTCGTTACGTAAAGTGATCTTATCGTTTAGTTAAAATTATAATACGACGCAAAATTTCCTCAATATCTGTTTTTGATTGCTGTCCTATTTGCGATAATGATAATACGACACCGTGGTCCCACATCGTTCGATATCATTCGATATTGTCGGAACTGATACTCCGATGTCATATAATGAATGTAATCTTCTAAACTACGCATCGGTTTGAACATAATATAAGTATTTGAAATGCTAACTAAGATATACACCTATCTTCAAATTGTTATATGTGTTTTTTTCATACTAATATAATAAAAGGAAAATTGTCGTCCAACAGTCCTAAAAGCTAGTTATTCACTTATTGATTTACGCGTCAACGCAGACGAACCACTTTTGTGGGACAAAATCTGTGGCTGACTTTCTACCGACATTCCATACGCAACAGTCAAACCGCGTACACCGCCGACTGACTATGTCTCATCTAGGTCTATAATGATTATGTCTATTAGCGCGTATTCAGTCCTGTTTACTATTTTATCTCGTCTCCTTAGCGCGTTTTAGCTTTTAACATTCGGATCAGCGAGAGTCGGCCAAAGTCTTTCCGACTTTTGTTTGAGGAATGCATTAAAGTATTAAATATCATATGTCTGTTTTCTCTGATTATTGTCGGTTGTCCGCGTTGCGCGTTGTAGTGTTTCTAGTGATACAAGGACCCTTATAATTCTCCATATTTGTCTGTTATCGCGTCACAGTTTATGAAACTTTAAAGTTATGCATAAAATTTTGGAAGTAAGATCTTCAGACGGATCTGTCAGTCAATAGGTAGATAACAAAATATGATTTTTCGATTTTCGTTAAGTCCCGCTTACGAAATATCATGTAATTTTTCAACATAAGACTTGAAAAATCTGAAAAAAATCCAAATAATTTCACTACAGAACTTTCAAGTAAATTATTTCGGTCAACTTATATAAAAAAGATACAAAATAACTACGGAACTCTGTGTACTCTATGCGTGTTCTCACGCGCTATGAGCCGGTTCCCTCAAACAGAATTATAAGCTGGAATAACGAATCAAACGACAATACAAACCGTTTATGAAATGTGCCAAATTGCAATTTTTAATTGCAAAATTAATTAAAAAGTTGTTTTTAATTGCATTGTATAAACATATTAAGAGGGCCAACATTTTTGTGGCCTTGTAAAAGCCACAGAGGTAAGTACGTTTGACGTCACGTCGCGCCATCGCGCATACGAGTGCAAAAGCACTGGTATGCTCGCATGTCACGCCATATCCGATATCAGCTGGTCGGATGGGCGTTATCTCTATTTTTTAGGACGAATTAATAAATGCGTTTAGTTATAAATAAATGTAATAAAGTTCACAACATCGAAATTCTGAAACTGTACGTTAGAATTTGGTAAAAAAAGTTCGAACGACACGGAAACTTTTTTGTTTTGCGTAGGTATCTTGTTTCCTTCAATTCGATTGAATGAGATCTGTCGAATGTATATAACGTGATTTTGATAAATTTTCAATGGATTTAAAAAAAAAGTGGATTTGTCTACTTATTGAAATGTATATTTACGATGAATATATTAATATTACGATATGCATTCTGCATATCAATGTAGACGCTAGTATTATGTACATGGGAATCGCTGGATCTTAACTAAAATGTTCTAAGGGTATTTTTTATCACTTCTAATAAAATAAATGTTTAGTTTGTTAAAACATTTTAGGGTAGTAAACACTCCAGATGCAGATCTATCCCTTTGCATATACGTAAAGTAAGGATGAGGATTGTTTTCATCCACTCCGTCAAGGGAAATGTGATTCGTTAGGTTTTCATTGTGCAGAGTACTTTTGGAATCAAAGTGAGCTTTTTGAACCATTTCTTTTTAGTTTTTAACAAGCTTTCTTTAACTTTACTTGTGTATATGTATGTATGAATGTCACGGAATCTTTTAATTAAATATTCACCCACTTCCAGACGTTCCAATTATTTAAAATTTTGCACCCTTGTTAAAAATCGATGACAATACAATGTTTAAAAAAAATAAAAAAATTTAGTAAAAAGCCTAAAAACATTTTTTAGTCCTAAAACAAAAATTTTAGATATAGAAATTTTGTTTTAAGACTAAAAAGAAATTAAATTATAGTTTAAACAATTTTAAAACACGCTTTTATAACAATATGAACTAAAAAATAAAAATAATCTTTAAATATATATATAAAAAACCTTTTAGTCTTAAAACAAAAATGTTAAATATAAAAATATTGTTTCAGGACTAAAAAAAATAAAATTATAGTTTAAAAAAAATTAAAAACACAACAGAGTCGTTACGTAAATTTAAGTCAATAGCGCCCCACACTTTTACAATAATGTTAATTTTTTTATTATAAGAAGTATCCTCTCGCTCTTGACCAAAATATTTATTAATAAAAATTTTAATTCGAATTGCTACAAAAACGTGTTTTTTTACTTTTTTTTAACTATAATTTTATTATGTAGATACCTCATTTGCGGAATATTAAGTTTCGAAGTGGCTTGTAATGAGTTCTCAGTGTAAATTTTGAAGAATGCAAAAAAGAATTCAGAATGTAATCTTATTATTAGTGATGGTAGTAAAATTTTAAAACCCTTTTTAATATATTTCAGTGAAACAGTATAACCCTTGGTCCTGATTTTATTTCCTAAATTTACAGCAAATGATAATGTCTAGGATCTTCTATAATTTTACTTTAGGCTTCGGTACTCAAATGCGGAAACGGAACCTTTATAACATAATTCGCGTGTCCATCTGTCAAAGCCGTTTTTCCTAAATCGCTTAACTTATTACGTTAAGCGGTTAAGGGAAAAAAACTTAAAAATGTTCATAGTAATAAAGCAGATTGATGCACACATATGTCAATAGCTAACATTATAAAATATTTAAATGGTTATTTTAGTGCGAACAAATTAAGAAACCGAGAAACATTTTTAAAATTCCCTATCGAGAATTTGAAATTATTTTTTTTTATATTTTAGTTACTATTTATTCAAGATGCTATATTTTTTTTAAATATTAACTATAATGTATGCATACATCCCCTACTTAATTATATTTCGTATTATTTAATATTCATTGTGCTAGGAAATTCACATCAGTGATGACTTATGATCAATAAAGTAATGGGACTTCAAAGTTGGTACGGAACCCTCGAATCACGAGTCAGACTCACAATATACCTGTTTTAAAAAGCGTTAAAGTAACCTTATGCTCGGGGTTACTTTAAATGTAGTTAATTATTTTAGGTGGAAATCGTTTAAGTGCATCGAACACCGTAAAAATGGTTACTTGTGATACAGTAGACCCCTGCACCAAACTACTGTGAGGGGTTCTGTTCAATCACACGTAAATTGGTTCGATAAAATGACACGCAATACTTAATGGAAAATGTTGATTTAACATCCAAAATACAATATGTCGAAATGGGACTATTTCCTAAAAAGAAAGCAATCCTGGTTTAGGTTATTATCGATGGTTACAGTAATATCCTCTGCGCTCGCGGTTAAAATAGGGGATGGAAACAAAAAGCCACGAAACAGATTTTGGACGATTTTTTTTTGAAGTATCGATAAATAAATTGTTTACGCGACCTTATAAATTACAGACGATATATCGATGTATTAAATCATTTTCCTTTTATTTTCGTTGATTTTAGATAAATAAATTTATATTATTATAAATATTTTCCTGAAGGTATATTAAAAAGATCATATGATCTTCATGAAAATGTCTATATAATAAATATTATTTCTAAAAATGTTTAACCACCGGTACTTAACGCACGAATAAACTTCGTCGGATCTTATTTTAGATATTACAGTTACTTTGGTTTCTGTTTTATATTAATTAAAGGATAAAAACTTATAAACCTTAGAAAGAAGAACTTATAAGAAAAAGGTCTAACTCTCGGGCTAATATACAGACGAATTTATTTATCTAAAGTATCGACGGCTGATGGCAACTTGTGGACTAATAATTAAACTGACATTGAACTGCTTAATATTTATATCGAAATTCACCATAAAATTAGCATAACAGTTCATTGCAAAATAACATTTCTCTGTCAACAAAATGATGTTGTAGTAGCACTATCTATTGGGGAGACAAACATTGTTCTTCGTTAATCCCTGAAGAACTGTTTTATTTTACAAACAACAACAAGAACTGTTTTATTTTACAAACAACATCAAGAATTGTTTTATTTTACTAACAACAACAAGAATTGTTTTATTTTACATATAACGACAAATTCTACGTGTTAATTGTTTTCATGATCTATGTATACTTGTGCCAAATTAGCTAACTATTACTCGAGTAGTTGCCAAGTTATTAAGTAACAAGCATCTGGACAAACGCACTTCCGCGTTACCTTAAACTGAAAAAGGTGACCGTTATGAGAACATTCACATGTCTGTCAGTCCATCTGTCATAGCCGATTTTCTCAAAAAACACGTGACGTAGAAACTCGAAATTTGGGATCTTATTATCTACATATTTTGCACTAGTTAACTTTTTAAAAATATTAAAAAAATAATTAAAGATGGTTTTTTAGGGTTCCGTACCTCAAATGGAAAAAAGGAATCCTTATAGAATAACTTCATTGTCCGTCTGTCGGTCTGTCGAGATCCTTTTTCTCAGGAACGCGAGGAGGTATTAAGTTGAAATTAATATCAAATACTTAGGTCTACGGTTCCTTCGAGGTGTAAAAAATCAAGCTTCTAAGATAACGCCATCAAGAAAAACACTAAGAATACAGCCATTTCTGCCGCATATTTTGAAATATTTTTACAAATAAAATAAAACCTATAGGGTACTTCCCATCAACCTAGAATCATGAAATTTCAATTGGCAAGAAGAAAGGTTTCACAACACAAGTAAGGGAAAAAATCGTTAATTTGTAGTTATATCACATAAAAAATATTTTTCTTACATATAGGCCTATGAAAGATATAGAATACAATATATTTTCAATTTAAAAAATTAAAAATTTAATAGGAATGTTATGTATTATTAAATGTTTATAAAATACCTAAATGTGCACGTACCCCTCGTAGTGCGAGTTCCGCTCGTGCGGAAATCATGAAAAACAGGGTTGAGAAAATCTGATTAAAAGATTAGAGAAAAACTATAGCGATTATCCTAATTCTTATAATTTTGAAATATGCGTAGTGTTTTACGCCTGTGAAAGATATACTAGGCAATATTTATTTATTGATATAATTTAATGTGTCTAATTGATACATATGGTGGACTTATTGCTACAAGAGCAATCTCTTACAGTCCACCAGAACACCAGTTCAACCCCCTCGACGAGCGGTCGGGAATCGAACCCGGGTGCCTGCGGTGCATCAAAAGTATGTCTTGTAATAAACCCAACACACCACGGTCACGACATATACATTATATTATGTTGTGAAAAATTAATACCCTTAAATTTTTGTATATTCGAATGTTACTTAGGTGCCGAAATGTGGCCGTAATCCTGGTGGTACAAGTTGTACTCGTGCTGGACAGGCTTTTATTTATATTGAAATTGTCGATTGAATGGGGTTGCTCAAGCGGAGTCGCGTTATAAGGTGAACGACTCTTTCAGAATACTGCTTTTTATATGCTATTCTATTTCTCTACCATTTTCACTCTATGTTTTTCATCTAACGGTCTCCATTTCTTTATCCTTTTTCATTTTTTTGTGTTTCTCGCCCCACAGAAAACAGTTTCAGTTATCATTTTATTCATCGTTGTCGACAAATGTTGTTTACAGGGGGTAAACCTGTAAACAACCCTAAAAAAAGGTAAACCCTATTATTGTCTTTCCGGTTCCCCCACACATTGTCACATTGGAAGGAAATTGAAGTCGGGGACGATATTTCAGAAACGGTTAAACCGAGATCTATATTGGATAATACCGCGACTAGCTGTTTGTTATTTTGGTAAGGTTGTCACGCTATTACTATAAGCCAATAACCAAGCGGCGATTACGAGACGCCTCAGTGCCATTATGACTAGACGCGTTATCTTTTTTAATATCTCCATACATGTGTGTATAATTGAAACATTATCGAACCACACTGTGCAAGCACGCACACATTTGTGTATGTGTTTATGAGTGTTTGTGTACACACTGTGTTTGTTTGTATGTGCATGTTTGTCTATTAACATTTAAATAAGGGGTTAAATTAACCTGTTTACATTTTTATTGAACTTTATTGCTGAATTAAAAAAATAAATCTACACACAGGTGGCAGACTCATTGCTGAAATAACAATTCCTTACAATGATGTACAATGCAGCGAGTGTGAAATATAAATACCGCGTTAAAGTAAAAAATATAATATGTATACTGCCTAGTTAAATACAATAAATAAAAAACTTGTCAAGTATGAGTTGGACTCGCACGACGGAGGTGCTCTACACTCTTAATAGGTGCTTATAATAATTTAAGGCAATTTTTCTATTATAAAACTTTTTAGAAATAATAATAATATTTTTCCCTTTTAACTAAACCTAAACATACTTGCCTGCTAGTTTATCTTTACAGGCGTAAATTATCGCGAATTTTTCAATAACATATGAGATTTAGAAACATTGGTATAGTTTTTCAGTACTTATATTTTAGGTGAACTTCTAGTGACGTAGTTTATTCATTGTTTTGGGGGGACTATTTTTTATGAACATTTTCAATAACATGGAATATTAAAAAATATCATTTGTCTGCTCTAAAATTTTCACATAAATATTTTTAAATATTAAGTTTAGAAATATGCTTATAAGGTGCTATTTTACAATGCCAATTTTTTTATTTCTATGTCAAATTTTTTCTGAGAAAAACGACTTTGACACATGTGTAAACGGATGGATCTTATAAAATTCCTTTCTTTTTTTTCCTTTTGACATACGAAAAATTAAAAACAGACATTTATACATTGGTATACTTGGTATAACAAAGAACATGTCTATTATTCACACACATGACTTTATGCATCAAACTGAATAGAAAACTTCAAGGAACTTTACAAAAATTCTCAATAATTTTTCAAAAAATCACTCAAAGTTGCGATTTCAACGAAAAATAATACACATTCTTAACCTACCTGAATAATAGCTGATCGCCTGTATGAATAATAGACGCGTTCTTTGTTACACCTTTATATGCACATAAACATATATTTAGAAATGTTAAATGCTATACAATTACGTCTAATTTTCTAATAAAATATATGTATTATATATAATATAGTATTTAGCGAGGAATGATATAAAAGACCTATAGGTGGCTATCTTATGTTATATATGACGTCACAGGCGAGTAAAACGCATTCATACCAAAATTTAATGTTCTTATTGTTTTGCTTCATAAGCATCGATATCGATAATAATGTTTAAAACACAAATATTACTTACATCGAATCACACATAACTGAGAGTGAGCTACAGTGCTGTTTGGATCTCTTCGGGCTAATTGCAGCCACTTTTTTCGTCTCTTAAGATTCGTTGGCACTTTGTGTGAACTTTTTATATATGTATTTCTACATTGTGGCACTACACACCATTTTAATTTAAAAATAAATAATAATCCCCTTCAGCGGGCAAGATTGTTTATATTTACATTGTGTGTGACGTCACGTATTCGAAAATTTAAACTTTAAAAGTGATTTAAATAAAAAATACGGCTTATATCCTGGAAATATAGATGTAGTGTGCTTATAATGCAAAATAGAACAGTTTAAAAAATCAAGTCAAATAGCCTATTTCAGATGACTTTTGAACATAGACACTGAGATCGCTTTATATATTTGTATTTAGTTTGTTACACGATCTTCTCTTGTAAATAAATCTGCACAAAACGCAGTTTCCGATGAAGGATAATGGAATGTTTAAGGCAATGAGTTAAAATTTGGCGCAAAAATTTAATTTAAACGTATGAGAAAAATGAAACCATTATTTAGGATATTCTATTCAAAAAATAAAAGAAACGCAAAGTGCCCATATGCGAATCTTTTAACATTTGAGTAGTGACTGATGCTCAGATATGTTGTTATGTTTTCTTTCGTAACTTTTGAATGAATACTACCGGTGAATGTATGAAATGTGGTTTCAATTAATTTAAGTTAGTGATTTTAAAAATATAGTTAAGTTCTGGTTTTCCTTTTATTTTCTTTCATTTGTACATTTTTTTCTCTCGCTGAAATTTAATATTAATATCGATTTAGTAACAAATTTAGACTGCATAATTCTAGTATGTGCACGTAACATTTAAATGAATACTTGTTACTTTTCGAGGCGATGAAGCGACTATACATGTATGGAAGTACATATATATATATATATATATATATATATATATATATATATATATATATATATATATATATATATATATATATATATATATATATATATATATATATATATATATATATATATATATATATATATATATATATATATATATATATATATATTGGTCGTGTGTGTGTCTGTAATCCACTCTGCAGTCAAAACTACATATCGCAGCCGAATAGCATTTGTGCATAGTAGTAGCCTCACCCCAATAATCATCCCCTATGTTGATTGCGCGTCGATAACTATAGGGATGTGGAAGATATAGGGGTTGAAATTAGTGGAGCTTGCAATTGTGTGACTTCTAATATGAAAGTTTCAGTTTTTTCAAGAAGTTCTAGAAATTTGAATAAAATTATTTAATATATACATATATATATATATATATATATATATAATATAAAAATATGTATGAGATATTAATAAATGTACGACCAAAAAAAACCCAGCGGAGTGGGTATTTGCTGCTAGTATCCATATAAAAATATTGCACTGCTTTATATGTATAGTGTTCTTGTACTGTTGTAACCTAATAATTTACTTACACCGTGTGCCTTCGTTAAATTACCTACTTGGAAATATATTTTAATCATTGAAAGTAACTGTTATATGTATCCCTATACATATAAGAATTTAATAGTTACAAAATACCACCGGCTGCAGAATGTCGAATTCGGTCTTAAATCGATTTGTCGCGGACGAAATTGTGGATATTAGATAATAATTTATAAAATATTAATAACCAAAACCTTAGGGATTAAATATGCAATCACTATGCAATTAATAAGATTGGTAAATGCAATTTGTAAAAACTTGGTAAAAACAATCGGCTATGCAATTAATAAGATTGGTAAATGCAATTTGTAAAAACTTGGTAAAAACAATCGGCTATGCAATTAATAAGATTGGTAAATGCAATTTGTAAAAACTTGGTAAAAACAATCGGCTATGCAATTAATAAAAGTGGTAAATTCAATTTGTAAAAACTTGGTAAAAACAATCGGCTATGCAATTAATAAGATTGGTAAAAACAAACGTACAGGTAGACCTCGCATTTTAGCAGATATTGTGTAGAGATGATATGAGTCACGCTCGTACTCGTTCAGACACCAAACGATGCTTTCGAACCCAATGTTCATTATCGCTATCCGTGTTCAATGTGACGGGCGTATACACGGTGACAAAGGGCAGATATAAAACGATATCAACCGCATTTTTGAAGTGTTCGCACCGACTGATAGATAACGCCGCCGGCGATTGCACGAATTTTCAATGGATCAGTAACGTTTCGATAGATTTTCAACTCGTACCTACGTGTAAATCAAATTAGAACGCGCCCTATTTTTCCAGTTTAAACAATTAGGAAATATTTAGAATTGAAAAGTGTTCATAAATCATTTCATGTTTTTTTGACAGTTTGTAACAAGAGTTTACCAACAGTGCTTTATTGACATTTGACTATAAATACATTTTGTGTTTTGAAACAGTGTTTGTGTATTGGAATTCTTCAAAATGGTTATTTGGCAAATTTCCAGGTAAAAAATTATTTTTTTTTTGTATCTGCCAACAGTTTAATGACATTTTCTAATGAGCTTAAGTAAGCAAATATTCCCTTGCTTCTTCTAACAGTTTGATTACATTTTCTATGGAGCTTGCTTTGGCAGTGTCACATTACACATTGGTGCTGCTGTAACTGCTGTTATCTTTATCATACACGGTGTGGATTGTGCCCATGTTGGGATAAATATAATTTCAATGCGGTATATTGTTGCTGTGCAGATCAGATGCACTATCTGTAGCAATTATTTTAGTATATAGATGGATTCTTATTTTAATGTTTCACTTTTCTTGCAATGCAGAAATGACTTAACGTACAAAACAATTATTAATTAACAGGGTTAAGATTTATAGGACAGGCTTTACAGGATAAACGAAAGAGTACCGTAATTTACAAGTTATGACCTCACCATTACGAAATCTTAAAACTCCAGTACAAGAAGTGCTTGTTAGAAGCCGTAAGAAGGAAAAAGTTTGCTGGGATATTTTGATTACACATATACGTGTTGCAAGAACAAAACCGTTCATAAATGGCGTTATCGCATATTGTCAGCTGCGAATGGGTTTTATCGCATTTTTTCAGCCGCGAATCGACTCATCTAATGCATGCGATAAGGCAAACTGACTGATGGAATTCACATTGTTTAAACACTTGTGGAAAATTCGTCGTCAACGGTTGAGAGGGAAAGGGTTAGGTAGGAGTTGAATCGCTTGGGGGATGGCGCAGCTAAACGATTGAAACGTCACTTTACCGAATTGTTTTTTATATAAACAAAAGGACAATCGATCTGAATACGTACGAACAATTCCTGAATTTGTTGTAGAACAATTGTCTATTAATAAAGAAAAAATGAAATATTTTGAATTTTTTTTTAATTTAATCATATTATTGTTCTTCCTCTTCAAGAGAGACAATGTGGTGAATCCACCTATGAAGAAAATTATGAAAAAAATGTCATAGCAATATTTACGAATCGTCAGTTGATCTTATTAGGTATATTAAAGTTAAAAAAAAGCGTTTTCAGAGTTTTTAAAGTTTTATTTTTCTGGAAGTAGTAGGATTTGAAGTGATTTTATGATGAAAAATTGTAATTTTCTTTTCATATTGCGATCTTTGAAAACGATCATCTCAGGAACTTTTTTCACGTTCACTAAAAACATTTTCCGCGTTCAGAACGATGAGGGAAATCATATTAATAATAATAATGTAATAAGGAAGAAGACAACTGGAGTTTTTATTCAATGTTCAAAACAAAAATTGCTTCATAAAAATTATGACCTTATGGGGCGATTCTGTCGTTCTGTTTAATTTCAAAATGGCGGAAAATATTTTGAAATTATAGTCATTAGTATGAGCCAAAACAAGGACTTTTTGTTTTTTTTGGCGAATTGTTTTTTCATTTATTTCAGATGTTTTTCCTAACTGAATTGTAATTTTAGATTGTAAACATACGAATAATATGGAAAGATATGTAAAAAGTACATTTATGCAATTATTGCAATAATTGTGGCATCATTATATTGAACAGTGATGAGGGCAAAAAGCTAAAATAAATCGATTATTTTCCCAATCAGGACATTCTTCAGGATTTTGAGAAAAAGGCTAAATTCTTCGACACCCTTATTTTTTGCATTGACAATCTTTATTTTCTTTTCAAACCAAAATATTTACATTAAGAACAGAACCCTAGTTTTAAGACATTTTTTATTTAAGAAAATTAATTTTTTGAATGCATTAAAAACGTTGCCATTCTGATCTTCAAGAATTACTTAGTTTTTTAATATATCAAATATGTTCTCCAGAGGTCAAATTTTACATATTTAGAATCTACATTAAAAACCCACAGTAACAGACTGGAACGAATATAAAAACGAATACATACTACTGGTGTAAATTTCGTAAGTTCCATTTCTCTGCAAAGTACGCCTTAAGTAGTTAGTATAAACACGAATACATTAGTATGTAGTACTGGTAGCGAATATAAAAACGAATACATACTACTGGTGCAAATTTCGTAAGTTAATTTCTCTACGTAAGTACACTTTAGGTAGTTACTAACGCAGTTAAATGAAGACCAACAAGAAGTGGTGACCTTGGACACCTGACTCGCTGTCTCTTTAATAAATATTGACATCAGCTAGCGACGTGGGAGGTGCCGTACATCGATGTGCGCTCATTATTTTTAGTTGGGCGAGAATATTTTTTGTACGCTTCTTAGCAAGCCGCGCGCTGACAGCTGATCATGGCTATGTTTCCGCGTATGACACATCGGGACTTGACACACTTTGGATTCGTCCTTGTACATCTATTTTAATTTAGTTTATTTAGTGATATGTATATTCGCGTGCTTAGAGCAATATTATTTTACGTAAATATAGTTGTTTCATCTTATAAATAGTGGGATGGTTTATAAGCATCTTATTAATTATTAGTAAGACTTCTATTATAGCTTCATTTTATGCCGTTAAGCTTAATTATAAAAAGTTATACTTTTTGGCATAATACATAAATAACTTTATTTAGCACGCAAATAATTTTGTAAATAGATGTAACACTACATCATAGAAATAATAGTACATCACGTAGTTTATTTAATTGTACGCAAATAATTAAAGGAAATAAAATAATAAAAGGTTTGGAGCGTGGTTATAAATACGATTGGTAAAATCTAAATTCAACCAAATAATTAAATTTTAAGTAATTTATAATTTATAATGTAAATAAATGCATACCGAAACTTAATCTCGCTTAGAGAAATACACTTAAAATATATTTTAAAAACTTTGTAAGTACTATTTCTATCATGAATATTCACAATAAATAAATATTTGTTTTATTACGTGGCCCACTATTAAATTTCAATTACTAAAAAATATTATTTAAAAGCATAGTTATAACTTTGATTTGTATCAATATAAAATACGTGTTATGTAACAAATTTACAAATACCTCAATAACTATCATGAATATTAGTGTCAGTCACTACATTCATGTTTGGTGAGCAACTTCATCCTGTCCATTTCTGTTGCATCGTGCGCGCGTATCGTAAAATTTTACTCTCATCATGTTTTCACAGTAAGTGCAATAAAATAAGTTGCTCATGCAGTGATAAGTTGTGCAATACTGCTAAAGTTTTTAAGGAAAACGGTTTTTGCATTGTCATCTATACAACCGAATCTTCGAGTTTATAACTTACTAATTATGCCCGCGGCTGCTGTCACTAAACTCGTCTGCCCTGTTCGCCAAACGATATAGATCGACGGAGTCAAGGGTATATTGGCGGAGAGACCCAGAATTATGAGTCAACAAATAAGCCGGTCTCTCCCTATCTTGCGTCGTTTAAGTAGTGTTCCCCGACTTTTGTTACATTTTTAAGGTTCCGTACCTCAAAAGGAAAAAGGAGCCCTAATACGATCACTTCGTTGTCCGTCTGGCTATCTGTCAATCTGTCCAGACCCTTTTTCTCGGGGACGTGTGGACGTATCAATTTAACATTGATATCAAATACGTCCCTGAGAGCTGTAAACAATGTAGCTTCTAAGTTAACGAAATTAAGAAGAATCCTGAATAAGGACATTTAAGCCGCATATTTTAATTTTCACAAATAAATAAAAACTTATAGGGTACTTCCCATTGACCTAGAACCATGAAATTTGTGAAGAGGCAAGGTCTTACAGTACAGATTAAGGAAAAATGTTAATTTGTAGTTATATCACATAATTTTTTTTTAAAGATATAGCAGGCAATAATTTTCGTTCTAAAAATTAAAATTTTGTAAATAGTTCGATAGGAATATTATGTACCATTAAATGACAATAAATGCCTAAATCCTCATGATGCGAGTTCTACTCGTGCTTGACAGGTTTTTTTTCATTTTATGTATCGCGTGGTGTATCACCTGAAAGGGGCTAGTTATAAGGAATTCAAAAATATGATTATAATTGTAAATTGTATATTTATATATACCTTACACAAAATTTCTAAATCAAATGTGTACGGAACCCTCGTAGTGCGAGTTCCACTCGTGCTTGACAAGTTTTTATTTATCATTGCTCCGCCTCTATGTATCGTATTGTGATGATATATATTATTAATCTTTCTCAAAGTAATGGCTTTCTAACACAACATTTTTGAAATGGAATGTGTGTTTCCAGAGATCAGTGCGAAAAACCAAATAAATAAAAGAAAACATTTTCTGCTTTTAATATTAGCATAGTTATATTCCTCAAAATAATTGTTTTTACTTTAATAATAATAGACTATACTTTTATTAACTTCGAAAAGTTGTTTAAATATTACTATTTATTAATTGTATTTATTTTATGTCGTAATGATGTTTCAAAGCACAGACTATAAAAAGATGCCACAACTTATTATTGTAATTTAGAGTTGATTATACACGGGACGATAACGTCCAAGTTGGGGCATGCACGATAAAGTTCGTTTTTAAGGTTCCATAAACTCGAAAGGAAAAACGGAACCCTTATAAGACCATCACGTATCCGTCTGTTTGTCTGTCACAACTATTTTTCTCTAAAAGCACTTGATGTAGAAACTTGACTTTTGGCATAGTAATGAAGTATATTTATCTGAACATATGTTAATAGATAGCACTCAAAAATATTTAAATATTTATAATAATCGATATAAATTTGGGGTTTTGATAGGGCTAATTATAATAGTCTGGTAAATATTATTTTCATACTTGTAGGTAATATAACTTCAGATAAATACTGACAAATATACAAAAAATATACACCCCCCTGTATTTCTGAAACTACTGAACCTAAAATTATGAATTAGTAGTGTTTTATAATAGAGGGTTTTTAAATACGCAAAGGTTTTAGGAAAATAATGGTTCTATTTTTAATATATTTTTTAAATATTTACGATAATATGTATGTCCTCTCTAATTAACAATATTAAAAATTATAAAATTTTGAAGCCCATGCTTGGCCGGTATTTTTTTAAATAATTTTGTCGATACTTAGCAGATTGGAATTACCCCTATGGACTCGTCCTTTAGCTTTTCATCTATCAATGTAAAAGAAATGTCACTTTAGAAAAATATGTACGTAGTTTTAAAATAACCGGCGTCACACGATATTTCCATTTGAGATTCCTTCTAAAGTAGATAACATATATTTCAGAAGGGGAAGTTCATGTGTCATAGAATATTGGTTTACGGGGGTCAACTTATGTTGTGTCTGCTCATCGCCATATTACACTCTATCCCCTTCTATATTTTTTATCTCTCTTGTATATGGTTGTATGCTCAGCCATCTATAATTTTCCTCTTTCCTATATTGCTCTGTAACTTTCTAAATTCTCTTTTATTTTTTCACCACTACGATTTTAAGATCGCTCTTTCGTTTCATCTCACAACCAAAATTATCTATTGCTATAAAAGTTTCGACTAAAAATTGCAAATTAATAAAAGTATTATTTCAAATGAAGTCTATAAAATCAACTTTGTCTAAAAGTTGCGCGCGTTAATATGTCAAAGTTGTCCACCTGACATGACAGTACGTAGTGATGCGCTTTGCATGTAGTGAGGTGACGTCATGATTAGCCATTGAAAATCGGTTTGTTTTGAAATATACACATATATGTTGAACTCATTTATCAGTAAATTGTTTTATTCATTATCAGAATAATATTTTCAAAGTTTAAATACAAAATAAATTGCGCATACATTTAAAGCCCTATTTCGCAAATAGGGCTGAAAGTGAAAAATAGTAAATGAAACCTTTATTTAATTTTAAATTTTCTTTTGAAAGGCTACCTAATCGATGCGAAGTACGAAAACATTTTACATGTATGGCAATATGTAATTATATTAAAAAATATTTTAAGATTGTGCTCTAAGTTAATTGGTATCTCCATATGAGAGAGAGAAGCGTCAGCTTACAAATTTCACATACTTACGACTGAAACTGTAGAAACTACAAGAGACAGACAGACATTTTTGGCATTTGATTACTGAAACTTGAAAATACATAGATCGTGTTGAAAATTGGAACATTTAGCGTTCAACGTAGGATGTGCGGAACGTGTTGCGTGAGACCTTCGAATGATAGGTAATTTCACCGAAATCGGGACACCTAATAAAATTACCAAAGATGGTGGTTATGGCGTATCGCTATTGCTACTTACTATTGCTAGCCAAAATGACATAGATATACTACATAGATAGGTATGTACGACATAAATGTTTCTTTATTGCTAGATCGCGTATAGGTACTAAAAATGGACATATACAAAATTATGCGCACCTGGAGGTGAAATACCTTCTTCAAAGTGTAAGATAACGATAAAGCAATTTTACAAAAATTTTGTGACTCTTTTCTTGTTATCGGGGAGGTAAACATTTTTGATTCCGCTTTTTATCTGATAATAACGGAGTTAAACACGATATTGTACTGAGAATTCTTTAAACGGACTTTAAGGTATTTAAATATTATGATATTGAAATATGGTCTTTATAAAATTTTTAACGATCATACATATCGTAAATGAAATTTCAAATTCCGTCATAAAATATGTAGTCTTTAGCTAGAAATATTATTTTAAATTTCATACAAATTTACATTAGTTGTATTGAAATTAGTTTTGCCTAATAATAGACTTATTACATTTAATAATAATAATAATACTTAAAAACAAGAAATACATGAAATTCCGACACAAAATCTGTACTCTTTAGTTATAAATATTCTTTTCAATTCCGTAAAAATTGAAAGTACTTCGCTTTTAATGTCGGCGATGACATTAGTTGAATAGAAATTAGTTCAGCGTCAACCGCCTAATAATATACTTATTACATTTAATAATAATAATAACAAATACATAAAAACAACGATTACATATGAGAGACGTGTCTAATTCAGGACGCGCCTCAATTAAAATTACGTAATTTATAATGAAGAAAAAAAAAACATAACAATTGTATCAGCGAATTCATTCGCGTACAAGTAATCTTAGTTTTCAAACAGTGAAAATCTTTAAAAGCTGTTTTTAATGTACAGATACATCACCTTGATAATTTTATACGATGCGTATTTAAGGAAGCTCATGAAATGAAGTGTATTGAAGGTGGTAGTTTATTAAATTCTGCCTGCTTCGCGAGTAGAAAAAGTTGTACCATTTCCACATTTTCCTAAATTTACAGCACCAATACCTGTTTATTAAATAAAAGAAAGCTATGATGGAGGGTTTTCCCTATCTCACCACTAATAAAAAGTCACTTTATTTTGTAATTTACCATTTGGAAGTAATATTACGAATATGACTTTAAAAATAAAGTTTTATATTTATGTTCGATTAAAAAATCTTTTCTTTTTTTTGTTGAAATGATTAATTATTCAAGCGCAGCCTGTTAGAATGCGCCATGATTAGAAGTTGCGAAACCGCATTACGCGTGTTGAATTCATATTTCGGTGATTATTTGTTAAAGTGACTTGACAGTACCTGATGACGCGCTCTGCACGTAATGACGTGACATTATGATTGGTCATTGCCAATCGATTCTTGTTGAAATGTTGAATTGTTTTATCATTAGAAGATAAAGCATAAAGGACTAAATTGATTTTCAAGGTTTATATATTAAAACACTCTTAAGAAAATTTTTGAAGTTTTATATAATTATAAATGAAGTCTTTAAAAAAAACCTATCACCATCGAACATATATATAATTTATTTGTATGCATAGAGTTTGTATATGACAAAACTCTATGCATGCAAATAATATTAAGCATAATGGGATAACTCCTAGAGATTGGTCTTCTGTCTTTTTATTGTGAACCATGAATTCTTACTTAGTTTACTACTAGTCTTCCCACGAATTTATATCGAAGTCCTCCCATCTGTTGAGAAAGAAATAACAAACATACCTACTTATACACAGACGAACAGAACATCGATTTTATATACATACAGATATATGTATGTATAATATACATGTGTATATTATACTTATAGATAAATGTATGTATGTTCGAACTCGTGAACGGAAAGCTAATATAGCAAACCTTAATACAATTAACCGCAATCGCTATAAACTTCACAATTGCGCCTCTCTTAACAGCAACGGAGAACAGTTTTAGAATAAAGTACCTGTGTCTCTTTCAAAATAAATGGAAAGCGACTGCACGCTCGTGCAATCTCCTGCTCGTTTGAAGCTGCTGACACGTCATCTTATCTAAACTTATATACGAATATAAGAGTACATACGTAAACATTTATTTGTTTGCTTCTTTTACTAAATAACGTAAAACCTACGTAATTAATGTCACATTTATGGGAAGGTTGTAACGCAGTTTGGTTTCTTAGTTTATTTTTTGGGATCGTCTGTCACAGCTTCACAATTTTAATTGTTTTAGATCTGTAATGGATATATACATTTACAAGTCCTTCAGATGGAGATTTCAATAAATATGTAGCAAAACATTAATAAATAAACTAAAGTAGGAAGGTACCTTCTAATGCATATAAATTGTGGACGAAAATCTTTCTTGCATCTCATCGGCTGGAACGTCATTGAATGTCTTTCATAACAAAATTGAAATCCCATTTGCAGTTTTTCAATTTTAAGCTCCATTTGCGAAATATTAAGGTTTCTAGCAACGTGCAATGAAAAATTAGAACGGGGATGGTAATTTTTATACTAATACATTTAAAGTGTGATTGAAAATTGTTCATGCGTCTCATCCAGTGGAACATCATTGGAAAGGTCTTTTATAACGAAACGGAAATTCTGTTTGCCCTTTTTCATTTTTGCACGGCTTTGCGAAATATCTCGAGTGTCGAAGATACTAAAAAAAATTAGAGCGGGAAGAAGAATTTATTCAAATTTTATTTTGAAATTCGAATTCGAATTTTCAAATTAAAGTAATTTCAGTTAATTTGCATATCTTAATGGCCAGTTCATTTCAGAATATCGGTTGTAATTTTTTTAATTGTTGACTCTAACTGGTGATAATGTTTTAATTGTTAACTCTAACTCAATTAATGTCATTGTTAACTGTAACCTTGGAATTATTTTCTCTAACTCTAACAATTTACCTTATATACGTATTTGATTTACGTATATAATTTACGTATTTAGGTACGTAACAAATTACAGTCCAGTACCAGGCTAATTTCAATCCGTGCGACGCTGTGATTCTTCATTATAGGCACTTGGAACTTCTAAAACGACTATCAAGAGTGGGGGAAGCTTACGTGCATCAAGTTGCGAGACACCCACACGCATTAACGCGCTGCGTTGCCGCAAAATGAGATAAAAGGAGAAGGGTCGGACAGGGATAGAGGCGGTTAGTGCTCATTGTCGGCAAAACTAAACGTTTGAAGATGCTGTGACGGGATTAGAAATGTTTACAGTCGCCTGTTAGCTTGCTCGCGCGAGGTACATTTATGTACCTACATATATTTGCAACGTCTTACTTCAGAGTTTCCTAGGAAACCAGCTTTCGATGATAGAGGCAATGACCTTTGCAAACTCATTGCAGAATTTCAACGATATTGGGAAGTACGTTTATATATCGTATGCAAGAAAGTACATTACAAAAAGTAATAAACAGTAATAAAGTAGTGTTTCATAATAGTCAACCATCTCTTGAGAAGATTGACGCAAATAAACCGTAATAAATAGAAGTTTGAATCAAATGCTAGTAACTACATTGTTTTTTCAGATTTTTGAAGTCTACAATTGAAAAATTACCCGGGTCTACAGTTTTTGAAACCTACAGTTGAAAAATTACCCGAGTCTACAGATTTTGTTACATTTTTTCAAAGCTACAGTTGAAAAATTACCCAGATTTACAATTTTAGTTACAGTTTTTTTCAGTTACAGTTAAAAACTACTAAACTACTACTACTACTTTAAAATCTACGGTTTAAAAATTACTTTGAAACTTAATATTTAACAAACGGGGCATCAAATATGTAAAATGGTAAATTATACCTTAATTTCATTTTAAAAAGCCACTGGAGTGCGCGGAAAAATGGGGACATTAAAGACGTCATATTTTGTCACATATTAGTTGAAATCTCCATCTAAAGTACATGAAGCGCGCATAACGAAGTAAAGAGGGTTCCTGGTTTTATTAAGAAAACTAAAAAATGCCAGTGGTGCTGTCATTTGACGAAGTTTTTAGATATTGAAGATATTTTCAAAAAATAGTTTGAATCGATTACTTTTTCTCTAAATGAAAAAGAATTGTTTATAGAATTGTAGTTTAGTTATCTGTTTGTTCCAGCATAGCGCAAAAACAATTAATTTAATATTGAATATATTTGTCGTTAATTTTGTAGAAATTCATTATTCACAATTAAATGAAACTACGTGATGTAGTATTATTTCTACTTTGATTCGATTTGATGAAAGATCTTTGCTAATAGCCCACCTAAAGCTGTTGTAATACAACGAAACCTAGATCGTGGTAAAGAACTTAAAGAAAGCAGAAATAATACTACATCACGTAATTTCATTTAATTGTGAATTAATTTAATATTGATAGGGTTTTCAGTGCTTACAAGGTTTAAAGTCCGACTTAATAATTGTTTTTTTATTAACTGGGAGCGGAGAGAGAGAATGAAATGGGTTTAAAATATTATATTTTTCTTTGTTTTGGCGGAACACAAAAAACGATTAAACAGTTTTTGACAAAGCTTTCACTTTTTGAAAGCTTAGGAAACAATTTAAAAACGAAGATATGTGATACAATAAAACGGGACTGCTATGGACATTAAAAAAATAATAGGGGCCAGGACCTTTGATGTGACGCAATGAACAAAGCCACGAGAAAAAGTTAGTAACTTGGACCTTTACAAAGTAAACTCCTAAATCTTTAGGTCTAAACACTTTATAAAATTGACCAGAACCAAATCAAAAGATATGGGTTCAGTGGTATTTAAGATTAGTGAAAACAAACGGACAGCCGTTTGTATGAAATACGTCTAGACTTTTTTCTTTTATCGTTTAAAAAACCCTTGAAAAAAATTCTTATTTAATACCAGAACTAAAAAAAATTATGCTTTTATAATGTGCTTCATCAATATTTATTGATTTGAACACGGAGTATATTGATTCAATAAAGACTGATTATATTGAATATACCTAATAAGTTATTACGTAAAACTTAAAACTCTCTTTAAGGAGACGTTAATAAATTCCGTTTTTTTTCAAGGGTTGGTTAGCACAATACGGTGCCAGATTAGTCACTTCGCAGTGTCTGGTTGGCAGTTTAGATTATTCTAAAATGTTAAAACATTTAAACAGTCTAAAAAAGTAACTAAATTTTCTACCTACTAAATTTTATCAAATTGGCAGCTAAGTTAAACACACGATTGTGCATTAGTATTTTATTACACTGTAATCCCACTGAAATATAAATTTACTGAAACCTTCCATACTGAATAACTTTTCGTCTCATTAACTTTCATTAAAAACATATCTAAAATTTGTGTAAGAATTTCATGTATAAATTGTTAAACAAATTTTAATCGATCATTAGCTTAAGCAGTTATGATTATCAACAGCAAGCGTTTGTTTGTTTGCTTGTTATTTCATCTTACTATCAATATTTAGCAGATGCTAATAAATTGATCAAAGATTACACAACACACGTTATATCAACACGAGCTAAGCAAATCTAACAGTTCGAGAATGACAGACACATTGGCATGTTTTGATATAGTATTTTTTTACGCTCATATTGTTAGAATGTTGCCATTTGTATAAGAAGAAAATGAAATTACGAGCAAACTTTATTATGGGAACAAAGTTGTTACTTGCAGGTATTACTCAGAAATGAGTAGTGTTTGCATTTAGCATGCTTAACTCGGTGATTCAGGTTGAACCTGTAAATAAAATAAAACATTTGCAATATTTTTATTTCAACTACTTTCTTATATTATTAATAATATTGGATCGTACCCAGCACATACCATACAATATGTTATATGAATGCTTCTTACTAAATACGTTACGTTATATGAATGCTACTTACGAAGCTACTGAGGATCAGTTTTTAGGAATAATAATGTATTGATTCATTCAACAAGCCATCGCTTGTTGTTATCATGTAAACACAATGTGTTTTACCAGAAATACGACCATAACGAATTCTAGCGCTAAAAGACGATGCAAATTATGTAGGTACTTTGAAAATTACTTTCATACTTTGTTAATTATTCCTAAATCTCCACACCGTCATACAATTATGGCGCTGTAATAATTTTGTTCGCACCGTCACCTGCGAATAAATAAGTTACTTTTTAAGTATAATATAGTTACTTTTTAATGGTAAACTGATGATTCATTTGGTGATAAATTAAACTGTTTAATACTTCTCTGAAGCTACTAAAATACTACAGAACTTCAATAAAAGCGTGTAAAACATTTAATTCTTTAAAGCGAAGAACTCTTTTTTTTCGTTTATAAAAAATATTTGGTACTAAAACTTCCGACTTCAAATAACATTTAAGGATTTTATTTAATATTTAATACAAAATAAAAAAAATATAAAAAATTATTTAAATTTTTTGTTTTCTCGGGTTATTTTTTACTGGTACGTTTGTAGTATTTCTATTTAAAAAACAGAATCATAAAAAAGTTTCAATAAAGATTTTAGGCCGAGTATTACTTTTCTCATCTTAATGTTACAAGTACCATTAAAGATATGGATAGCTGAAATTTTGTCAATTTCATAAGGAAAAAATACTCTTAATATAATTTATGAGTTAATTTTTTATTCCGGTACCTACATAAAACGAAATATTGTGTTTAAGTTTGCCTACACTTCTTGGCACCTACAAACGAGCAGCATAACCCTAGAAAGCGAATGAGATCATATCAAAATATCGAGTAGTCATACCAATGAACAACAGCCTTTTATCACATGTAATTGTGCAAATTAATCGATTCAAGTTTTGTCTGGGCGCACGTGCTGTCGTCAGGGTTGCCAACGGTACGGGCTTCGACCAAACAGTCCGGTTTTACGTATTTCAGCACGGGTTCGGTCCTCCGTGTACGATCGGACATTTTTATAACCATACGTCTTTCTATGGACATCTATACTTACTATGGATTTTTTGTGTACGTATGAATATTTATAAAGTTATATTTTAGTTTATACTTCTTGTTATAATATCATTAAACTAGGAAAATGTCATTGTTTTACATTTAAACGAATTTATAATATTAAAATTATTGGTATAAATTCATCTGAAGAGGCTGTACATATATTAATGCTTATAACTGTGATTTAAATAAAAGAACAAAAAATTATAATTATAATTACATAAAACTATATTTTGGATATCAGTAAAACATAGAATCTCGCCCTTCCTATGCGAGTTAATCTAATTTTCGATCCGATATATGTGAATGGAACAGTTGGCAACCCTAGCCCGCGTCGATGAAAAGGCAGGTTCATTTGTTTATTTATTTAGAAGCCGAGCTGCTTATCAACCGCCTCTCAGCAGGTATGACTCAACTACAGCGTGGCGAGACAGCTCCTCCCCGCTTCTCGGTCGAATGACGTCACAATCGGTCGCGTACCTCAGAGCGCGCCGTTCGGTTTATGAACGCGACCAGTCAGACACCTAATTTTGTATTTTAAAAAATCATTACCTTAAATGGTAAAAACAGAATCCTTGCGATGAATCCTTTCGTGGCCCAGACTGTCATTAGACTTAATATATGAGGTACTTATGTTATACATAGAGACATGCTGAATGATTAAAAATACGGGGCGAGATTTAAAATCATGGGAAGACATTGTGGAACTTGCTAAAAAAGGGAATGGGGCATAATATTTGGAAAACGTTCATCTAAAATCTGTTCTAAAAATATTTATAGTTTTAATTGGTTTGAAAAAAGCCATAGAGATTTTCAAAACGTTTACCTTACGCAGATAGTGATTTTATAAAAGGCTAGCTGGCTAGCTAAGACTTCGTTTGCGGGAAATTCAGATTAAGAAGTTTCGTCTCGTATATCTTTCTTTTGTCCGTGTGTATGTGACTGAACTCATCCTAAACAGATGGAATAATTTTTATGCTGATTAAGTTGATTCCAGAATGGTTTAGATTCACAATTTGATCCGGTAGGTAGCACTGTGATCGCGTTTTAGATTTTTCTTTAATTTTTGACATCGGGTGAAGCCGCTGGCACAGTTAGTTGCTCTTATATATAAGCTATTATCGTACCAAATTTCATTAAAATTCGTCCAGTAGATTTCGCGTCATTGACAAGCAAATTAACATACAGACAGATAGACAAAATTCTAACAGGCTTTCTGGCTTCTATTATTATTCTATACACTAAATCAATAACTTTTTTTAAAATATTTTCCGTGTACAAAATTCACTTTGTTATAATTTTATTATACATATGTGTAGATTACAGGAATTTTATTTTGGTTTCACATCGAAATTGCTTTTCGTGATGAATTCTTTACTGTTTCTTGTTCGGTAAATTTTTTAATTAAATACAATAAATTGATAAAATAGCTGTGGAATTTTCATAAAATAGCTATAGAATTTCATAAACTTGGTTCGGAATTTTTGGCGTTTAGGTTGAATTTGCACCAAATTTTCGATCTGTCAAAAACGAATTACGGAAATTAAAACCATTTTTTTCATTAATCGGTCTTTCTGGCCTGCCTGCCAGCCTTTTGACAAGGGAACAATATTTGTTATTACTTTTTTAATTAAATGAGGTATATTTTTACTAATTTAAAATATATATTACTATTAACAAAAATATTATTTAAATTGGAAAGATATTTGTATTTGACGCTATAGTGAATAGCGAAAATAACAGGTGGTAATTTTTAAAAGGGGTTAGAAAGAAAAGGATACGGTAAATTATTAAAATAACTTCGGTGACTTTATAAAATATACATTTTATGATCCTCTCAACGTAACGCTAGTTTTTATATTGGCAAAACCATATATAGCAAACAACACACAATCTTAAGAAGATATTTTCTTCGACCATAGACTGAGAAAAAAATAAAAAACGTGAATAGATGTTAAAAGAATGAAAAGAAACGGAACTGATTGAAAGGAAAACTAATAAAAATTATCTATATTTTAGAAGAGAGAATATATATATATATATATATATATATATATATATATATATATATATATATATATATATATATATATATATATATATAAATAAAGTACATAGTTATATGTATACTATCTAAAAGTGTAGGGGGAATATTAAAGCGGTAAATACTGAGTTAAGGATTGACATAAATAGGAAGTAGGAATTAAGTAAGTTTTTTGTACATATTTTCATGTCCTTCGTCTTTCTGTATGTATCGTAAAGGACATCAGTTTAAAAAATTAACGCTTAGTTGAAATGATGCGGTAAATTGAATTAATGTCTGAAAATAAAGCTTTCAGTTAGATCGGTTGTAATCTTTGGAAGTTTTTCGATTTCGCTCTAAAAAACAGACAGTTTCCGGCCAAAATGATAAATCAAAAGTAATCTTAATTTTGAGGATTTACTTACAATATGTAAAAAGGGGAAATTAAGAAAAAAATGTAGAAAACCATATACGCGTAAGGTTTCCAGTGAAATTTTGTTAAAGCGCAAATTCAAAAATAGATCATTTGTTTTTACCTAAATCTTTTTTAATCCTTCTCCAAGAAAATACTCAAAAATTGACGTAGCCCGCGCTGTCTCCGTAAGAATCGTTCAAACTAATTTGAAAAGAGATTCATGACAACTGGAGATAAAGTGTAGATTGATCGAAAATCATTAGGTTTGCGTTACCTTCGACATTTTTTTTTAACTTTTAATTGCACCAAACACTAATTGGACAAGCATAACATGTACTCGCGCATTATTTTTATTATATGGAATAGGTAGAGTCGCAAATCCATCTAGCATATAACAGATTGTATTAAACAAAGATCAATTATCGTAAATAAGTTTCAGAACAAAAGTAAAAACTCAATTTAAAAGGGACTTTAACGAGCGGAACTACTCGCTATAGCTACATTTTACCCAGAGACAACCTCCTCACGGCCATAGACGTGAGTTTTTGTTTTATCCTTATTGCGTAACGCATGTAGGTATTTCACAATATTTTTGCGCCTTGCATCATCAACCAATCAGAGTGCCACGCCACATGGGATGTTGCCTACGTCACGTCGAATCCACTTTAAACTGTTTATTGCATATTCGGTTTTTGATTATCGCTTTTGTGACCTAAATTTGATAAGATGCGTTTATCTTCGCCTGGGTTTTGATTTCAATTAGTTTTTACCAATATGTTGACACGTAATTTGTTATTGTTTAGTCGTTCGTTGGTACTTGTATGTAGTGACTTTACACTTGTTATTAGCCCTTCGTAGGTGTATGTCCTCTGTGTGACGCTGAATATTGTAGACGTTTATTATATTTATTTCATAACGATTAGTTTTTTTCTTGGCGAATCAAAGCACAACAAAGTTTTTAGTTTTGAAACTAAGGGGACATCGGCATAGGATCTCTTGTCTTCTCCTAGTACTATCGACACGTGTCTATTGAGATGTCATACCTGAAGTATTGGCGCGATGGCTTGAGGTACACGAGTAATATATTCAGTTGTAGTATATACCGGGATATAGTTTAAAAAGATTGATTTAAAAAAAAAGTAAAATTGTTTTGAGTCAGGACGTCATTTGAATCGTTGTTTTTTATCCTAAATCCTTTTATAATTTAAGTTTTCTTAGTTAAATAAGCAAAAACTTTATTGTTTATATATAATTCATGAAATTAGTTTAAAAAAAGGATACACTGGTAAGCATCGCTAGTAAGTGTCTAAGGCTTAATAATTAAAATGTTTATTTCAATTAGTTGCGACAGAATGTATGTAGAATTGAAAATAAAATGTCAAATGAGTGTTAGAATACGTATCTAAACTTACGGTTACGTAGTTACTCCACAGAGCTAACTTAATGAACGAAGATTAACAAACAATATCTGATTTTATACAACTTTCATTGTCAAATTCTGTGAAAAATCGCAACCATCAGTAATACATAAGTATATTAATATATTTTTAGGAATATTATTTCTGAACGTTATGTAAAAGAACTATAAATGCGAAAATAGCTTTTTTGTCGTACTGACATGGTTGTTGTGTTTACTTCAAAATAGAAGAAAAATGCCCTTGCTTTCAATGAAAAGTAGCTTTGTTTTTTAACTTACTCATCAGTATAAAGCATAAATAATTGTTTATAAATAATGTTTGTGTATATGTTATAATAAATATTTTTATAATTTGTAGTTATATGATATTTTTATTAATAGGTAACAGAATATATCTAGTAGTACCAACATGTTTTAAATATTAACATTATTAATAATAGTTCAGTAAATATTAAAATTAGAAGATAATTCTCACGCGAAAAGTTTCGGTTTACGGCATTAAAAACATTCTCACTTTCTATCGAACACTATACCTACCCATGTAAGCACATTTTTTGTAAAACGCAACGAGTAAGATATTAAATGAAAAATGGTGATTTAAAAAAATTACAATTTTAAAGAACGTAATTTCACAATTAAATGAAACTACGTGATGTAGTATTATTTCTACTTTAAGTTCTTTAACACGATCTAGGTTTCGTTGTATTACAACTTCTTCAGATGGGCTATTAGCAAAGATTAACTCTCAGGAACATTCAACAGCATTTATATATTACAAAAAACAATAGCGGAAGCTGGGTTTGTGTTGGTTTTCCTACTGCTTACATTAATGAGTTTATTGTAGGAGAGCGGTGTAGGTTTTATTATATTTTCAAAAGTTATACAATATACAAGTATTTTAGTGAGGGTAATAAATTAAATTGATGTTCCGGATACGCAAATGTTCCGGTGTATGTAATAAAATTAAATGGATATTATCTCAGTAATATATTTATACAATAGCAAGAGTATCTGAAAGTTAGAACAAGGTTATACCAGTTTAAAAAATGTTAACCATTTCAGTTTATAGGGGGGAGCATTAAGAAAAATATTGCAAAATTTGGTTGTGAACATAAAAATAAGTAGCGCCTGGAAGGCATAGTGTTGATTCGTGGAATCCATAGAAAACATATCGATATAGCATTTGAATTATCTGTTCGATATCGGACAGAGGTTGAATTTTATCTTATCTCGAATGGCCTTGTAATAAACGTATGTCATTTAAGTTGCACGTCTCCGTAGATAAAAAACAGCTGTGCCGTAATTTGTACACCGTCCGAGTTTACAGTTTTACTGAAAATATTACAACGAATTACTCTCTCTAAGAATAAAGTATAGAACATCCATTTATATCCGATTCGAATACTATATTTCAGCAAATAGTGTTGAACACATACTTTAAACGGTGCATGTTCTATATAACAATATAATAATTTATGGACATTACCGCCAGTTTAGAGTCAAATCTGTCAAAACTGTCACAGTTTAAATGTACATTAAAGGTAGGTACACCGTAAAATTTCTTGAGGCAGTTGCCGTATGGTAGCGTCACTACTACCAACTGTCACGAGAGAAAACTGTCACGACAGCGACTGCCACCGTGTAAACGCCGCTTAAGACAGATAAGTAAGTTAACCGATAAGTATTTAGTGTGTTCTTAATAGTATAAACGAAAGAGTTATATTGGTACAAGAGCAATGCCTTACAATACAATGTAGCAGTGTGAAATATCAGTAATATGGTAGACTAAATGTTTGACATATGTCTGGTTAACCCTTAACTACCTGAACAATTTAAAATCTTATAGCAGGTCTTCTATAGACCCGCTATAAGATTTTAAATTGTTTATTTAGATTTGCAACTCGCGAAACTTTGAACGCGTTCACTTTTTCTTAAGGTGGCAACACTGTTTTTGTTTTTGGTATCTATGTTAAACTACGAAACTAAATCAAACTTATGTAAAGTTTAATTTAGTTTCCTAGTTTCTCCGGTTTCAATTGCGACAATTGTTTGTTAGTTTCTCCGATTTTCATGCGACAATTACACGTTTAAAGGTGGAGGGTGAGGATGAAAAATCGACAGATAGTCATACCTACCAGGTATATTATAAATAGAGACACAATATAAAGTTAATTAAAAAGAGACGAGTGACACGTCAAAGGTAGAGAGATAGCGAGAGGGAGGTATAAAAGTGATTTTGACCGGTAGATTATAATAGATAATGCGATTTCAGACGTCTTCTGAACCATAGACACGGAATATATACTTTTTTATATTTATATTTAGACGATTCCACAACCTGATTATTCTATGCCAAGGATTTAAGAGAGCGTTCTTGTCTATAGAACGAATTCTTCACACTGCGCTTCATATTCTGCATATCAAAATATTTATGCTGCGTAATAATAATACGGGTTTAAATAATTACAGTTTATTGTTACATTGGATTATTCCGTTGTAGTAAATCGATCCACATTGATTAATTAAAATTGCTGTGCAACCATTTGCCATCATCGTTCAGACTTCGTTGGATTATTTAAATTTGTTGCCTCCACAAAACAAGATATTAATAACCGATTGTTTTTTCCTCTCTTTCTGCCTTTTTTTCTAAAGCAGCCAATCGTGGATCACATATTATCTTTTAGCCATTGTGCAACACGATTATTATTTACAGATAATTCGTGTTCATTGTTCTACTTGATATATTACGAATCGATTATTCTAGATTTAAAATGAACGATATTTTTATGTTCGTCATCGTTTTCACAACTCCGATTCATTATGTAGTGTGATGGAGTTCTAGATTATTCGAATTATATTAATAATCTATCTCCATTCATTGCCCTCGTTTGTATTTTCTTCTTTTATTAAATCAGCTACGTAGAAATTTTCAGCTATTGTCCTTTGCTTTCTATGCTTACAATAAATTAAAAACAATCTGTTTAAACAAACACGGATATAAGTACTTTGAAATAGAGTACCAAAAATCTAATAAAGTACACTAAAGTACTTTATTCACATACGTACATACAATCATTAATTTACCTCCATTTCAATTAACATTCGAAGTTGGTCGTCCTTTTAAATATTTTCGAACGTACTTGTATTATATTTTCTTTTCGTGTTATAATAAGAAATCTTGTTTTTCCTTGCTCAATAGCCCATTTCCACTTTTTTTTTACTTTAGAAAACGATGGCAAACCTAAGTATGATATAATTTCTGATCATATAAACGACGTTTTAATCACGCAATGTGGGTTTTAATCACGCATATGTAATACCAAGTTTTGTATAATTTTAATTTATTATTACTATATATTAAGAACTGATATTATTGGTTTATTTATGTTTTGTAAGTTTGTTTCTGTAGTATTTAAATTACTTTACATTATGGTATTAATTATTCGGGAAGTACACTTTAAAATGTGAAACAATAGGTTACTACCTAACGATTTATATAAAAGAAAAAATAGGTACAGAACAACGAAAATCTTTAGAAACTAAAATAATTGTAATTAAGATGTATTTCTTCAATTTATTGTAAAATAATATTTACGTTTTTTATTTGTCCCCATAATACATTTTCAGGACCGGAAATTCCGGATTTAGTTAAAACATTGTTGACAACTCTATTTACAAAAAAACAAACTGACAAGTTCATTATGTGTGTTTCCGTGGGCACGTTGAATATTCAAAATACATCAATATCATTAATATATTACGTCACATGTTGTATTATAAATTAAAAATATAATTTTAATTAAAACAAAACTAATACGTTATTGGTTACATGAATTTCGAAACACTAAAGTTGTATAATAACGCCGTGCGTAAACCGACGCTTAAAATAGTCATTTGACACTTCCAATTTCAAAACAATCTTTTGAAAAACACGACAACGCGGCATCTGTTTATTCTCGAAGGTGCTAATGCTCGACTCGGCAATAAGCGTTCCCTGTGTTCAGTTAAAATAGTGCAATGAGTAATGCTATCCGTCGAAGCTACTGATCGACCCCGCTCGCTCTCGAAGCGTTCGCTTGTTCCTTTTTCAGCGTAATTTAGTCCAGGATTACTCATTTGACTTTCCACGTTGTCCATTATAGGATATGAGCTCTGCGTTTATTATTGTACGCAAACGTTCTGCTTTAATTTTATTATGCGATAGCAGTGCTTGAGAGCTTTCATATTATGACAATAATTCTATTTAATTATACGAGTTATGCTCGAGATTGACGTGTGGGTGTGTAGGTCGATGCACCGCTTTGTAAACCGACGCGACAATGGTGACTCCTGTAGCGTATATGCCCTTCGATATACCCTTTTGTGTTTTGTCGTGTCAAATTGCAGTCGATATAGTTTTTCGTAACAACAGCATATTTACAAAAGTAAAGATGCAGAAAAAATAAGGTATCATTTGCATTCGAGCATCTACATAAATACCTATCGTTGTAACTAAGGAAGGTTTTTTTTTTATAAAAGTTTGTTATAAATAAATCACAAATAACTTTAACATTAGAGTTACATACTCTCCATAACTAACTTTCATAACATGATTAAAGATTTTTTGAAATGTGTCTGGAAAACTCTTTTGGATATAAGTATACATCACCGAATGAGGAATTCCTTCATTTTAATTTTTTTATTTATATACCTCATTGTTTGCAATTGATATATATGACAGACTTATTACTACGAGAGCAATCTCTTACAGCCAACTAGAACAATAGTCCAGGCCCACTCGTGGCCGGGAATCAACCTCGGATCCCAAAGGTCCTATGCCTTGTGATCAATTCAACACACCACAGCTATGGCAATTGGGGATATTTAATTTACCATTCACTAGCATCGGACTGTACTTCACTTTAATATGTATTAAAAATATTCACATTAATACTGTTTAACATACCTAAATAGAGCGCACGAACATAAGACTGATTTATTTCTTTACTGTTTTCAAAACTCATAAAAATCTTTAACAAAGTTTTATATACGTATAATACTATTAGGGTTACCCACTTTATATGAATTAATTGCAATAGGAAGTTCACAGTAACTTTTATTACATTATGCATGAACCTAAATATTATTTTACGTAAATAAATTATGGAACAATATGTTAAAATTTGAAGAGTAAATTCTAAATATTCCATATTAGGAAATTTGTAAATATTCTATATTAACTCTCAAACATAATATACTTCTATAAATATACCTTTGTTGTCTATGGCCTTTATGTATAATACATTGGAATATTGGAACCAACCACTAACCAAACAACATTTTTTAAATTAAATAAGTGTTGGCATTTAGATCCGAAAACAATTATCAGTAACAGAATAGAGCTGTCAAGGGTATTGTTGATTTTTAAAAAAATTAAATTACTGTTTACACCACTTTATTTTAAAATTAAAACATATCTTAAAAACATTATTTTTTAAATCGTTTTTGGTAGTAAAATTTGTCAACAGATGGCGCGCTTCAGTTTTGTATTGGAAGTGTTGTATTTTCATCTAATCAATAAAATTTCATTCATGTTGATTGGCTTATACTATGGGCAAATTGCAATTATTAATTTAGATTGATTAAAAATTATATATACTATTTTTTTATACTAGTTACAACTTTTCCAATTACAATAAATCTAAGATATTTTCTATCATAGTATAGATGTATAAAATATTGTATAATTGCAATGAAATTACAAATGATTTATTAATAATGTTAGTAATTAGAAACAGTTTTATCAATATTTAGATACAGTTTTAATTCTATCTAATGAAGTAAAACTGTGAATTTTTAATATAGCAATTGTGAAAATTGTAGCAAAATATGTTTAGCAAAATTGAGAATTTAAGATATTTGTTGTGTAAATAACTTCTCTATAAAACAAAGTTAATTTATGTATAGAGAACAAGTTTAGGCTAATGTCCTATTTTGAAAAATATAATTGATTCTTTACATTTTTGTAATCCATGTAGTGTTTTTAAAGTGTATCTACCATTTTCAATTCACTTTATTTACATATAACAACCTTAAATGAAATTTCATACATTTTTTTTATGTTCATTAGATTTTAATATTTATCACCATGATGATCCGTCAGCGTTGAAATTTTGTAATACTAAATTGTTAATTTTTTGTTATAAAATTTGTAATGACTTCAAAATCCTATAATTTTCCGTATTTCCAAACTCAAACAGCAAGTATAAACGCAGGATAACTCGTGGCGAGTCAACAATGTGTTAAAGTGATTTAGCGAAAATAAGGAAGTGAAAGTTTCCAGTCATGCTTCTCTTTACTATTGCAATGTTCCATATGTATTTTGATATTTAATATTGGCTTATTCAAATAACAAAAAGAATAAATAATTTTTTGATATTTATATCAACAACCGATAAAATTATCACTGCTATTTATATTTGACAAAATTTAAAACTGTAACAATGTTCCATTTCACAACTTGGTTATCTAAACTAAAAATTTTGGGATGCTGATTAATTTGTAGAGCATTTCGGGATTGAGATTATATTATAATCCCTAGGCAATAAACAATTGATCATTGTTTAAATTTAACGCTCTACTTTAGAATTTTATTGTCTTTCTTTAATGTTGAGGTCAGTTTGCGGGCAAAGTGTTGTTCCTACCCCAATTTGCACTCATTTGCTTGTTAGTGGGCTAATTAGACAGTGACTAGCAATTCGGATTAAATTCTTGGGTGGAGGTGTCGATTTAATGATTGTTTGACTTGAAATCACAAAAAGATAAAACAGGTCTGACTGTAATTTGAATCAACAGAATGGCACTGTGCATAAATTATGATAAAGCTTTCTTTTTGTTTCGTATTTGCTTAAACAATTAGAAGCTTAAGCTTAATTTTCTCTATCAAATTATTTCTCCATTATTTTATTTCTATCACTTGCCAAAGCTTGGACATGTGCTTATGGTTTTGTCTATTTCATTTTATGTTCATTATTTTATTTCAAATGTTTGCCAAAATATAAGAGGCTTAATAAGTGTGACTTTGTTTAAATTCAGTAAATAATAAGAAATTAGTAAAGATAGTCGTTTTTTTATACAAATATACCCTTTTCTTATGGTAATCACAATCTCAATAAAATGTCAATCCTGATATCTGGTGAATCCGGATGAATATCCTAATCACAAATGATAAAAGTAACATAGGTAGCTTACTAGTAATCAAATTTATAGATTGTTTATGTTACTTGCTCAGTCTCTTTAAATTCAAGTAGCACGATGGAATATATTCTAATTGCTTTCTAGAGTTTTAAATTACCAGTACTAGAAGTTCTATGTCATTTATTATAATATGTAGTTTCTGGTAACTTTCCACACTTAAAGTTTATTTGCTGAGCTCTCTCTTAACAGAGCCTTTCATAAGATCTCTTGTATTTTTGACTCCTCAAAAACGTTTATCTGTTTTTTTTGTTGTCTATAACCTTGCTTATACTCTGTGTCTTTCTGTGGCAATCAAAGTTGTTGTAATGTATAAGATTTTATATTTCTTATAATTTATAACTTTTAGTGAACCTATTTATTTATTATTATATTTTTGTTTATAAATATGTAAGAAATAGAATAAAGGATAAGTGATCTACGGTGGTATACAATTCTAGTATTTTTGAGATAAAATTTTATGAAACCTATACCATGTTGGTAGTCAGTTATTTGGTGCAATTTTTTTTATTGCATATAAAAAAGATTATCAGATTACGTATGATTTTTTTTTGTGTAACAACTCAATATAAAAGTGTATAATGTTACGTTCCTTGCAATATCATAATGAAAATCCATAATATTGTGCATATTTTGTTGCAGCATTTGTGTGCTTATTCTCACACAAATATGCCCGACCACATCACTCCCTCCAGCTGGCAGTTGCCTGGACAGACGTCAGTGTCCAAGTGGATACTATTGTTCAACCAGCCACTACTATTGTGTGCAATGTACTGATTGCTTGGCTTACAATCGTGTTGCCGGTAACGAATGTGCTCAGGGCATATACGAATGTGGAGATTGTTTTCCTGGGTAAGTGAAGTTTAAAATCTTTAAATACTAACATATTACTAATCACTATAACAATTATCATAAAGCAATATGCAAACAGACAAGCATTAGAACCAATACTATTGGGTTTCATTTCTAATATTTCCCACAAAATTAAAAAAAAATAAAATAACACTGAATAATATATGTTCAATAAAAAAATAAATAAAAAATTATGGAATAAAACATAATGGAACAGCTAAATAGTTCCATATTTGCATGTTCTACATTATATATTTTTAAAGGAAATACATATCATTCCAGAATTCAAAATCACTCGTCAATAGTTTTTTGCAGTAGACAAATTATATGGAATAGTTCCTTGTAACAATTTCGGCAGTTGTTTCATTATATATTAAACAGTTATATTACAAAGCATGTAACCAATGATTCAGATATTGCATATGTTTGCCTTGCTCTCTAAAGTTATTTACATAAACAAATTGGGCTATGAATTCTATTTATTTTGAGTAAACTTCAATAATTTAATCAAACAGAGTATCATGTTACATGATGATATGGTATTTTGTACTGTGATTTTTATAAACCTTACAAAGTGATTTAGAAACATTTTGCAATGGAATTCCAAGAAAATTAAATGCAATGAACAATATTATTTGAGAAGTTAATTTTAATCCAAATGAAAAATTAAAACATATTTCCTTTTATTGAAGTTCACGCAATATAAAAAGGTAACACATCGCTTTCTTTTATTTTAAGACACTTCAAGTTCCCAAAGCTAATCTTTTTTATTCTTTTAATCTAAAGTAAACACAGAAAACTGGAAACGGATTTATGTTTCTGAAGGTAGTATTAAAAATTTATTCAGAAACCTTCTTTCTTTGAGATATTTTTACAAGTACAGACACAAAGAAAATGATATAATAATATTAACAATATATTTTTATATTCGTGTTGTACATGATATGTGAAAATTATGGATACTAAATGAAAGCAAATTAAGATGTGAGTGGAAAGTTTCTTTAATTGTATGAACTACTGTTAAAAATATTTTATCGGTTATTATACTTAGATATTAAGAAACACAATTATTATGTGTTATTATTTGTTATTTAAATCAAAAAAGTTTTATTTATACCAAAAATAAAAAAAATGTGACTTATCCCCTTCTCGGTCATGTCTTTTAATTTTGCTTTACAATTATATATATCCTGATTTTACTATAGTGGGACTTCTATAATGAAAACAACTATCTCTAAAATGCAATAAACAGCACTCAAAAATAATAAATTTTGAATCGGGAACTTCTTTTCAATTACATAAAACAATTTTTAAAAAGGGTCACATTCACTAAAACCAGTACATTTTTTAAAAATGGGCACCACTGGGACCAAACAAAGAATTGTCTTATTTTCTTTAAGTGCATGTTTATAAAAGTATGTGTAAATTTTAATGTCGAAATTCTCAACTTTTAAGCGACTTTGAGTAATATGGCCAATGCTGGTCGACCATATGGGCAGAACATTCACTTTCTTTTTAATTTACAGTTTCTTTTGTCAAGTACCTTTTATGTTGACTTATAATCACAGCTTATAATACAACATAAACCTTACTAGAAATTTACAATGTTATAAAAATTTATATAGTAATACTAGACTGAGAAAACAAACATATGTAATAGGAGCTCTTATTACATATGTTTGTTTTCTCAGTCTAGTATTACTATATAAATATTTTGTGAAGAATTTTTTTGTGAAAAAATTTTATAAACAAGATGATTAATTGCAAGATTAAGACAGTATTATATATTAATATGTTCCATTACATACACATACTGGTAAATAATGCAACATATCTTCATGAAAAATTGTCAGGTCATTTTAATACGGAGTAAAATAGAATTGAATGATGAATGACAATTATTTTGTTTCAGATACGTGATGGGATCTAAAAATCCTCTAGGAAAATGTGTCGAAGATCCTCAAGGCACACCAGAATCATCATCTAATGATGGAACACCGCTTTATATTTGGATCTCTTTGGCGCTTATATTGGTAGTTTTATTTGCAGTCATTGCATTTTTTGTGAAACTCATCAAAAATAGGGGTTTAAACAGTAAGTGTTTTCCTTTCTTTTGTTTTTTTATTTTCCAATTCTGACAGTGATCTTGTTTTATAATTCTTAAGAACTACGAAGATTAATATTCTTCTTTGGTCTTCACTTTAACCGTAAGAGTGCCGACGAGCGTCATCGCGCTCGTACACATACTAACTAAATTTGCCACGAACGTGATGGCGCTCGCGAAATTAGTTGCTGTTTAGTGCGGGGTAGGGGAGGTCCCTCGCACGTATCGCTAATTTTGTTATCTTTCTACGTGTTACATAAAGTTTGAATTATAATATTATTAGTAATTACAATATAAAAAGGATCCAGCAAATGAAAATTTTTAACCCATAATGTTGGTATACGAAAATAATTTGAGTGAAAATGATCGTTTTCCAAGTTGTGAAGAAAGTGATAGTGGGAGTGACATTGTGGTGCGCTCACAATTTGGCATAATGCAAATTTTGAATGATAGTGATAATAGTGACGATAACAATTATTTTGCTGATACAGAGGTGTACCGGACTGCGAAAATACAATGTGACCTTGTTTTCAGTTTTTGTTATAATTTTTGTTCACAATATATATTTCCATAATTTTCTTTGTATTTTATTATCCTTGTATAAATTTTTATTAAGAAAATACCGAAAAAATTATTAAAATTTGATAATTTTTGGAATAGATACAGTTTTTTTTCGAGACAAGGGTAAATGACATCAAAAACAAAAGATTTCTTTGGCATTTTTAAGTATATATGATTAAAAAACCATGGCACTAAAACGGTTAAACTTTTCTAAAAATTATATAAATATAAAAAAAATGTGTATTAATTTTGTATAAAAAATATACAGTTGTAACACTTTAGTTGACATTGAAATTGTTTACATTGAGAACAGAATGACACAAGGATACATTTTATTGATTATAATTGTCTTATAATTTATCCTCAGAAACCCATAGAAGCCAATTTAAACTTGCAATAAAAATTGGCTTCTATGGGTTTCAGAGCATAAATTATAAGACAATTATAATCAATAAAATATGCTTGTGTCATTCTGTTCTCAATGTAAACAATTTCAATGTCAACTAAAGTGTTAAATGTCATGTAGCGATGTATACAGCATGCTGTATAACATCACATCGATAAAATGCAGCGATTTATAAATTTATTGGGATTTGAATGTTCGGTAATACGAGTATTATTTTACAAAAGAAATACTGATTATAGGTACCGATAACTCAATGTTTTTTCGGCTTTCTTCCATGAAAGTTCTGTTTATGTTAAAAATATTATTATGTATAATTATGTTTCAGAAAATATTCAAAATAAAAACTTTTTTTGAGAAATCAATTATTTCTCCTTAATAAAGGCTTAGATCAAAATATGTTATAAATTATTTTCACTAATATTTTCGAAAAAAATCAGAAACAAGATTATTAATATTCCAATTAACTAATACCTGTGTATATGGCATGGAAGGAGCTGTGTCCAAAACTGGGATATTGAAAAAAGCTTTTGACATTGTTCATTAACATTTCAAGTAACTTTATGTTTGAAACATAATTTTACTTGAAATATAAGTACAAAATTATAATTTCTTTGCTCACTGGTGTATGGAAGCTCTTTGTTTTACCAATTTCATTTTAATGAAACAAATATTTATTTTAATATATATTTTTTTTACAGTGAATGAAACAGCTGCGATAACAGTGTCAAGCCCCACTCCTAAGACATTGATTGAAAATAGCCCTCAGACCAATGGCTCGCATCCAAATCCACCTCACTATGGATTTGCTCCAGTTAGGAACAACACATATGTACCTCTTCGACCATCATCGCCTGAAGCGAATCCTCTCCATGAAAGTTATCGCCAAAATCTTCCCAAGTACAATGGTAAGTATAACATGCTAAACCTCGCACTAACTATCTATAAAATTATGTTCTTTATTTCTGCATAAAGGTAGTAGCCGGGAAAGCGTGACCAAACTGCCCCCACTTGGATCAGCTTCCGTTATTTTTCTTCTAGCTGCTATTGACTATTGTAACTGCCTCATTATTAGTTTTTAATTTTGTATTGTTTGATGTCGGATTTAATATTGTATTGTCCTTAATATTATATTGTTTGTTGTCGGGGGAAAAGTCAAAATTTCTGAAAAATTATTATCTTACACACATTTTGACTAGTTTCAATTTAATATAAGTTGTAAGTGTGACCCAGGATCATTCAGGAGAAATTTAGAAATAGCTAGCACTATTAAAAAAAGAAACATAATTAATAAACTAGCACTATTAAAAAAAAACATAATTCCTGATTTTTTTAAAGTGTTGATCTCCTTGACATTTTTTTTAAATCTCTAATTACAATTTTAAGATATAATTTTTTTTAGATATACTGTCTATTACAGCTTTTATTTCATGTAATATTTTGTTTTATATAGATTATTTAAGTAGTATAATACAATTTTTTAAAAATTTTTTGATCTAGTGAATGGCTCTTTATATGATACATTATTTTTTTTTTCTTTCTAAAATACATTATTTTTTAGCACAATTATATTTTTTTGTAGAATTTACGAACATTGCTTCATAAAATACAACTTTTTTGTATTTTTTCATTGGCTAGTTGATGGAATCTAATGTTCTGGTAAATGAGTTTCTGGGACTTTATCAAATAATGATATATTACATTCATCTGCAAAACAATTAGTTGTATATTTAAGTTTATCGGGTGTAATTATAACAGAAATAGAATATACGTCTACGAAATTTACGTCTTTAACGTATATTCTATTCCTTATTAAATAACTGAGAGTAATGGTTCCCTTTCAGAATGTAGATCTTTTATTCAGACTAAACGTTTATTCTAGCTTCTCATGCAATTACAGTCAAATTGTCAGTTTCCTAATATATTTATGGGTCGATATATTTCTTTGAAAGGCAATTTCTATATATTCCATGTCAGATTAATTTAAGGTCGCTTTAAGGTGAATATTAAATGAAGAAATCCTCACCAGATTGCGTGGCGGGATTTTCAGCACTAATCAATAAATTCGAAGAATTTTGAATTAATATTTCAATCTGATTATTATCGGATGTATAGATTTTTCTTTTCTTGCAGGCCGTTACTCGACAATTACTCCAAATGGCATCAGCAAGAACAGAACGATTTTGTCAAAAATAACGTAGCATCTTCGATGGTTGTAATTTATCTTTATAAGTCCAGTATTTTCCGCACTAGTCGATTGTTATATAATTATAATATATAACGTTATATTATTATAATATGTTTTTTAGTTTTAGAAAATATTTAAATTATTACCGAAGAATATACAAACTAATTAATAAAAATTGTACAACAATTATTATACACGCTTTCAAAAAATTATGAAAAACTAGATATACTTATAAGAATAATATTTATTATAATTAACATTTAATAATATTGTGTATTCAATATTAGGGTCCTCAGAACTATCAAGAATTATACACAACAATTAAGTAATAAATAACAGAAGACATTAGATCTAGAGATAAAAAAAAATATAAAAATAATTGGACTTTATAAAAATTATGGGTATGTTTATAATAAAAGGTTTATGTTTTTGGTAATAAATAAAATTTAAAAAAAAATTAAATAATCATTTGGTGGTTTTGAAATGCTATCTACTGGTTCAATAATTATTGGTTCAATAACAGACAAAATTACATTTCATAAAACAATGTCTTAACATTCCATAAAAAAAACTTTTAGTTATTACAACTGGGTTAAATTATTTTTAAAAATTGGAATTTTATCTTTATTCACAATAAGTTCTAAAATTTTGAGATATTGTGTTTTATAATTGTGATTAAAAAAATTCATTCATGTGTAATGAGGATAACATGTTTAAAAAATATTAAGAATTGTGTTTCATTTTTTTAACATCTAAGATTGTAGTGACATAATCCATGATGTTAAAAAAATGTAGACATTTTTAAAATTCTCCATAAGTGGTTCTGGGTCATACAAACATACATTTTTTATATTGCAACTAATCAAATTGTTTCAAAGACATTAATTTTTTTTCGAAATTTTAATTTTTTAATCCCGACACCAAACAATGCACTATAAAGGATGAATATTGATGAGGAGCTACGACTGTCATCGGCAGCTACTAAAGAAAAGATAATGGAAGTTGATCTAAGTGGGTAACAAATTGTCCATGTTTCTCCAACTATCATCTTGATAATACCTTTGTTATAATATATTAAATTATATATAAATGTTGTTTTATAGAACTGTGTTTTTAATTATGAAGAACCAACGTTACATCCACGGTACATATTTTAAGTCATTTGCTTCATTTCCACTTGCCATTTATTCCGGAAACCATCATAGTTTCAATGACTCAAAATTCTGCTTACCTACAGTCTTAAGAAGAGATTGTCGTTATCGAATGTTCAACAAATTTCGCAACCCAGTCACAGACCGGCACAAACAATAAAACACCTGTGTAGGAAAAAACTTGTTATAAATAAATCGTAATCAACAATCATAAGTTATCAGGCGGAGGCTGCAGGGATAAAAAATTTGAGAAACTACGAATTGTGACATTATGCTTATGAAAGTTAGATTTAAAGGGGTTTGAACAGATTTGGTCCTCACTTTTATTATCGGGCTTAATTCTGTATACTTATGTTCATTATATGACACTCAATTTATATGTAACAGCAACTCTTTTACCCCACTAATGCTATAAATGCGAAAGTTTCGATATTTGTTACTCAACCACGGTGAACAGATTTATAAAACTTAGTGTAGACATAATTCATGTTTAAAATTAACATAAAAGTCACTTTTTAAGTCACTTTTCAGTACTAGAACATGTTAATATAGGACATAAAATATTTTTTAAATCGGTTAATCATATGTCTTGAGAACATGAAATCAGTATATTTTTCCTGAGCATAGAAAATTTTTAACATTATTTATAGAGAGGTCTCATTAGGTCAGGAATAGATTGAAAATCCACATTGACTAAAACTGCAGACAAAGGCTAGTAAATAAATAAAATTAATATTATATTTATAAATAATTTTCTCTAAATATTAATATTTATTCCTTTACTCTAAGCGAAAGAAGTGGAGAGGTCAGCGGAGAATGAATACAGGTAATGACCAGATTAAAAATATACGTCTTGGTTATTATTTTAATTCTATAAAATCTATTCCAAATCATTCATATAAAAGATATTTTTCAACATATTTGAAAACTTTGACTCCTTTAAACTAAAATAATAATTTAATTCTAATATGGGATAAATAAATTGATTAAGGTAATAAAATTCTATTCATTTGAAAAAAGAATATAACTAAATTTTCACAGACAGTTTATTTTACACCTATTCTAAATCATTGATATAAAAGATATGTTTGAGCATATTTGAAAACTTTGAATCCTTTAAAATAAATAAATATTCATTTAATTCTAATATGGGATAAATAAATTGATTAAGGTAATAAAATTATATTCATTTGAAAAAAGAATATAACTAAATTTTCATAAATATTTTCATAGACAGTCGTTCCATATCAAACATTGTCACATCAATCGCTCTTAATCCTGATACCTTTCTAAGGGATGTAACAAATGTATCGTGCAAACATCATGAAACATGACAAATAATGAGAATTAACCTTCATTCGTAAGCATTTTCTATTTAGTGAGAATCAAGATCAATTACTTTTAAAAACCAAGGAAGACTTCAGTTAAAATAACATTTATGATGGATTTCATACGTTTTACTATTAGAAAAGACTGGGATTTTATCGAAATAATTCAGTGAATCTTGAATTCAATTACAGTTATATTACATTTTTCATTAGTTCATATGCGAGTGAATCTCATGTAGTACTTAGAGCACACCAGGTCTGGGTCATAAGTATTGAAACGCCACATTCAGCAAATGTCACATAATGAGTTGAAAATTACATTTATATTTTTAGATCAAAATAGACAACCGACGGAGCAAGTCACAAAACAAAATTACAACAATTATTAAAATAAAATAAGTTCCATATATCAATGAATGGAATTAGAATTATCCAAATGTATAGATGGAAGACCACAATTAAAGATATTATTGCTTGACTGTATTTTTGTGTACATGTAAAGTAGACATGAGAATACAAAAAGGACTTGTTTCAGAATACGCCGAAGAAAGCAATGTGGTACACGTTACGAGTCAGAAGGAAACTGAGCTGAATCAAGAGGCAATCGGTTATCAACTGCCTCGGTAAGTAAATATTATGTATAAATAATATTATGCTTATATACTTTTAATATACGTTTGTTCGATTATATATTTTACTTTAAATCCTTTTAGATCACTCAGTTTTTTTTATATGAAACAATTCCTTGAAATAGATGTTACTTTCAAATGTTTGCTGCCATTTTGGAGTTGTCTTACTCATTTTTTAAATATTGCCTCATTAAATAAAAATTGGCATTTTGTGTTCCTGCCAATAAAATACGGATTAGATCCATATTTAAGATATACAATCAATATGCATATACATAATTGTACTTTTATTGGTATTTTCACACTCTTGTTATTATATTTGCTAAATTTGATTATAAGTAAAATACTTAATAAATTTAAAAAAACTAGTAATATTAAAATTAAATATGTGCTTGTATGGGGTTTGTAAATTTTTCCAGATTTTCAGGACTTATCTAAAATTAACAATTAGATCTTTCCAAATCTGTATAACAAAATTTGTGACAACTATATTTATTGATGTTGCTTTGAATAGTTCCCTAAAAGTGAAAGTTTTCATTATGACTCACTCTAGTTGGCAGCACTATTATTCATATTCTTATCAATTATTTTTTTATCATTAGGCATATGACAAACTCAACCTTTTATTTAATTTAGTAGAAAATTACTGTTTTTGCTTTTATTGTTAAAAAAATAACAGGTCCCTGTACTGTGCAGTAACTATGTGGGTACATTAAAATTTCATAGTTCGTAATACTATGTGAATTTACTTCCGGTTTTGTATTGAATTTACATAACGTACAGATATAATATGCGAGGCCCTTCATATATGTTTTGAACGTTATTATTTCTGTTATAACACTTCAGACTATGACAGTAATAAAGAAAACTCGGCAAACTAAATTTTAAAATATTTTTATCTTCTTTTCCCGATATGTTTGAAGCCATTCGCCTTCATAGTTTTGCGAATTCTCCTTAATAATATTAAATTTTAACACTAAATTTCACGGAAAACCTGAGGTATTGTGGTAAAATATAAGAATTTTGACATTTATTAGATCTCAAAATTTAACAGCCCCATCTAGTGTGCCCCATTAATTTAACAGCCCCATCTAGTGTGCCCCATTAATTTAACAGCCCCATCTAGTGTGTCCCATTAATTTCACGTAAATACTCTCATAGAAACATGATCTAATTCACCCTAACTCACAGAGTTAGTACTAGTTGCCATGTGATATATTCCCTGTCCACGATTTAACAAAGAGATATAAATATTTTAGTATTTTACCACCATTCAGTAGAGTTTAATTACTTTAGATCAATTTTTATTACAGGTTTATATCTTAATGACAGAGTTTATTATGTTCATTAACAGTTATGCAGACATTGTTGATGATGAAGAAGACGAGAACGAGGAGTTGCTGCCACAGGAAGAGGAGACCGCTCAAAGCACTTGGACTCATGCCCCACCGGCTGAAAATGGTGAAACGTAAGTAAGATCTTAACTACAAGTTTGAATAGCCACAACACAGTTTGAGTAGATATAATTATTTCTTTGCTTATTCGATTTAGGTATGATTCTACGTAAATAAAAATGGAGGTTGAATACCTAAAGAAGTAAAGAAAGTAATTTTATTAAAATTTTTAAAAATATTGTGACACAAATGTCTATTTAGTGTCAGGGAACATTACTTTTTCTTCTTTCATTTTTCATGTCCCTCAATGTAGTTCTGAACATATCTGAGAAGGCAATGCATTTAATAATTAAAATAAAAGGTGTAATAATAATATTTAAGGCATTTTAAATTCCGCAAAAAAGAGGTACAGATATAAAATCTACTTTTGCAATATTACTTGGAAAGAAATTAATTTTAAGAATATAATCATATTAGCTTTGATGTTTGACATTACTTTTTCAAATTTGTGAATTGAGTTGCCATAATGTATAATATGTATTATATACAACTATATTCAATTTTTATGTTTTAATAATTCCTTTATTTTATAGATATAGACAGTGATATTACATTACAAAGATATGTCATTACTGCTTTAAAAGTTATCCTCAAAATTTATGATAATCTACCCCAACTTAATCTTCCCCAATTTTTAGCTGTCATTAGTATGTAAATGTTATAACATTCGGTGAAAAAGTAATGTTCTTTCATGAGATTTAAAGTTTTACTGGGAAGTTGTGATCAGAGTATACGAGTATGAAACCCTACGGTATTATTTGATAAAAATTGATATTTGAGTGATTTGGGGAAATCCATCCATGAAATCCAATCCAATGAGTGAAACATTATTTGTTAAGTGTCATCTCTACAAAATTCTCTTATTTCAACAATTAAATTGAAATTATTTCAAAAAAAGAATGATGTATTCAGAAAGAATGTTAGCAACATTTTCTGTTGAAACATGACTAGAACATATTTTTTATGAAATGTGCCAACAGATATCTGTATAATTATAATCAATGAAATGTGCCAACAGATATCTGTATAATTATAATCAATATTTCAGTTTAGGTAATAACTTGGTTAAACCATATGTGACCGATTCCAATTTTTTTAACCATTTTATTAGAAATTATAAACATATATCTCCCTAAATGTCATATCTTAGTATATAATTGTTACAAGACCTTTTTCTTTTTTCTTTGCATTTAGGTCTGGTCCAAATTTTTCGAATCTTGTGAACGAAGCACGACATACCATTCTAATTCGACCGCCTGTTTACGAAAGTGATCCAGACGGGCCTCCAAGGAAAATACCTCGGAGACAAGGGGTATGTGTTTTCTTATTTCAAACTATAGTTAACTTAGAGCTCCAATGGTATAGTTAATTTATATTTCCCACATACTAAGTTCAGTCTAAGTATTAGATTATTTGTAAGTTAAATGAACTTCAATAAATAAGTCATTGTGTTATAATGTGTGTATAATAAACCGTAACACACATTATAACTCAATACAAATGTTACATTTTTGGGGGTTTATTTTTGATGATATTCTTTGGACACTATGCTGTTAATTAGTTTGTAACAGGTTTGTACAATAAAAATGGAACTTTTTAAGAGTATTAAAAATAATTTATTAAACTGAAGTAAAATAAAATTCTAAACAAACAAAATAATCACAAGGACAATATTCAAAATGTAAAAGATAAAAACAATATATCATCACAGCGAGAGAGTTCACAGCAACCTTTCTATAGTGAATGTAAGCTACTTTATTTATCTGTTTTGTGACTTTTTTTTCTAAAATTCCTCCACGAAATTTCACCTACGTAAAATTGGGTAAGTTATAATAAATATAAACAAGATTTTTGAAATCTGTTAGATGGAGAGACCAGTTATTTTTTTTTAATTTTATTTATTTATGCACACAGTTATAGAAGCACTATAGTTATATACATATACACTTCAATAACAATAACAAGGCAATTAATAAATTCAATGAGTACAATACATAATGGTGAAATATTTAAAGAAGCTTTTTCACACTAATCACAAACAAATCATACTCTCACACAACCGCGATTAGATGGTTTTACAATTTTATACCTTGGGAAAGTGGGGTATTCCAATATAATTTGGTTTTAGATGCTGGTATTAAAAAAATATGATGACTACGTGAGTACAGGAAGTTATCACATACATAGACTGAAATTTTTTTTCCCAAAATAGAGAACAAAATCAAAATTTTTCCATTTAACAATTGGAAAATTAATTTTGTCAATGAAATTTCTCTTCTGTGTTACTCAATAGGTAACCCAAGCTAGGTACACCTAGAAGAAAATTAGTAGGTAGTACCCATACCAACTCGTGTAGAATTATAAGAATACGTAAGGAACATTTCTAGGATATGTTTAATTATTAGGTTTATTTAGTTTCATACGGGTTCCAATTAATAAAGCTGACTTCTAACTTACTTTGAACTAAAATCATGTATAATAAATGAATTAAGGCTCACTCCCGATTGCATAAAATAAGATTCAAATATGAAATCATGCACATGCACATGTTGCTTTCTATCTACAAGAAATGAAGAAAAGAAACATGTTATTATCTACACTATTAAAAGCTATTTGGTATTCGAAACATGCAACATCGACCTGATACTCAAGATCAACTTGAAGGATAGTCGAGTAAATATGTGGGATTCGTAAAAATACAATACAAAATCCAAGGTAGCACAAATTCGGATTCAATTTTTTTAACTTGTCTAGAGTTTATTAATAATTAGTATCTCTGGTGGGCCCCTCTTCTTTGTTATGCTTTCGAAATATTTATAATTCCAAATATTGTGAAAAATGAAGTTTTGAACTAGAGGTCTTCTTTAGCTGCAGGCAGTGCTGACATATATGGAAAAATGAGACAAAATAACATTTATTACGAGCATATTAAAAAATGTATAAATTTTTTTTAGGTTGTATAGAAAAAAAATTTTAAATTCCCATGTTTATCATATATATAATGGTTATTTCGTAATTTTTTCAAATTGTGTAAAAATTATGAATTAACTATTTTGGTTTAAACAAAAGAAATTGGAGAAATGGATTTTTAGACATTTGGAAAAATTGCAACATATCAATTTCTCCTTTCCAGCTGTTATTCTATGATTATTTTACCTGTTATCATAATTGTTTTTCTTGTATATAAGTGTCAACTCACATTTGACCAATCTTATTTATATTTAAAATTGTTGACTTGCAGGACAGTGGTCAAGATTCATCAGATGGACCATCTTCAGCTTCTCAACGCATTCCTCCTATCGATCAACCACCTAGTCTACCAGCTTTACCGACAGCTTCCACCCAAGGGTCTAACGGCATAATACTGCGAGGAGAAAACAGGATCAGGCACGATACGGAAGAATGCAATAACACTAGACCAACCGAAATTAATAACAATCAAAATAGTGGCAGTAGCTCTAATGACACTAATAACAATAGCCATGACAATAGTAATAGCAGCGGAGTTGGTTCCTCTATACCCGTCACGCAACTGAGTAATGTAATAATGAATATATCTATTCAGCAAAATATGTAATGGCCACTTGGCACGGGCTCATTATCTAGACTTTTCACTCGTCCGTAGTTTTAGGATTATAAAAATGTTTATAATACTTTTAAATGTTGATACCACATGTATAACTAGACTTTTTCAAGATGGCATATTAGACTAGATGTTCTTAGAATTTATAGAGGAGGAAAATGTTTTGTATGCAACTCGTTTGTTATATTCACGTATTATAAACTTGTAAGGATATTTTGGACAAATGACAAGTCATGATGATGGAAGTGTGGTTGTGAAGTATAATTACGAAAAAAAATTAGAAAATTTCAGGCTGTAATGCGATTCACGAAATGAAATTTATTACTCCAGAGAGGAGTAAATGTGCATGAATAAAATTTAAAATTAAATGCGGTATTTCATCTTGGTGCTTAATTTCCTGAGATGCTTTTGTATTATTAGAAAATGACATTTCTTGGGGAGACTATTGGTCTCACTATAATAAGTGCTCAATGGACTAATCGAATAGTGTTATTTAACTCGTTAGACTAAATGAATAGCTCTAGATGACAGTGAATCTCTGTTGGTAAATTTTTCTCATTCATAATTCAAAATTAATTTTCGGTGACGATAAAAAGACATGCTCAAAAACGACTGTGTTATTATGTATGTCAGTGAAGTTTAATTCAAAAACTATTATTAAAAAAAGGAAAAAAATCAAGTTTGACTTGTATTATAATGTCTTCCGTTAGTTTTTGTTTTATTTTGGCATTATAAATGATTCCAAAAGACTGTTTCAATACTCTAATCAAAAGAATAATTAAATGATAATTTTTATATTTCTGAAAAAATAATTTTATTTCAAGTGAGATTTTTAAAAAAATGTTTTGAATAAATATTTAAGATACTATTTCAGATTTTTGGTATATCAATATCTTACAAAATTGTCGGCCTACTATTATGATCTATTATGATGATTCTACCATTCTAAATAAATTCACATCTAATTTTCCGAACTTATTTTTCGTGATTGGTTTTAACTTTGAGAGATTTTTAAAAATATTTTATATAATTACGAAATAATCATTACTTTATCACACCTAACACTTTGGAAACCTAGTGTCAATTCCAATTCTTTACAAATTATGCTATTCGTTCTGTCAGATCACCAAATTTAAATTTCAAAGTTGAACTCTTGTTTAAAATTGGGATAACTCTGTAATTGTACAAACGTTTAAAAAGGGAAATTTGGAGCTAAATATTAAAATAGAAACCGACAAATTTAAATGCAGTTAATATATCGAATCAGTCTGTAGTATTGTTTTAAAAAATATAACCTACAAGTTTTTTAAAAACATATTTTTTAGAAATAACAAATTATAATTTAATTTTTTGATTAGCGTATTTAAGTTAGTTAATTAATAAGTGTTTATCGATATTAGATTGCTAAATTTAATTACAAAATGTATAAAAACAGAGAAGTCCAAAAATACTTTAAACGTCTCATAATTTAAAACATTGCCAATATTGGTAACAACATTTTTATCTAAAATTCTTACTTTTTATAACTAGTGACCCAAAAACAGGTTCATAAAGGTACCAAATTCATTAGTGATACAGGTTAATTATGCTGTAGAAATTTATGTGTCCCAGGTATTCAGCATTACAGATAAAAAGTATTCTGTAACCTTAAACTGATACCTTTTATTTTGTTATCTCTTATTCTGGTAACATTACTATAACTGAAACATATTGAATATATTTGGCTTTAATTTTGTAGAAATTCATTATTCACAATGAAATGAAACTACGTGATGTAATATTATTTCTACATTCTTTAAGTTCTTTACCACAACCTAGGTTTTGTATTACAACGAAACCTAGGTTGTGGTAAAGAACTTAAAGAAAATAGAAATAATAATACATCACGTAGTTTCATTTAATTGTGGACAACTGTATCATGTTAATTCTGTGTCACTTATTTGTGAGTTAGTGTTATTAAACAATTCTAAAAACACTGTTAAGAACACTTTGAAACCTTTATATTTATATCCCTATTTGTTACATTACATAAAAACAGAAATAGATATAGAGAGACAGCTTCTGTAAACGTAATATTTACTTTGAAGTTATTTTTAGATCTAACTGAAAAGTTCAGAATTTTTAAATAATTAATAATTCCACACTTGACAGCTGTCACATTTTAGATAAATTTTGAATATGGCATCTCTGTAAAAATTGTAAATTAGTGTGTTTCATTGATTGTATAATTAAGAAGTAGCAAAATTGTTACTTAGGTATTTATTAATTGTTACTTATCTAATTAGAAGATTAGTGAAAATGTAGGTGCGACCCTACTATAAAAATTAAATTCATTGATTTTTTAAACTACTATTTTTATGTAGATGTAAGTATTTTTAGTATATATTTTTATACACATATAGTCAATAGTTGTAAGGTAGACATAATTGATTTTCGATCTTATGTGATGTTGCATAATATGTGTACATCCATGTCTTATTTCGTTGTAATTATTTAATATTTATGATCAATATTGCCAGCTAGAAGATATTGTGTTTTTAGTATTTAATAGAAATGCACTCGTTACTTAGGCATTTACTTGTGGTTTCGATAAGGATTAGTTAATTAAGTATTCATAAATTTTTTATTCAATGTTTAATTTAACGTTAATAAAATTTTAAGTGAAAAGAAATCTGCGTTTTAATTCCTGTTCATACACATCTGGTATCCTTGATTGGTTAAGAATTGTAATATCTATAAAAAACTAACAGGATATACCACTCATACTATTAAATTTATAGTAGTCATTGTTGCAACTAAATGTTAAAACTAGTCCATTATATAAAAGAAAAAACGTTACAGCTAGAAACATAAACATATGGTTAACCCTTTGACCGCCAAAGACTGGTAAATCTGGCCATAACGGATATATCCGTCCATGATTTATAATTTGAAAATGAGGTCACATTATAATGAAATGAAACCATTTGTTTCATTTATTAACTAAAATATGAATAAATGAAACTAATCTACAGCACACATAGTAAAATTGAATTAATTCATTTGAAAATTTATTAAAAACAATGGCCTGCAAATATCTCATGATAAAAGTCTACACTCAGACGCTGGGTGACAATTATATCCGTCACGTAGTGACGCTCCCAAGTCCACTTTACTGATCGACCCCATATGCGCTTGAGCAGTCGAAATTGTATTAGATGTGGTTAGCTTGTTGAAGAATTTGTTTAAATTTTAATCAATTAGCTTTTTCTATTAAACTAACATGTCAAAAATAAAATACGGCAAACACACAGAAATAGTAACTTTCTCCAACATAATTACAAGATAAGGTACTAAATGGAACCAAACCTTATGTTCAATGTCCAATAGATATATATATAAACATTCTTAGATTATTTCATTGTGAATGATTTCTTACACTCCAAATTTTGGCATAAATATAAATCCTCATTAAATATCTCACTGGTAAATGCTCACTGCTCACCGAGTACTGAGTACCTAAAAGAAGTATTGATATATTAACTGATTTATCTTAATTTTAAAACAATTCTAATTAATTTATACAAAATATTATTAACTGTAACCACGACAATTGTAAATACACATTCCATGCTTAAAAGAAAAATATATAACATACACAATTACTAATGTTATATAACTCTTAGCGTTTATTAATCAAAATTCATTATTTATTAATTAAACTTTAATCTTTATTAGAGTTTACATTTTATTTTATAAACTATTATCACTCAATTTAATAACAACTCCCATCGAATAAAGAAAAATGTTTATAAAAGTGTAGGTGTTAGACTTAGTTGGTTTAGTATGAGTCTCTAAAAAAGGTAATAAACAGAAAAGAATCATGTTCTGTTCATTTGGTGATAACTTTTCTGGACACCAGTAATGGATAAATCCGTCTGCTTGTGTTTTTTTGCTAGTATTGAGCTCTGCCGAATGTGATATTATTTTAATTAAAAATGAACGACAGCGCCGATGACCTGTTGTGGCTTCTGCAAACTTGTGATAAAGGTTTGGGAGAAGAATTTGAATTAAGAGCAAGTATATTGTTTACATGAATGTTATATCTATTTGTGTTTTAATTTTACCATTACTCGGGGGCAATGAATTTGTGATTGTTGGATAGTAAAATTAGAAAATTAGTGCGTAACTGTTTCCAAGTATAGTGCTTAATATCTCATAGTTTTCTATGTCTTCTATATGGATAGATAACATATTCGTGTGATTTTATCTTCAGCGACATATAGTCACAACTTCCTAAATTGCAATCGATTTAGTATCATCAAAAATTTATACATATAATAAAAATATAGGATTTAATATATGTGCATTCATTGAATATATTTGCGGAAAAGTGATAAAAAGGGGATATGACAAAAGTAATATACTTTTTGGAATTTTTGTCTGTGTATGTTTACTTCTTCGCGCATTACGCAAGGACCACTAAAAGGTTTTAATGGGGTTTTTAAAGGAGTCTTTTGTTGTACTAGGGTTAACATATAGGTTTTTTTCATCAAAATTGACCTACTTACTGATAAAAGTAAGATACGGTAATTTGATATGTCAACACAAAGTGCACTTACATATATGAAAAAGTTTACTCCTATAATTACTACAGATTGCTTTACGTATATTTTAACCTTCGATCTTACAGTTTACTTGTTTATTAATATTTTTAAAAAGTTCACGTGGACGAAGTCACAGGCACAGCTAGTTTGAATATAGACAATATTGTATGCAATGTCCAAACTGAGATATTTACTTGCTGTCCGTTTTACTCACAGCAATTATGTGAAATGTAAATTCTCATCAGTGCATGGAGACTAATATTTTTTAATTTATGAAGAAATGGATACATTTATTATATATATGCGTGCGCCTCTCCCAGTCGCATGTTTGTGTTTCTTAGTTCATGACAGCTTTTCCTTATTCATGGTAAACATTAGGAATTCTTTTAAGTATCTAGTTAACTGCCCATTTCCAGAATTTGTTGGTGCACGCACTGTTGATGGATCCACATATCCACATATACAGCTGATATCAACTTTCTCTGCTCTGATTCAAAATCTTATGATCTTAACTGGTGTATTTGCGTTTCCGAACATGACGGTCTTCTTCTTGGCCAGCAGAGAACCAGTGCTGTCTTTTTCCAGAGGTTATGCGGAATATGCTAGATTTAGGGATTCTAAAAATCGTAGTGATATTTATTATGATCATAGTCGCATGTTGAATTTAAACTGTGAACTTAATTCTCGTCTTATTGTTAATGTCCATGTTCGGTAAGTGCTAAAATTACAAAAACGATTAAGCGACCGTTTATATAGCAACAGGAACCAATAACTATGAAAACTAATAACATTTGTTGCTGTTATATATACATGACAGTACATTACAGAGTATAATAAAACAGAAAAAGCTTTGACCAAAGTTTGTTACGTATAAGTACAATGATATGAAGACAACAATGGACTGTTGTTATTCTTATTTTCAGTTGATATTGTAGTGTGCGTGTGTGCACGTTCACATGCATGCGTGTGAGTGTGTGTGTGCATGCGTGTGAGTGTGTGCGTACATGTGTGCTTGCGTGTACGTTTGTGTGTGTATATTACCATTAGTATGGGTTTGGTAGTGCAGTGTATATCTTTGATACGGATCGGGTTTTATTTTACTTATAAGTTTGTCCAGTTTGAATCCAAATTAGACAGATATAAAAGTGAAATTATAACTTTATACATATATAGTTCATATTTTTTACCTGTAAACCTTATATTAATCTCGAATGAAATTTCTTTTTTATGTTAGATATGACAAAGCGCAAAGTATTCATACCTTGATACTGCTTATGGTAAACCATCCCGTTTTATAATCCGCGTTTTATAATTAGTTCCTTCCATTTTGTATTTGTATCTCATATTAATGGCATTAATTTTATTTTGCGCAATCAACTCATTAAAAGATACTCTGTATTAGCAGAGGCACGTCTTGGTTTGACTACTGACTGTCTTGCTTAGTATAAAAAATTCTTTTTACATACAATGTTATACAATTTTTCGATACGGGTACTTCATTGCACACTTCATTAGATTTCGAATACCACATACAGTACATATTTTAATATTTTTGAATAACGGTTCTTTGAAATAAATTATCTTATTGCCATATTTACTCATTTACATATAACGCTTTTGGTTTGAGGAATGCACAGACAATAGGCATAAAATGATTAATTAATACAGTTATCAGCACAGATTCTCTTGTCTGTCCGATTCCAACATAGCGTAAAATAATTTGTTGGTGGATGAGGTTCTTACAGGTATGTATTTCACTGTAAATTTCATTCAAATTTAAAAATAAATTGAAATTCATTTACCATAGTTGACATTCCACTATTATAGAAATTTTAACAATCTTTCTTGGAAGTAAATTGACTCATTCCTCAGTTTAAATACTGCTTTTGTGTTATATCAATGTTGATGCCCGAACTACAGATATTGATTAATTAATTAACATAATTGCTGGCGCCATGTTCTCTTTGTCTGAATCCAAGGATTAAAGTCGGAGTACCTGTTTCAAGAATATCTAATAATTTTTTTTCTAACCATTGGGAGCCGAGAGAAAAATGAATGAACGAAGTGCTATTTTCTTCATTTATTACTTTCAACATTAAGCTAACTTTCTGAACTTAACGATTTATGCTAGATCATTTGAACTTTTCAAATATGAAAATAGAAAGATAGAACTATTGTACTACAATAAATTATTTACCTCTAAGTAGCAGGAAATACAGTCAGACACAAAAGTTTTTTCAAGAACTCTCAGTCTATGCAGGATTAACGTAAAAAATAGCATTGCCTGAAATATTTTCTCGCTTACATGACAAAACCAACTATTTCACTTTCGCTCCCTTTTCAGGAGAGAAGTAAAACTATTTATTTTGAAAGAAAATCACTTTTTATTGATACATTCTTGTTTACTGTATTATTAGAGGGATTATACTAGAAATTAGTAACTTAGTAGACAGTGTTAACATTTTGAGCCTTACATAGATAAAGTTGCACTGAAAAATGTTAAAATTAAAGAAAAATACTAAATGTTTACTTAGCATTTCAAAGGAGGAAGGTTGAAATGAACCTGCTTTACAGAAATAAGATATAATTTTTAAAAAAGATATTATTTTTTATAATATAAAAAAGGAAAAGAATTCAGTAATTGACAATCAAGAAAGGTTTTACTCCTTAAGTATGATTGTGTAGGTAACAACGTATATAAATATAAGTATCAATATCATTAATATAATTATCAATATCAGTAAATGGAAAATTCTTTAATAAAAAATGCTGACAATATGTTTATTTACAAGTAAAACACAAATGGACAAGATCAAATTTATACAAACAAAATTAAAAACAGTCAGTAACGTCAGATAAGAAGTTAAAATTAAAGGAAACTTTTTAATTTTCTAGGATAGTAGAGAACAAATATTTACACATAATGACATTTGATGATTACATCTTGATTAAAGCGAACGATAGTAAACTATGTGTGTCAAACTCCATCATTGCAAATACGCCATAAGAAAATGACAATATGTGTGTCATACTCAGTCATTGTGCTTATGCCAAGTTATGGTTTTGTGGAATCACATCACCTATAATAATTTCAAATCGAGTAATTTGAAAATAAACTAGAATTAAATAAAATATTTTTAATTACTTTTGTCTTTAATTTTTTTAATCTTTTTCTTTAGGTGTTTGTATTTTATCCACTTTAATCAAACATAAAGGTTACATGATGTATGGAAGAAATATCGAAGTGTAGATTATTAAAAAGAAGATAAATCAAAGTATAATAAATATATGTACGAGATTAGTACCTACTGTGAAAAGAACATATCAGAATACCGTCCATCTGTATCATGTATAAGTATAAAAATTTACATGTAATAATAATAGTTATGATATTTGCAAAATAACCAAATTTGTGTATTTATTCGATAATTGAAAACAAAACAATTTTATTGATGAATAAGATAAAACTTTAGGTAAAATTATATTTGAATATTACAAATTTATTGTACAAAAATAGAAACTCATTTTATATTAGTTAGGAAACTAACATAGTTAAACATTATGCCATCTAGTGTCGTTTCTCGACAACATTTACCGCCAGCAACAACACAATTATATATACAGTATCATGTTACACGCTAGATGTCGTCTGCATGTTATAATTTGATATTTATTTTATAATTTTTATTTAACCTCCTTTTTATTAAACTTTTTCTCATTTGTTGGAGTTTATAGCTATCCAAAATAGATAATTTTACAAAAATTTTGGAAATTAATTTTAAAATCATTTAACTGGAAAATTTTCGCCAAGACTGAAAATGCTCTGAACTTCATACATACTATTAGAATACTTTTTTAAACCAGTCTGAACTTCGTACGTTCTGAAATTCTGATTTTACTCCTCATAAAACTTCATACCAGGCGCTATATTGAAAATCATTTGTTAAGGAGTAAACCCCTAAAATAAAATACAATTTGTAAGCATAATGCAAAACAAAAAGCTATCTTCATAAACTTGCACAGAAGAAATAAAAAACAATAAACCCTTAACAAGAACTATTGCAAAATCTAGAAACTTGCAAAATTCATATCGATTGCTTTTCAATTCATAGCCATTGCCTAAATTAAAGTAACCTGTTAACTGATATTGAGTTCTGTGTTGTCAAAATTAATATCTTTCATATTTTTAACTTTTACAGGGTTTTTGGTGATCCTGTTGATCTATGTTAAATCTGTGTATAGGAACAATGCCAATTACTAAAAGTGCCAACAGGTGGTACATTAATAAACTTTCGGTGTGTATTAGTGTTTTCTATGAAAGTGCGTCGAAACTCTTATAGAAAATCAAAAAATGAAGATCAATTTCTTTACATTCTCAAATATTAGTACATTTGAATTATGGAAAGCAGATAAGGTTACATCCTTTTATAAATAGACGCTTTATACTTATATAATACTTATTATACGATTAATACTGGCGCTATAAAAATAGTGCCAGGTATTCAACATATACTATTATAGCAAACTATATATTATAGTTTTGTGTACACTCATACACTATATGGAAACTCTATTGTTAGAAAGTTAAGAGATAATCATATGTTCTAAGTGACATGGCATTAGCAGCCGTCTGCTGACTAATGAGGAACATGTTTGCCACACCGGTTAGCGGGTAAAAGATTTTACTCTATCACTCTTACACAAAATGCACCTAGCATCTCACTCATGCAAGCACTAAGTTAAGAAAAATTAATTTTAAAGAAATACTTATTAGTATTTACAAAGTATTTATACAGTATGTACGAAAGAAATTAGACATATTTCCTTTTGTCCACAGTTACTGTGTAATTTATAAATCTATGCGTACAGCTACAGGATGGGATTTTTAAATGTTTTTTTAATACTTTTAACAAATCATAGTGATGTAGAGTTTCGACGTACCTACACGAATGTAATCTTTATTTTTGTTCAATACCCGCTGTTCTTCTCCGGATACATATTGTTCATAACTCATTCCACTTGTGGAATGGGTACTATCGTAGTTGAGAGTGGGAGTGTTGCAGGCGGCTAGTGGAACACAGCCTATGTATTTAGATTTATACGTGCTGTTATTTTCGCCATACCAATCTAATGATTATATCATAACTAACTTCCACTGTCTGAAGCTATTGAAGTATATAAATCAATTTCTATTTGTTGAACATTATTATTGTCTGTAATATGTGAATGCATTGTTTCTGTCTATGAAATCTTGATGACAACAGAAGGAAAATTAAGGGCAATCCATTGTGGATGTTTGGAATAATCAGGTTAATAATTGTCAACAAAGAAAGCACTGTAAATCCTGGCTGAAGTGGTTTTTTTCTTGACTGTTTTCTTCAAAAATCTTGTGATTTGTTCATGTATTAATATAAATTTAAGTATTTCCATAAAGTAAATTAAAATTTTTGGTGAAATATTTGGTAATGCTAAATGCTTACAAACAACTTGTTGAAATCAAATGATGAAATGAAGCCTTTATAGATTATTTAAATATCAAAATAAATGTCAATTATCCAAAATTTTATGAGAAAAGTTTTTTTTTAAACTTTTCTATTTGAAATACAGACTTGATATACATGACAGAAAATTATAATGTAACGAGTGAATGTGAGAACAGATTTTTGGAAAGCTAAGCACTGCACTATTTTAATTATCTAGGTCAGGGGTTCCCAATCTTTTTCAACCATCGGTGCACTTACAAGTTTAGTATTTTGTCACAGCGCCCTACCTAGCTAGCTACTAGTAGCTAGCTAGCTACTTGATATAGATACAGTTGAAAGAATTAGGTACATATAAAACAATAATTGCATTTAGGTAGAAACAACCTCAATATGAAACTTAGTTTTTTATTATATTTATGAGAATTTAGAATTGAAACAGAAAACAAGAAAAAATTAAGAAAAACAAAAATAAAATAAGTACAATAACTTCAAAGTCAAATCAACGTGACAGTTTTTCAAAACGGGGTATAAATATTTTTAAAGCTTTTGAAGCTAAATTTGGATATTCATTTTGAACCTATAACCAAAACTCCACCAAATCAGAACTGGTGAATCTAATGCTGCTGTCGCAAGAGAGTTCAATGAGACTCTCTACCTCTTGTGATTTGAACTCTGGCAGAGCTTGTGCATTGAAAGGATCTTGGATCCACGCAAGTTTTTCAATATCATTATCTGCAAAGTATTTCAAAAATCATTCAATGAGCTTCGAAAGGTGTTCCGTGAATAGGGCCATCAGACAACCAGTTCATTAGATGCCATATATTCATTCAATTTGTTTATCCACAACTGTAGTTTCTTTCTAAACGCCGCAATCTTCTCCACCAGTTTCAGAAAGTAGACACATTAAATTTATTTAGTTTCTTAAATATATCGCATAAATATGCTAGTTTTAGCATAAAATCTGGTTCAGCAAAGTATCTGGCGTTTTCGTGACGTTCTTGTTATAAAATAGCACAAATTTTTTCGTGTAATTCGAATACAGGAAATAAAACATTTCCATGTGAAGCCATTGTGAATTGCAGTAATACAGCAGGGCCGTATGTTCAGCTCCAATATCTATGCACAGTATTGTGAAAAGTCTGGCCTTTAGTGGCCTAGTTTTTATGTAGTTTACTGCACCAATGACACATTTCTAGTACTTGGATCAATTCAGAACTCATTGACTTTGATGAAAGAGTTTCCCTATGGATGATGCAATGGGTCCACATAGCATTCGGTGCTTATTTACTAATAAACACTTGTATTCCTCCATACCTGCCAGACATGGATCGAGCACCCATCAGTACAATAGGCATATAATATTGCAAAATTAATGTTTATAAATAATTTAATTATAAATGCCTAAATGTGTAGGAAACCTTCGTAGTGCGGGTTCTACTCATACCTGAGAGCTTTTTTGTACTCGTCACAATTCTTTCCAATGAAATCTGAATTATTATAGGACTAATTATTTTAAAATAGTCATTGTTTGAGAACTTCCGTAATAAACGTCCGTTACTGTCCTATCTTCTCATGTAAACTTTACTCCTTTTAGGTACTTCTCCGAGCTGCATGAAGTGATTCTTTCAGTCGCCATATTTAATGTTCAAAGATGATATAATTTAATTACGTAAATTTCACATATCAATGCGTAAGTCAAATTGACAGATGAATGAGCGCAAGACCCACTTCGATACATGAGTCGACATGAGCTCGAAGTGATCATGAACAATGATGCCATCAATGTTGTTTTGATCACGACCACAACAACCGTAGTTGTCAAGTGGAACAATGCAGTGAGCATTTTGAGCATTGCGATCACCTAGTGGAATGTACCCATATTTGTTTCATTGAAAAAGAAAATGGTACCTGTACTTCTTAAGTGCAAATTATATATCACTGAAATAAAGACAGTGACATACAAACACTTATTATACAAAATAGATGAACAAAGGTAAGAGCGAGTGTGATGATGCTTAATAGCAATATTATACACTGATGATGCACAAAGCGATGTTATAATAGAAAGAGATAATGCAATAAAAACCATTATAACTCTTTTTCTTAACGCAGTCGGCACTCATTGTCATACTGTCAAAATAACCTTGCTGTTCTATGGAAATGTCGAATTCATTCTTTACTATCTCCTTTAAATAAGAGTGTTTAAATGGTTATTTGTTATTTGTTATATTCTTGATTGTGGCACTATACATTGAAATAAACCAGATAAATATACATTTTACATGGAATATTGTGAAGAATTCACACCATACTTTTTGTATTTCACAAACCTATATATAAATGACTATGAATGACTATGTATATGATAATATACAGAATAATATTTCTAATTACATGTAAAATAAAGGTATACTTTAAAGTAACATGAATTTATAGAGTTTTCGTGTAATAACATTTACACTAGTAATAAATAATTTTATTCATAAATTTGTTAATGGAAGAATCAAAACCCGCTAGATCCAAAAAGATTGCATTTTTTCTGATACAGTAAATTCCCGAAATCTTTTATTATAAATTTAGAATAAAATACATAAAAACATTACCGACCAGTTTAGTTAAAATACTATCAAAAACATTCATTATAATTAAATAAAAACCTTATGAATAAAATGGATATGGTGGATATTGATATTGAATTGTGGATCCAGTGGTTTTTGGTACTAAGGTTATTGGATATGGCGGGACTTGATATTAACTTTTAAGATTGTTTACAGATAGATTAGCTTTGTTAGATTGGTTATATTGGTAGATTAGTTAGATTATATACAGAATCCTAAACAGTGAGTGTAATAAATAAAACAATGTAACATTGAAAATGTAAGGTACATATTTTAATGAAAAATTGAAATGTAGAATATTTTAATGTTCATTAAAGTATTTTATATAATTAATATCATATATAAAATTCTTTAATGAACATTAAACTACTTTAATGAACATTTAAAATATGATCAAATAAAATGTTCATTTCCTTCAAGTGCAACACGTTGAAGATTTCCATGTTTTTTAAAATTGTGGTTGTTTGCCTCTATGTCTTTATAATATTTTAGAGTAGTCATCATTCTCCAATCTTCACCAAAATGTTTTTTAAAAGATTCATCGCATCACTTATTTTTTTATCATTTACTTTATTACCTCTTGGCAAACTGACATTTTCAGAGCACTTTTTTTTGGCGCATACTTCGGTTGTCCTATCTGATTTTCATAGTTTTCTTCTCCTTCAATACTAACGTTCTGTCTTCCCCAAAACAGTTTAAATATTATAGACGGATTAAACTTAAAATGCCAACCTCCTAGAGGTTTTATATTTTTTGTGACTTCTTCTTTCCAATTACTATCCTCTATATCATTTTCACCCAAACGGTAAACATTTCCATGTTTTCTGAATAAATCAACGTAGATTTCTGGATCACATATAAGTGACATTTTTTTTGTCCCTTTTTCAATTTTAGCAAATATGCAGTCAGACGGCGTCCCACCATAGGAAATATAATTTCAAGTTTATTCACATGGGACAGTGCATGTGAAGTCAATCACTTTGAACACATGCCTACAAGAGTAGTATTTTTATTTTGCTCGCCTCTGTTGTCAGCAAAAAGTCTTGTTCTCTTTATATGTTCGGGAATATCCAGGTTATTCAATGTATGAAAAACAGCACTTGCTATTTCGTTCGACGATTTCGCCATTTATTTTTAAGCCAATAGTAAGAATGTATATTGTTTAAAGCTGACTTAAAAGTGCCGACGACAATTGTAAAATTATACAAATTGAATAGCCTGTTCTTTTGGCAATCAAATGACATCGAGATTGTATTCTCTGGTGGATTTTTCAATAAATTATAAAAGGCTTTGGCTTTCAAGAAAAGGAAAAACATTTGCTTTTTCCTTCAGATGTGCGGACCGTTTCTATTTTCCGAGCTAACTCAAAACATCGAGTCTTTAAGTGGTGAACTAAATCCAAGATTGTATTTGTTTTCAGATTATTTGTTGTGCATTCATTTTGCATTTTCTCTTGGTACATTCTCCAAAGTTTTTTAACATTCAGTTCTGGGAGTAAATACAGTCTAACCGCTAATTTGGCTCTGCAATAATGCGGCTCAGCAGCTTTAAAGCTCTCTATAAGTCGGTCCACTCTTCGTTGTTTCTCAGCATATAGTATATTTTTATGATTGCCACTACAAGTTTCCTTTGTCATACTAAGACCACTTTTATAAGATCGTTGTATAACACCCGTGACTCTATCTTTACCAACATTCAATATTTTAGGAAAAGTAGGTTTGCAGACCCTTATCTGTTTTTGTGGAATGTTTTTAGTTACATAATACTCTGCATTTATATTTTTTTGACCTTGTGACTCATTCTTGAGTCTTACTCTAGAACATTTTGCACAACAGTGCTGTAATATAAAATTATCATCATCAATTTTTTTTCTCAAATTGTAGAAATTATGATGCACATGAGCAATATCTTGCATTGTTAATTTAGAGCATTTATACGATTTATTTGTTTGGTGTCTGTAATTCAGAGCACTTGGGAAATATTTAGAAGAAAATCTGAAATAATAATAATTATTAATAATAATCAGACGGTCGATAAACGTGCAATCCATAATGTTTATTTTTTTTACCACAAAAATTTTGGACCTTGAATATGACCAATTTCCACTAGGTTTATTCGATGAATAATACTAGTCTACAATAAAAAAAGTCTCAAAAAGTGGAAAACTGTATAATTAGCATAGAAATTTCAGTCACTAATTTCGCTTTTGTACCTCACTTTTCCAATTCTCTTTGTTGACACCCCGTTTTCTTGCCTGTTTAGAAGGCACTTCGTCTATTTTTTTGAATAAATTGTCCATTATTCCATTTAATATTCATGAAAATAGCAGTATGGCATTCAATGAAAATCAAAACAGAGATATTTATCCCCAGCGACACCATGACATGTACATTAAAAATGTGTCGTTTTCATTGGTCCGTTTGGATATAGAGGAGAATGATTCTCATTGATAACAACGAGTTTTGAAGCTAAATGTAGGTTTAACGAATTGATCTCTATGGGATCTATTGGCGATTGATGCAATTTTTTACTGGGAAACATAGACTTAAATAATACTTAGGCATAAAGCGCATTTTTTATTTATTTTTAACAAAAGTGGATCTTGCTGGTTTTGATTCTAGATGACACAATTAAGCTTAGTATTGTTGAATGAAATTATACATGAGTAGAAATTTTGATAATGCTCTATTTAGATTTCTGTAGCAAACTGGGAACTTTATAATTTAATATAATTCCTTATAATATCACAGTGTTATAGCTATGTCATTTTTAAATATTTTGCAATTACATTTTAGAGGTTTATGCATTTAGTCATTCAAAAACAGGATAATTTTTCTGAGTACCCTCCTACACATGGGAACTAGATATTTTTATCTGCCCCATCAAGTGTGGTATCAGTGAACAGGTCTTTTAAAGTGCTATTAAATATGTCATATAATATTTTCAGTGAAATTCATTATTCCTTTATGTTTTCGCACCCTTTTAAAAATCTGAATAAAATCACAATAATATACCTTAACAATTACTCCATTAAAATTTTTTTCGATTTAGTTTTATTGACAAATTACTAAAATTTAAAATAGAATCTGTTAAAAATATACAAAGGTTATATTAATTTATAACATCTTTGGTTATACAGACTTTCCAGTAATAGCAACGTAACCGCTGTGACTCTTGAATGTAGAATACAAATTCTTAGGAAATTCTCTCCAGTGTAGCAACTTTTTATATAGCACCATGTTTGGTTATAGAGACTGTTGGAAATTTTTGTAACGAATTCCTAAAATGCATACGCTATGAAGATGTAGCACAAAAGCTGGATGTTATCTTTTGTTTACATTCACAAATGGTCAACAAGTGTTAGCATCAAACATTTGTTTGTTGACCGCTATTAACTTTTGTTTTGTTGATTGCTGGTAAGTAGGTTAGTTAGGGCGGGGAGTTAGTAATGAAGATCAGTTACAAAAAAGAATTGTTTAATAAATACATTATATATATCGATGGTATATAATTTTGTATCACATTTTTTTTATTATTACTTTTTTCTTTCAAGTAGGACTATTAAAGTTTCTTTTGACATGTCACAATTTAACTTCTAATTATTATCAATAAATATCATTATTGTTTATACGTATATCTACAAATAGTCAATTAGTCCCTCTTAATGAGCTTCAGAATGTGCATTTTACGCTATATTGTACACTATAATGTCCTCCACACATCTTTATTTTCAACATAATCCCTGATGCAATAATAAGCCTTTGAAATAAGCACATATTTTTTCAATAGCATTGACCAAATGACTGTCTCGATGGCACGCTGGCACAGTAATTTTGTACTGGCGCGCACGTCTTTATTATTACCTATTTGTAAAAAATATATTTAAAGATCAGTTACATCATAATAGGTTGCATTTACTAACTCCTGGGCTTAATAGAGACTTGTTGAACTTGTTACTTGTAAGCCCAAGAAATGGCTCATCTTTTGATGTAGCATCAACATCAAGCGCTGGTACTTCTGCATTTGAAGCATCAAGTGAATTCTCTACGCCATCAATTTCAAACAGTAGAAGGAAAAGGAAAAAGCATTTAATAGACACAACTAAGAAAAGAAGAAAGATTCATAGGGACAAATGGATAGATACGAAGGGAAAATTATTATTGAACCAAGGGAAAGAACATATATCAAGAAACAGAAATTGACAACCTGCTAAAAGTTTGAGATCAGCATGCGACAGTACATGTAAACTCAAATGTAACACTAAATTTTCAGCTGGTAAGCGAAAAGAGATTTTTGATCGATTTTGGGCGCTTGGAGATCATAAAAAACAGTGGGAATTTATTGGCAAAAATCAAAACGCTAAAAAAAAAGGCGAATCACAACAGATTCTGAATCCAAACGCCAGTATAGCGTTTATTATTACTTACCGTCCGGTGATAATGAGAAGACCAAAGTATGCAAAACAATGTTTAAGAACACACTTTGTGTAAGCAATAAATTTATCCAATCTGGCATTGACAAACATGATTCGCAAACTGGAAATTGCTCTGATGATTTGCGAGGTGCACATCCAAATAAAACAAAGGTTAACACTGATGCTGTTGTCTAGAGCGTTTGTGACCACGTGAACTCATTCCAGCCAGTGGAATCGCATTACACAAGAAAGGACTCTAACAAAAAGTACTTGTACAACAAGGTGACATTCCCTGCTACGTTTAAAATGTATTAGACTTGGGCAGCAGAGCAAAACTTGACTGAATTAGCTTAATATATCAGGAACATACTCAGTTGGAGCAATGCTTTGAGTAATATAGAATTTTTGTTTTGGTAGCCATTGGAGTAAATTATAACAGTTTTTAATGAATTTTGTAGCAATACGGTGATATAATCGCACAAGAAGGGCGGAAAAGTGTAAGACATTCTCTCATTCTGAATATTACATATTGATGTTATCCCTGCGGCTCATGGCAAAGCATGACAAGAGAGTATAAACTTCAAGTACATTTGGTAGAACTTTTGGTAGCGGTATGGTCAAATACAAAAAAATCTACATCAGGAAGCTTTGTGTTAAATGGTCATCATGATTAGTCCAAAACTCTAAAACACTGTCGCATCGATTGTTGTCTCGAAATTCCTTGTATGTTATTAAACTGCTATTTTCAACATTGTGACAAAAACTGGAGAGACTGTTGTGAACCCAAAACGCAGTGGGCATTTCCTTTTGAAGAGTTGTCTACAAAGATGAAAAAAGGATGATGTGTTCGCCTTGTTCTTTAAATGGACAGTTTATAATGCAACAATTATTCTGGAAAATAAAAAAGTTACTGTAGACAACTTTACCAACAATTGTTCGCCTGTTGTTTAGGAGAAAGTACAAGAGCAACACTCTTAATAGAATCCTCCTTCATCACCTCTGTAGACTCTCCTGGTATCCTTTAATCTCTTGCATCATTTCACCTTATTTCAGCAGGTTTTGATAAACTGTTCCGTTTCTTGGGATAGCAACTGGAGTCCTTCCCCATAAAAAATATGCATTCTTTGTTATTATCTGCACTCACAGTTTACAAATTTCTGTTTATATTACTGTTTTTCAGTGTCTATAATGCCATTCGGTTATCTTGCAATTAAATTATTAAGCAAGTTATAAGCATAAGCAGCTGGCATATTAGTCTCCTAAAAATATTAATAATTATGTAGAAATAATAAGGTAAAAATAATTTATCTCAGACCAAACACAACCATTCCTAAGTTATTACCGATAAAGTTGGTGTTGACTAAAGTATTTTTTACTTTTATCATACTTTCACTAGACTCAGGACAAACCAAGTGGTCCAATATATTTCTGGCATAATTTATATTTAAAAATGACTCATAACATGTTTTGTTGCGGAATGAATCATCTATAATGTAATACACCTCAATGTCACACTATTCTAGCTTTTACAGTAACGTATAGATACATGTGCATCAAAGGAATAAAAATTCGGGACTTTGTTTAATTTTTCTTATTAAAATGCTTCTAACGGCGTGAAGCTGACCATGCATTACAAGATCAACAAAGGGAAGAAAGAGCAGAATGTTGACATGTACAAGAAGAACAACCTGTACAAAAAGATCACCCTACAAAACAGCCAGAATCTTATCAAATGGAAAATAAATTCATTGCAATCCTTCTATATTCACGTGCGTCATACACAGTTAAGCAATTATATTCGACAATTGTCGAAATATTCTGAAGCATGATAAGCCCCGCTCAATGAAGCTTCAGCTAATAATTTTTATATTCCTGAACTAGCTCGTGTACGTCGTCCACATTTGATTAACAATAAATGGAAAGAAGTAATTTTTCGGGAAATCACCAAAACTTCGTTAATGCACACATGTTGGACAAGATTAAAGTCAATAAAAGAGATATTGAGAAAACTCACATCGAGATTGAAGAAATTAGTGATCTTGATGAATACAAATTACATTTTGTCTGGTATTAATAGAATTAAATTCAAAATTTTTTAGAATAAAGACATTTTTAGGTGATAGGTTGTGTTGTCCTGTAACATTTCTAGCCTTGTACTTAGAAATAGGAATGGTATAAACTACTGGACGAGAAATTTACACCTGGTGTGAGAATGTTTGATGCAGGACTTAGTATTCTAGCATTCGATATTTATCATAAAAAAATGCCTGCAAAATGCATTTTTTTTAATTTGAGCCCTTTTACAATCAACCATTTGGTTATTAAGCCTTCTAACAATCTGACATGACAAAAAAAGGATGGATGCTTGCGACTTGTATATACCGTATATACCGTTGACTCAATTACTCAGTGAGTCGCCTGGCATTCACTTTACTGAAATAATTTTTTACTCTTTAATAGACATTAATTTTTCATTTTAGGTAAAATTTATTTCTTTCACGTACTGAATTACGTAGAATGAGTGAGTAATATATATATTTGCAAATCTACTCAAATTTCATTTTCTCAGGAACAGCTGGTAATACTAAGTTAATATAAATATTCGAGGAATATGAATTTGCACCTAATGCTTATATATTAATAATATATACATATATATATATATATATATATATATATATATATGTGTGTATATATATATATATATATATATTTATATATATATATATATATTATAGGGGGGCTAATAATGTTGACGACCGTTAACTGTTTATGAAAACTGTTAATATTAATAGTAGTATATTTAGGCTGCACCAAAGATAATATAACACCACGCCGAAAATGTATATATATATATAATATCTCCACAGTATCTAAGACTCCAGTATCCACAAAATGTTTACATTAACACAATAAATTAACACTGGTAATTGTATGGACTATTGAATACATATATATTTAAAATAACACTATGCGAATTTTCACTGAACTGGCTCAATACATTTTAAATCTTTCTCATAATATTTAAAACATATAAATCAAATTAAAATATTTTAAGCAATATTTATTATGTATTGTGAATACAGCGTTTAGAACTTCACATGATAATAACATAGGATAATTAGTTTATTCTTTACCTCGAAAGCTAATATAATATATCATTAATTCTCCAAAACAATTTCATTATCTGATATAAAATAATTCCAAATGTCACTTTGTTTACGCCTTTCTGACTATGTAAATACAGACACATACAAACACAAAAATATCCATGTTTAAAAAAATAAAAATTGGAAAGACACTGTAACTTGTGTTAATAATGTTGATTATTAAGATTAAAAGTTAGTGTCTTTCTAATTTCTCAAAAAAATTAAAACCTTTTATTTAAATAAAAACGTGTTGTATAGAAATCAATAAAAAGTAACTAGTAATAAAGTATTAAATATTTGCACTAAAAGGTCACATTTAATTTCTTACTATTATTAAAATGAAGTGTACAATGTCAACCAAAAAAATATTTATTGAATAAATATTCATTATTAACACTAATAATTTAGTGTATTTCAACTTTCGTAAAAAAATTTAAAATTTCATTTAAAATAAAAATGTCTTTCGAATATTAAATCTATAAAAAAATTACTGATAATATAATGTAAAATATTAATACCAAAAGGTCACAATTAATTATTAACATAAAATGACGTAAAAAATGTCCAAATTAATCTATATTTGCATAAATCTCTAAACATTCACTTATTAATCGTCATTACATAATAATCGTCTACGAAAAACTGGCCATTGAATGCATAAGCCATCGACTGAATATATCCAAAGTCAATGTTATGTGCTAACTCAGCAATTAGCACTTAATGTTGATCAATGTTAAGCACTAACGAAACTATGGTCCAATATGCCTTAATCTAAATAGGCGTCAAACATCGACCAATTATTAACTGCAAGTGTTAATCAATTGTAACGTCAACAGTGTTGATAGTTGACACACATTAACGTTGAGCGTTAACTGTTAATTATAATTAAAATGTATATATATATATATATATATATATATATATATATATATATGTATATACATATATATATATATATATATATATATATATATATATATACACAGTCTAAACCGTTTATTACGACATTGCTTATTACGACATACCTCTTTAAGCAACTACTTTTAACTAGTATTTTCGGAGAAATATGTCTGTTAGAACGACCAGCTGAGTTTCTACTAAAATGTATTGTAAACAATTTGAATAGGTATCCACATCTGGCACACATAATGGTCAATCTCAAAGTAAAGAAAAAGTGTAGGGTCTTTTGTAATTCTTAGAAACAAAACGCGTGTATACAGTAGAGTAGTAATAGTAATAAAAGCCCGCTTCTTTATGTCTCAGTCAGTTTGTTACTTATCTGTACACAAGACGCAACAAGACATATTGTGGATTTATTTGTGAAATCTTTAACATGTCGCAAAGAACAAGAAAACAAATTAATATCGAAGAAAAATCGCTATTGTGTCAAAGCTAGAAAGTGGAATTCCAAACAAAGACTTAGTGAAGGAATATGGTGTACCACACTCGACAATTTCAACCAAAGAGAGGGCAAAAATTCAAACGCTTTATGGCAACATTTTTTTGAAAATGATACGAGTCAGAACAACGAAGCATACGAAGATTGAGAAAGCTTTGTTAAAGTGATTTAAATATCAAAGGACTAATAATGTGCCAATAAACAGATCAATTCTTCAACAAAAAGCTAACGATTTTGCTCAGCGTTTTGGTGAAGATTTCGTTTGCTCGTCTAGTTGGATTCAACGTTCCAGGGCTCAGCATGGTATTGTCGGCGGGAAAATGAGTGGTATAGCTGTCCCTGTTGATAAAAATACTGTAGAAGAATGGATGATGCAAAAGTGGCCTACATTATACGATGACTACGGACCAGAAGAAATTTTTAACGCAGAAGAAACCGGACTTTTTTACAATATGACACCAGATAAGACTTTAAAGTTCAAAGGAGAGAATTGTTCTGGAGGAAAAATGTCCAACACGAGACTAACGATCATGGTTGTAGCAAATATGACAGGATCCTGTAAGTAAAAGCTTTTAGTTATTGGCAAATCTAAGAAACCAAGATGCTTTAGAAACATACGTTCACTGCCGGTAACGTATGAAAACAATATGAAGTCATGGATGACATCGGAACATTTTGAAAGATGGTTACGAAACTGGGACGATGAATTAAAAGCAAACAAAAAGAAAATTCTACTTTTGGTAGATAATTGTTCTGCTGTGAAAACTGTAAACCTATTCAGTCTTTATTATCTACTATCATTCAAAATTCCGTAACATGATAAAATATGTTTGATATGCTGCAAATCGATCCATTAAGGGAAAACTATTACGAATTTAAATGAACTTTACATTTAATGACCTGAAACCTCTGTACTTGTGAAAAAATTACTTATTTGTTCGACAATTGTTTGAATATACGATATATTTATGACAATTATCACGTGCACGTTTATACTTTTACAAAAAGTTACTTTCAATACACCTAAAAAGTTACTTTCAATACACTTAAAAAGTCCGGCTGTTACTAATCTGAAATGCATTAAACTTGTGGTCTTACCACCAAATGTTACATTTGTACTGCAACCTATGGATCAAGGTGTAATAAGATGTTTAAAATCTCATTATAGAAGACTACAAGTGTTAAAGTTAATACAAAACCTTGACAGTAACGACCAGAAAAGCTTTACGGTTCTTGATGCCATCTTGAAGATATCAGAAGCATGGGAAAAATTTACACAAAACCCAATAGTTTAACTGCTTTAGACATGCTGGTTTTAAAGACCTCGTAACAATATCCTCAGATAATGTGACAGATGTTGATGAAGAGGACGATATTTCTTTGGCTCAATTAGCCCAAAATTTACGCCCTGCTTTATCTACTACTGAAGCAGAGGAGTTCATTGATGTAGATAACTCTATTGCAATTTGTGCACCAGCTACGGAGGATGATATTGTACGAGGAGTTCAAGAGGAAGATGACAAACAGGAAGACTCTGAAGAACAATTTACAGCGCCAACTTGAAATGATGGTCTCAATGCTGTTAGTGTTTTACGAAAGATTGTTCTTCTTTATGAACAGTTTCACATCCAGGGCAAATATGACGATATGCTAATTAAAATCCAATGTGAATTACAAAATATGTATGCACGACAGAAGATTTTATGCATACAGAAAAGTAATATACATATTGTTCTTTTATATTGTATGTTTTATGTGAAATAAACAAAATGTAATTTAATTTTGTACATAAATATATTTTTCCTATTAATACCTATGGATTAATATGTAGGTATGTACTTACAGAATACACATTCAATAATACCATAAATGCTTTCTCGAAAACATCATCGCTTGTTACGACTATCGGTTTTTACAACTAAATATGAGTAGTCCCTCTATCTATATATATATATATATATATATATATATATATATATATATATATACACATACATATACATACATATATATACATATATATATATATATATATATATATATATATATATATATATACCTGATTTTCAGCTTATAAAAATCTTTAGAGTTTGAAAGTTTTTTTAAACTATTTAAATAATAGTACATACTGTAGCAGTATTTCTCAAAAAATCGCTGCCAACCTGCATCCCACGCTGCAAAGACTCTGCAGAAGTCAGCTCCATAACCTTTTTCAGAGAATATGTGACAGCCCATTGGATGGCAGGAACGTTCTTGAAAGTGTGACGTTTCAGACTTCTCTTAAGCTTTGAAAACAGGAAAATATCTGCCGGGCACCAATTTCGCACACACCTTCCTCATGTTGAAGTCTTTGATGTTTAATTTTATACTAAAATGATGGTCGAAGTCTAGAAGATTTTTTACTTTTGCCACATTTTTATCCATACCACACGTTGAAAGGTCTCCAAATTGCTCTCTGTATTCAACGGTCTTCCATCCGTTATTGAACTTACTGAACAACAGGAAATTCTGAGCCCTCGAAAGTATGTGGCAAATGTGTCAGGAGTGGTTTTGCCCAGGCGAAAGCAAAATTTAATTGCATAGCACTGTTCTATTTTTTACGTTTTCTGTCATGATAAAAACTCAAAAAAGCTTTTGGACCACGCATAATTCTCACTGCGTCAGAACTTGGAAGTAACTGCTATCCGTTGTATTCTTTGCTTAAATCCCCAACCACTAAGCCGCCAGAAAGCACACTGCTGGCGAATGAAGCACTACGCAGCAGCCAGTCTCATTACTTTACGGACAAATACTGTATAGTTAGTGGGTTTCTCACTTGGCTTGGATACGTTAATGCTAGGGTGGCAATGTAATTTAAATATTTATTTTCTAAGCTAATACATAAAAGGTATACAACACAAGTCACTTAAACACATTTACATTGTATATTTTTATCATAGTAACTTAGATAAAAACATATAAATTATATTGGTTGAAAGTGACACTGCTAATTATTTAATGGGAAAACCATTAATATTTTCGCTATTTTTCCTTATAATATTTGAACCCGCTGTTGTAAATTTGTACTTGCTAGTTACTTCAAGCTGCTAGCCTTGAGTAGTTTCCGTTAAATATTTGAAAAAAATTAGGTTATTTATTTCCTTGTTTACTGAAGTGGTATTTATTTTATAGTTAAAAGTAAATGATGCCATTTTGTGAAGTGCTTTCTGCATTTTTAAATTAATTTTATATTAGCGATTGTTATTATGTAAATAATGTACTTGAATATTTTAAGAACAGATATCCTAGTGTTTTTAAGTATCGGTATTAATTTATCATAATTTTTAGGTATTATTATCCCCTATTTCTTATTTAAGCGGGAATAGTGATCCTGTCAAGTGGTGAGAGGACCGAAAAATAATATATCCTACGCTATACTCGTATATGCTAAAAAGACTATCTATTGTGGCTACATCAGCACCCTGCGAGGGGATATTCTTTAAAACGAGTGCTATACTAAACGAAAAATGCATGAAAATAAAAAGTTAGCTAAATACTATTTGTTTTTTAATGAAAATATGATATAATAAAAAATAGTTTCTTGATCCTCCAACCAAAACCTTTTTATCGGTATGCTTTTCATTTAATATACACTAATACATGTATGCAGTTGTTTATAATTTGCAAAGTATTAAATCAGTTTCAAACAATTTTCAACTCAATACAATAAAGCTGAACTGATGGTCTGAAATTAATTTCTTTTCATTTATTATACTTTCACTTAATATTTACACTTTCATTCATTTATTATACTTTCATGCCCTTTAGAAAGGTTTTCTCAAATATTTAAATAGCACTGGTGGCAGACTTCTTGGCTGATAAATCATATGAGTTGTGCTGGTTTTGTTTGTTTTAGTATTATGATAACATCAGACAATCTCAACCCTTGGATGAATAGTAAATACAGTGAGTCACATTGAATAGTAGTGACAAAACCTATACATTTTTTGTAGTTTTCAGCGTATTATATTAATTGTCATATATGAGATGCGAAAACATATATGATTCAGCTTGGAATTTTAGATGAAATAATCGTTAAAAATGAACACGAATAAGAAATTAATAACTCGTTATAAAAATTGACAACATTATAGAAACTTATTGATATCGAACACTGTTTTTGATGGAAACAAAAAATGATTAATAATCTGTAATTACACTAATGTGTACCTGCATTAATCTCAAATTTTGATTCCAGTAACACAGATAGAATATGTGCATTGCTAAAAACTCGTAAATCTTTTCTTACTTCACACAAATTATCAGTCAGTTTTCTGAAAAAGTATAGCTAGAAAGACATATGCCAGGTGTCTGAACATTCAACCCCCTGCCCAACCCTAAAGCTTTTCAAACTTAAATGGGTAAAAGAGAAGATAGAAAACAGAAAGATGTAAAATAGTTATTACAAGTGTTAGTATTTCATGTTAAAATAACATTATTATTGTTATGCATTATTATCGTATTTTGATAAGCTTGGCAACTCTGAAAATCTCTTCAGATTCTCCGCAAAACCAAATTCTGGATAAATGCCTATACTAGAGAATGTGTCATAGAATAGTATTAAACTATGGGGATTTTAAATATCCTTCCACAGTTCACCTATAAAAATAGATTTTTTTTGCACCTAGCAACTTTTTTTTCCTTTTAAAACTAATAGTTTTTTTGTGCTAGAGTTATGTCATTATCCAGAGAAGATAGAAATAAAATATGTTAGTTATTATTGGAATGAAGTTCCTTACGGCAGGCTTGGAGGAGATAGGGATTTTGTTGCGACCGAACTGAAAAAAATGTGATAGTAAAACCGTAAGAAAAAGTCCGTGGAATAAAACCGTTAAATGAGACGTGCGCAGGCGCGACAGTCGTATACACAAGCGAGTAGTGTATAATACCTTTCTCTTTCTCCCTCTTTCTTTTCGTTCTCTCATCCCTTCTCTCTCTATTACCACTCCACCCCGCCAATGCATAGTATATACTCACGAATTCATGGACAAGCACGTGGCGAATACTCACATTATAGATACATTTTACTCGTGAGTAGCCACGTTTATTTTCATATAATTTCAAATCGTCAAAACAATAATAAATATAGTAACAATGGCAAGTGAACTAAGAAGTGACTTGAATGCAATTGACAGTGATAATAGTGGGAAATTATTCAGTGCAAAAGAATTAAATACGTATTAGTTTATTTATAAATATAAAATATTTTACATTGGTTAATATTGTGTGTACATACTAAAATCTTTGTAAGGTTTTCTAGGTTATCTTTCTTGCTGTTTTGAGGGTCATACGGAAAAATTGAGAAAAAAACTACGAAACTTCATAGAGATTATATATATATATATATGTATATATATATATATATATGTGTGTGTGTGTGTGTGTGTGTGTGTGTGCGTGCGTGCGTGCGTGTGTGTGTGTGTGTGTGTGTGTGTGTGTGTGTGTGTGTGTGTGTGTGTGTGTGTGTGTGTGTGTGTGTGTGTGTGTGTGTGTGTGTGTGTGTGTGTGTGTGTGTGTGTGTGTGTGTGTGTGTGTGTGTGTGTGTGTGTGTGTGTGTGTGTGTGTGTGTGTGTGTGTGTGTGTGTGTGTGTGTGTGTGTGTGTGTGTGTGTGTGTGTGTGTGTGTGTGTGTGTGTGTGTGTGTGTGTGTGTGTGTGTGTGTGTGTGTGTGTGTGTGTGTGTGTGTGTGTGTGTGTGTGTGTGTGTGTGTGTGTGTGTGTGTGTGTGTGTGTGTGTGTGTGTGTGTGTGTGTGTGTGTGTGTGTGTGTGTGTGTGTGTGTGTGTGTGTGTGTGTGTGTGTGTGTGTGTGTGTGTGTGTGTGTGTGTGTGTGTGTGTGTGTGTGTGTGTGTGTGTGTGTGTGTGTGTGTGTGTGTGTGTGTGTGTGTGTGTGTGTGTGTGTGTGTGTGTGTGTGTGTGTGTGTGTGTGTGTGTGTGTGTGTGTGTGTGTGTGTGTGTGTGTGTGTGTGTGTGTGTGTGTGTGTGTGTGTGTGTGTGTGTGTGTGTGTGTGTGTGTGTGTGTGTGTGTGTGTGTGTGTGTGTGTGTGTGTGTGTGTGTGTGTGTGTGTGTGTGTGTGTGTGTGTGTGTGTGTGTGTGTGTGTGTGTGTGTGTGTGTGTGTGTGTGTGTGTGTGTGTGTGTGTGTGTGTGTGTGTGTGTGTGTGTGTGTGTGTGTGTGTGTGTGTGTGTGTGTGTGTGTGTGTGTGTGTGTGTGTGTGTGTGTGTGTGTGTGTGTGTGTGTGTGTGTGTGTGTGTGTGTGTGTGTGTGTGTGTGTGTGTGTGTGTGTGTGTGTGTGTGTGTGTGTGTGTGTGTGTGTGTGTGTGTGTGTGTGTGTGTGTGTGTGTGTGTGTGTGTGTGTGTGTGTGTGTGTGTGTGTGTGTGTGTGTGTGTGTGTGTGTGTGTGTGTGTGTGTGTGTGTGTGTGTGTGTGTGTGTGTGTGTGTGTGTGTGTGTGTGTGTGTGTGTGTGTGTGTGTGTGTGTGTGTGTGTGTGTGTGTGTGTGTGTGTGTGTGTGTGTGTGTGTGTGTGTGTGTGTGTGTGTGTGTGTGTGTGTGTGTGTGTGTGTGTGTGTGTGTGTGTGTGTGTGTGTGTGTGTGTGTGTGTGTGTGTGTGTGTGTGTGTGTGTGTGTGTGTGTGTGTGTGTGTGTGTGTGTGTGTGTGTGTGTGTGTGTGTGTGTGTGTGTGTGTGTGTGTGTGTGTGTGTGTGTGTGTGTGTGTGTGTGTGTGTGTGTGTGTGTGTGTGTGTGTGTGTGTGTGTGTGTGTGTGTGTGTGTGTGTGTGTGTGTGTGTGTGTGTGTGTGTGTGTGTGTGTGTGTGTGTGTGTGTGTGTGTGTGTGTGTGTGTGTGTGTGTGTGTGTGTGTGTGTGTGTGTGTGTGTGTGTGTGTGTGTGTGTGTGTGTGTGTGTGTGTGTGTGTGTGTGTGTGTGTGTGTGTGTGTGTGTGTGTGTGTGTGTGTGTGTGTGTGTGTGTGTGTGTGTGTGTGTGTGTGTGTGTGTGTGTGTGTGTGTGTGTGTGTGTGTGTGTGTGTGTGTGTGTGTGTGTGTGTGTGTGTGTGTGTGTGTGTGTGTGTGTGTGTGTGTGTGTGTGTGTGTGTGTGTGTGTGTGTGTGTGTGTGTGTGTGTGTGTGTGTGTGTGTGTGTGTGTGTGTGTGTGTGTGTGTGTGTGTGTGTGTGTGTGTGTGTGTGTGTGTGTGTGTGTGTGTGTGTGTGTGTGTGTGTGTGTGTGTGTGTGTGTGTGTGTGTGTGTGTGTGTGTGTGTGTGTGTGTGTGTGTGTGTGTGTGTGTGTGTGTGTGTGTGTGTGTGTGTGTGTGTGTGTGTGTGTGTGTGTGTGTGTGTGTGTGTGTGTGTGTGTGTGTGTGTGTGTGTGTGTGTGTGTGTGTGTGTGTGTGTGTGTGTGTGTGTGTGTGTGTGTGTGTGTGTGTGTGTGTGTGTGTGTGTGTGTGTGTGTGTGTGTGTGTGTGTGTGTGTGTGTGTGTGTGTGTGTGTGTGTGTGTGTGTGTGTATGCGTGTGTGTGAATATTTCTTTTTAAAAGTTAATTTTGTCCTATATATATATACATGTTATTAATAATTCTATTTATATTTTTTTTAATAATTTTTAGTACTGCAAAACCACCAAAAACCAAAGCAGAGTATCAAAAAGCGTATAAACTAAAAAAAATGAAAATAAGCAAGAAAGGTACGATATAAAGCAAAAATATCCTCTAAACTAATGAAAATATTTAAAAAGTTTATTGATTATTATTTTTTTTTTATTAATCATTTTTAGTACTGCAAAACCACCAAAAACTAAAGCAGAGTATCAAAAGGAGTATAGGGAACGCCAAAAAGCTAAAAAAAATGAGAATAAGCAAGAAAGGTACAATAAAAAGCAAAAATATCTAGTAAACTAATGAAAATATTTAAAAAGTTTATTGAATATTTTTTTTTTTAAGTTAAACAAAAAATCTATTTTTAATCATTTTCAGTACAATACAAGAGAAAGGTACAATACAAAAATATTGATGTGTATGTATACATACGAGGGTGCTCCCTTTTTTTCGAATTTTATTTTTGGCCTCATCTACGAAAAAGTATTATTGTAAATTAGAAAAAAAAAAATTACTTTCTGAGTTTAGAATAATAATTCGTGTGTGGAGTGAAAATATATAAATTCAAAGAAAAGAAGCACTCAAATGTATATATAGAAATTTTTTTTTTTCATGTTAAATATTTTTTTTTTTTTAGTAACGCTGCATTAAATGCACCATCTAAAACTAAAAAAACTCAATTTGAACACTGTAAAGAGTATTAGCAGAAATCTAGATTGAAAAAACAGCGTGTTCAACTTGATGCTTTACTATTTGAAAAGAGTGAAGTTCCACAATCGTAAGATATTCATTTTTGTAATTCACATTTACTATGTAAAGAAACCCATTTAAATGTTTAATATTTTAATTTCAGAAAAAAAATCAAGTTGATTGATATACAGAATGTAACATACAAAAAATGTATTATGAGACACAACGAAATTTTGACTGATCACATCGAATCATCTAAAGAGCTGTATGTATTTCAAAATTTGTATCCAACTTTTTTCATAATTTTTTAAAATTTTTCTTTAAAGCATATAACTTTTTGTCTTAGGTTGCATGATACTGATAATTTACCAACACAAACACAGGCATCTTCTCAAAGATCAGTCATAAATCTTCCATTCCAAGCTCCATACGAGCAACATACTGAATGTTCAAAGCCGAACGCCATTTTACAGCGTTTAATAAATATTCCTGGAGACAATTGTTTATTTTATTCTCTCATTGAAGTCCTAAGGCTCAGAATACCACCATCAGAACTCAGAAAACAATTACTGTATTCTCGATATTTTCATACCTGCCAAAACCCAAATAATGCAAGATTTATACTTGTTAGTGAGTCCGAATATGGAGATTTAGATTGTTTATCGATATTTTCAAGAGAATACAATCAAAATATTTGTGTGCATTTTCATTTCTTCGATACCAACACACGTCAAGAAAAAGTGTGGTTCTGTTATTTTATTGTGAATGATACACAAAACTTCATTCACCTCCATCTTCGCAATCAGCATTTTACTCCGTATATTGAAGTACAGGAAATGATAATAAACAACAGTATTAATAGTCAACAGCCTATTACTCAATATATTGAAACACAAGATATGATAATGGACAACAATATTAGTAGTCAACACTCTGAAGACTGTATTTTCGAAGGTCCTTCAAACTTTGAAAGTAATACAGTAGCCGAAGAAAATTCCGATGCAAGTGAAATTGAATTTGATGACGAAAACGATGTGATTGAGATGGAATTTATAGAAAATGATGTCACAATTCCAGTTTACACAAATTATTACCAACACAGCAGTAGTCATCTAGATTTTTTCACTGGCTTTAAAAAAATACTTTTGGACATTCTTGTGCTGTCTGTGACAGGCTTTGGTGGATGAAAGATTTAAGTCAGACATCTAGTATACACGAGAATATTTTACAAAAAATATTGCCGGTAATTTTTTTACTTTAATCAATTTTTTTTATCTTTATTGGTACTTCATCTTATTTTATTACTATATGTTCTTTTTGCTATTTCAGAATTATGTATGTGGTACAAATATTGACATTTGTTCTACGTGTAAAGCGGCTTTAAGCAAAGAAAAAATACCTTTAATGGCGACATACAACGGTTTTTCATACCCAATAATTCCATCCGATCTGCCAACATTAAATCTTGTAGAACAACGATTAATTTCACTGAGAATTCCTTTCATGCAAATACGAAGACTTAGACAAGTTCATGGTCACTACGGTATTTATGGTCAAATTATAAATGTTTCAATTGAAGTTAATACAATGGTAAACCAATTGCCTAGAAATATTAACGATGACCATTGCGTTTATGTACACTTAAAGAAGAAATTAGTATATAAAAGCAGTTATGTTCATGGCCTCATAAATCTAAAGAATATTAAAAAATGGTTGACTTATTTGGTAAAAACTCCGCTTTATATTTACTACAATATCACAATCGACAATACCTTTTTAAATAATAATAATAACGAAGCAGCTCCGGAATTAGTGCTTGATGATGTCAATGAGCATGTGCCGATTGAAGATAATCTCACAGCTCAACAACAAATTCTTATGTGGAATGAAGATTTACATTTGCATATGGCACCTGGAGAAAAGAGTATTCCTGTTAGCATACTATTCGACGAACATGCCGAAGAGCTTTCATTTCCAACTATCTACGGTGGTCAGTTTAGAACCTATAGAGAAGATATACATGTAACTGAATTTATGCAAGCTACTAGTGAAATCCGGAGTACAGATCGAGTGCTACTGATCCACAGCATCTTTTATATTTAGCTGCGAAAATTATGAGACTGCGAGTCAGTCAAAGCTGCAGGATTGCATTTAAACACGTTGGCTATGACACTAAAATTACGAAAGAGAACGTACAGTCTGAAGAATATATTAATAACTGTATTGAAAGTAACCTTGCTTTTCTTCGTTGTATTCCGAATTCCGCTTGTTACTGGTCCGATCAAAAAAAAGATCTTTTCGCCATGATTCGACAATTAGGAGTACCGACTGCTTTTATGACTATCAGTGCTAATGAAACGGGTTGGACAGATTTGCTTAAATTATTGTATAAATTAAAGAATAATGGAGCAGATATATTCAATGAACTTTTAGCTGAAATGAGTTATATCGATAAAGCAACTCTAGTTAATGAAGATGCTGTTACTTGTGCCATATACTTTAACAAATTAGTAGATTGTTTATTGAAGATTTTACAATCTAAAAAAAGAAGTCCATTTGGTAAACATAGGGCAAATAATTACTTTAAAAGAATCGAATTTCAACATCGTGGAAGTCCTCAATCTCACATTCTGTTATGGTTGGATAATATACCGGGAGATTTATTACATAACAACAAAGATTTAATTCAAATAATTGATGAATTAATTTCCGTATCAGAGTTAGAAGCGTCTGGAAATATAAAACTCCAAATTCACAAACACACGTGTTATAAAAAAATGGACCCTAATAAAAAAGAAAACTGTCGATTTGGTGCACCTTTTATGCCATCGCGAAATACAATAACATTGTTACCTATGAAAGATACTGATCCAAATTTTTCTGAAGAAAAATTTAAAGAATATAAAAATCACTATAAACTGATTCGTTCAAATTTAGAAAGTTTTGAATACACAGATTTTGATCACTTTTATAAAGACAATAATATTGAATCAGATGAACATTATTACAACATTATTCGTGCAGGTATCAATCGATCAAGGTTATTCTATCGTCGAACACCATCAGAAAAGTGGCATAATTCTTTTAATCCATTTGTACTTCATCATCTAAAGTCTAATATGGATTTCCAAATGATCCAAGATGAATATTCATGTGCTGCTTACGTTGTTGAGTATGTTAACAAACACAACAGAGGTATCAGCAATCTACAACGACAAATACTTCAGGTTATGGACGAAAATCCAGAATTTGATCTTGTAGATATCATAAAGAAATTGAATGTTGACGTTCTTCATGCTGTTGAAATGTCAGCACAAGAAGCTGTTTGTATTCGTTACGACAGCCTATGGCAAAATCATCGGTAGTGACTGTTTATATACCGACAATATATCCCACTGAACATCAAAGAATAAGAAAAACTATGAAAGAATTAGAGGTATTGGAGGATGATTGCACAAATATATGGAAAGAAAACTGGTTTGATAAGTATGAAAAAAGACCCGATGATTTGGACAACGTTACATTAGCACAGTTCGTAGCTAATTATTACATCAATAATAAAGGAGAATATGTAAAAAGGAAAATTCCAAAAGTGATCCGTTACCGTAATTATGATATGGCTGATAACTTCAACGACTACAGAAGAGAAATGGTGTTGCTGCATATTCCTTTTAAAAGTGAAAACAACGACGTTCTTGCTGATAATAAATATATCCATATATATGAAGATAACAAAGATTTAATCTTAAAACGCAGAAAAGAGTTTGAGTCCAACTTAGATATACCAAATTACTTTTGTTAAATCTGTGTATTACCTTATTACCACTAACATCGATGTAACTGATGGCTTATGTAATGGTTCAGTGGGAAAGTTAGTACATATGGATTTTGATGAAAACAACACCGTATGCAGAGTTTGGTTAGAATTTTGTGGTTCGAAAAAGATAGGTCAAAAAAAAAAGAAAAAAAGCTGCTCGACTAGCAATTCAATGTGGTATCAGTAATCTTGCTGTACCAATTGAATTACGTTCAGCGAACATCCCATTGACATCAGATAAGAAAGTTACTGCGAAACGGAAGCACTTTCCTTTAGTTTCGGCTGCTGCGATGACCATCCACAAATCACAAGGTGGAACTTTCGATGAAATTGTTTACGAATACAAATTTGGGACATCCACAAGAGCTTGTTTATGTTGCGCTACCTCGTGTAACAAACATCGAAAGTTTGTTTATTGTAACACCCGATAACGATCCAACTAACTTCAGATTCTACCATAATCGAGTGCAAGCATCATCAACGAAAAGTTTGCTGCAAGAATTTCAGAGATTGTTGTTAAATCCTTTACACACTGAAGCCCAAACGATCTTGGATTTTCTTCAAACTAAAAATGGCATTTCCATAACCACATTAAATTATCAAAGTCTACAAAGCCATAGATTGGATTTGTCAGATTCTGTAATTCAAAAAACTAATTTCTTACTTCTTTCCGAAACGTGGATGAGCAATGACCAACAGTTTGATATTCCTAATTTCAACTGCATTGCCCATTTCAAGCGAGATTACGTACGTACAGGTGGAGTTGCTATCTATCAAAATAGCAATGACACTACTAATATTTTAACACCAAATATGGACATAATCTTAAAAAGTACTGGGGATGTGAATGTTAGACGTACAGGAGTTGGAGACATTTGTTCAGCCATATGTAAAACGAACAACGGAGTTGAAATTGTCATGGTAATAGTCTACATTTCACCAAATACAAAAATTGAAGATGTGAAACATTTCATCCATCGAGCTCTGATAGAATATACTGATGAGGTTTCTGAAATACTTGGTGGAAACTTCCATCAGCTTCCGATGGTTTTATCTGGAGACTTCAATATCAATTTTGCAGATGAAAAATCAGAACCACTAAGAACATTTCTTTTAGAAAAATTTAAATTACATATAAATAACAATCCAAAAGAATCGACAACGAGATACGGTACTACTATTGATGCTATTTTTTCGAGGTATTTGCATAAAATAGAATCACAAGCATATGTATCATATTTTAGTTACCACAAGCCAATAGTTTCAGCAATAGAATTTAATGACGAGACTGATTAATAAGAATTACTTATAATATTAATAATAATAAACTTTTTTTGTAATTATTTCTATTTCTATGTAATTTTATGTTGTCAAACAAAAATAAAGAGACATATTTTGTTATTTTAGTTGATAATTTGAATTACGATTTTTTTTATTTTACGTAATTTATTATTTCCTAAAATACTGAATTTCCTAAATACTTTCCTGTACTTAAATAAAAACTAATCAGCAAAATTTAAGAGAAAAATCAAGAAAACCTACATAAAATTGAGCACAATTTTTTGTTTTGCAAATTGTGTCGATTCTACATTAGCTGAAGGAACTTCGTTCCTACCTGGTGTCCCACGACACCACATCTTTTTTATTCCTTAAACACTTTATTAGCTGATGTTACAGAAATCTTCACATCACATGACGGGCCCCTAATATCCATCTGGTTTTCTTATCAGCGACTCATATTCCTTGGAATGAGCGGGCTACTCACAAAGAAAAGAATTTGTTTATTTTAAGCACACGTTGCCGTAGATAAATGAGTGAAATACTGTGAGAAACTGATTATTTCATTTCACTACATTGACGTTACACTTCAGAAGTGGATAGAGACGACCTATATATTGACGATCTAAGCAAATGTCAATAAAAAGAATCTAACTCATCGTCAAGGGATGGAGAAGACAATGGATATTTTTAGTCAACGAATGGAAAAATCAATGGAATATTTTTTTGGAAACGCAAGTGACTTGTCTCGTTACACCAATTACGTACGTAGATTATGTAATACTTCCACAGATGCGGAGGTAATACCAAAGTATTAACCAGATAAAAAGGCAAGAAATGTGATGGGTGGGTTACATAAAATTTAGTAAATCGGGGATATCTACAGTTGCAATAACAAAGATAGATAATTTATTATGCAAATCCTTCTATGTGGATCTGCACATAAATGGTATGATGATCTGGAAGATTATGATCTGACTTGGGAAGAATGGAAATCAGCATTGCAAACCGCATTTCCCTGTTCGACTGGTTACTTAAACAGACTTGAAGAAATGTTATTGAGAACGAAGACAAACTCTGAGACGATGACCAAATATTATCACGCAAAATTATATGTACTAATATATGTAGATAGAAGAGAAGCCATTGCATGTATCATAAGAGGTCTACCAATAGATATGAGAGCCAAATTTATAACACAGCTACTTATCGTTGCTAGAAAATTACAATCAAATTGAATCAACTAGCATGATGCGGCAGTCTATATGTGGGAAAGGCGCCTATTGAACCAATAGCAATAAACCTAAAACAATAAGTTGGGTCTATCGGCAAGTATTTCAAGGCAGGTAAAGAAGTAGAAGATTTGCTACGTTTGCTGAAAACCTGGATATGAAACTAGGCACTGTACAACAACATTGAGCTGTGAGGTGAACCAACATGTCGGACATATCTTTGTAAGTTGCTACTTTGTAGCAGATCCTTCACATCAACAACTAATGATTCACTTACAATGTACACCAGGACTTGTATAAAAGAACGGCCATTGGTTGCATGTATAGATACAAGTAGTAAATTAATATCATTACAGAGGCACAAGCTAAAAAATTAAAGTTAGAAATTAAACCATTTACTGCGATTATGAAAGGATTCAATGGTCTACCTTCAATCCATGGGTGCTTCAGTTATTGATATCATTTTGAAAGGTGTAGTTCAAGTAACAGACTATAGTCTTTATAACATGGATATTATTATTGGGTAAACAATGATTAATCAAGAAAATCTCAGTCTGACTACGACGGTACGCTCTGTGAATTTTGTATATTTATAATTGTGGTTTGGAAAACATATTTGCAGATATACAGTCAACTGTAAAGTGTGTAACATAATCGACTATAAATAGAAGTTTGCAATTTTCTTAAGTATGATACTGTGTTATCAATGATGGCTTTATGTATAATATATGGAGATTAACGTCAATTTACCGCATAGTGAACAAGAACTAATACTTCTGACGAAGCTAGTGTACTATCACTTAGGAGAATCATTATATTATCGATTACAGTTGCAGATCACAGATCAGTTTGGAGAATCATTATGTAGTCGTCGCAGTGGTGTGTTGGGTTGGTCACAAGCATATGGCTTTTGACTGTGCGGCGCTCCGCAAGGATCCAGGATCGATTGCCAGCTACTTGTAGAGCGGGGCTGGATTGGTTTCCTGGCTGGCCGTAACAGATTGCTTTTGTAGCAATAAGTCCGCCATATGTAGCAATTAGACACATTAAAATACATAATTAAATAAATTGTATTCCGACAGGCATTATAAGTTCTAAGCAAGGGTATTTAAAAATAATTAATGGGATAAGTCTATTGAATGGAAAGCAAACTAATTATTAAGTCAGAGCAGAATTAATAACATAAAATGAATTATAGGGCACAAACATTGAAGCAGTAAATAAAAAAACTGAGATCACAATAGCTGACTTAGTTGGATAACTTAGTGATATGGATGAAAACTGATTGCTATTTCTACTCAACAAATTTGCGAATTCTTTTGGGTTCACTGCATACGAACTGGGATGTGTGAATTTAATCAAAATGTAAGTACATACTACAAATAATCAATGAGTTTACTGTAAATCTTACAAACTGTCACATAAAGAAAACGAAATTGTAAATAGAAATGATCTAGACCTAATGGATGCAGGTGATGACCGTGAGTCTGTCTCAGATTATGCTAGTCTTGTCATGTTATTGATGAAAAAGAGTTGTGGATTGTGTGTAAATTTTTTAAAATGCCTTTCAGTCTAACCAATGTGCATGGTGTGTTTTACAACTGATATGCATGACCTTGCATAGTATTAGTGATGGTATAGCACTTTATTTAGATGATGTGATGGTCTCTTCCATCGCGGTTGACACAGGATTGGTGATGTTAGAGAGGGTACTGCAACTGCTCATTGATGCAAATTTGTAATTGAATTTGAAGAAATGCTCTATCCTTAAGAAGAGTGTTAACTACCTAGGACACAAGATTATTGTTGGAACAACACAACTGAGCTAAGTGAAAATATATTGCTTAGCTAAAATATAAAGTACAGAGGAATGTACACATCATAGAACAGTTTATTGGTTTAACATCTTACTTCAGGAAGTTCATTCGTGGATTTGCCAAAATTGCACCATCATTGACAGGACTAATTTTAAAAGAAACCGACTAGCGATGGGGTCCTGAGCAACAATTAACGTTTGAAACTCTCAAGTAAAAATTTATTGAAAACTCAGTTTTAGGTATTTATGACAGGAATGTAGAAACTGAGTACGGAACAGACGCCAGTAAGCTAGGCTTGGAAGACATACTCATTCAGCATGAAGCTGACGGAAATTTAAAGCCAGTTGCATACTACAGTAGAGTCGAAAGTCAAGAAGAACAATTTTACTATACTTACGAGCTGAAACCCTTGCTGTGGTAGAGTTGTTGAAATGAGTCAGAATTTATTTGTCTAGGATACATGTCAGAGTGATCACAAATTGTGTTGTATTACACATCACTCTCCTGAAAGGACTTGATTTCGTTGGTGGCTTACCATATAGGATTTTGATTTGGAGACAGAATATTGCTCAGGTGAAACATATGGATGCTTTGACTAGATATCCCATGACAGATACAATATTACTGGTTGTAGATATAGATTGGTCATTGTGGCTACAATTGCGAGATGATTACACTCAAAGTATATTGTCCCAAATATGAGGAGGTACAACCAGTAAGATATTCTAAACAATTATATAATAGAGAAAGATGTTATATTTAGAAAAAAACGAGTGTGCTTTAGACCATACGACTGAAGTAAAACTTCAAATTCACAAAATATGAACTTTAAAATGAATTTCCCCTTCCCCTTTCTTTTCCTTTACATTGCTACAAAAGCTTTTCTAACTTACTAACTTATATCTCCCTCTCAACTTCTGTTCGCCTCGCCCGATCACACTTTTCGTAACGCTCTCGTCACGCATTCACCAGTTTACTCCCCAAATCAAGCGTGCATAAAGAAGTTTTACTTCAAAAATACAAATGGTTGACCGATTTGTAATTCCAATGTCAGCTAAATTATGTTTACTTCACAAATTTCATGAATATATAAGTTATCCGAGATTCAATCGCTGTGAACGAGTTGTTAAAGGGCAATTCTGATTCCCAGGCATGATATGTTTTATATGTAAGTATGTAAGCTCTTGCTTACAATGTGTGGATGGCAAAAGGGATCAGGGAAAACAACAAGGAGAATTACATCCAATTAGCAAGGAACCTATCCCAATGCACAATTACATACTGGCTGTTTAGGTCCATTCTTCAAGTCAAGTAAAGGACACACTTATGTACTTGTGATTATTTCAATTTTACAAAATTAGTTTTCGTAAAACCAGTGTAGAATTGTAATTCCATTGAAATAATAAGACTCCCCAAGGAATGGTATATTCCCCAAGGAATATACCATTTGTTTGGAATACCTAACAGAGTTATAACAGATAGAGGAAAAGCATTTACAAGTAATATTTTTGGGTGGCTAAATATTTTAAACAATTCAAGGAAGAAACGTAATTCAAGCATTTCTTAAATGCAACAGCTAGTCCTCGTTTAAATGGTCAGGTTGAATGAGTAAACCGAACATTTCTTAATAGTCTCAACAAAATATCAGAGAGTGAGTGCACATGGGACGGAAAGCTGTCTAATGTTATAAGGGGTATCTACAACTCTCTTAATACCACAACAGGCATTTCGCTTTTTAAACTCATTTTTGGTCAAGGTAATTCAAGTCTGCCGGCTTACCCCAAAGGAGCCCCGCATAATAGTCACGCCCAGAAAGAAGAATTGCAAGCACACAGAGCAACTGCCAAAGCACATATTGACTGCAATATGATGCTTATGAAGACCAGATTTGATCGCATACATAAGAAAAGCAATAGGTGTGCCATAGGACAACTTGTTCTATGAAAAAATGGAATTGCTTGGGATACAAGAGCTTGTATAGGGGCCACTGAGTTTCAGCGGTAGAATCCCTTATACAAGCTCTGTTCAGTTGACCACTCACTAGACCGCCATACAATTGCCAACATAAAAGGTATGAAAGATTACAAAAAATTTCAAGTGAAGTTCTCTGACCTTATAAGCCAACAGTATCTGATGACGATAGTTCTAGTACTGATTATGAAGTAGATAGAGATGACCTCATCGATTTATTAGGTAGTTATACAGTTCGAATGATGTATAAATTGTACAATAGTATATGTATTAAAGTAAGAAAAGCGAGAGAAGTTTTCTTATGTTTTGAATCAAATACCTAATAAGTTGTAACTACCTCATTTAATTAACATTTGATATACCTTTGAAATTCTGTAACAGCTGTAGTCATAAGTTTACACTGACATTTATACTTACTGTAATAAAGGGACAGGAAATATAAAAGTCGCTGTTATTTCAAAAATTTTACACATATCAATGGTATTCAAATAACATCAGCTTTGTGAGAATTATAGACTGTGTGACATGTACCAGAAACCTGTGTTATATCAAAATTAGTGACTGTGACTCGCATATAGTTTATGATTAAGGTTTGCACTATAGAAGTACTATCACAGTGTGATTGTGAATATACTGTGTCAGATTAGGTACTATAAGGTAATTGCAAACTATGTCTAATGCTTTAGCTATACGATTAGCAACAAACTATTCAAAAAGGAAATCTGTGTGAGGAAAAGCAGAAAATATAAAACGTCTAGTAATTTATTATCCCAGCAAAATAATTAGTTTCAATAAATACTGCAGGAAAGACGAATAAGTGGTGTTGTGGAACATGACACAGGTACAAAATCTTCACATCACCTTATGATGGGCCCTAAATGTCCTGTCTGTTGTTTTCTCATCAGCAATTTATTTCTTGGACTGAGCGGGCGACTCACGTAGAGACATATTTGTTTATGTTAAGATATTGTAACTGCATTTACAGTTGGGCCTTGTTACTTGTAACTATTGCTTGTATTAAAGTAACAAATTATTGTAATAAAGGATCTGAGATGTCATGTTCATACAGGGCCAGACATTTTGTAATACTTGCTATGAGCATACATATTTCATTTTACCACCTTAACCTACCTTCTGTTACACTGATCTGAACAGGTCTGTGTAGTAGGCGTCAGGAATAATTTTTTTTATTGAGTATCCGTAACTGTGCTAGGTCATGTTACAATACAATGTGTGGCCTACAATAAATAATTTAAAAAATGCAACAAATAATTTCACTAGTCACAAGCTGAACTTGTGTTGGCAATACCAGCCATAGTGAACATTTTAGTAACTCATCTAGTGCATTGTAGGCTAATTTAAGGTAATCACAATTTTACATTTATATCACATGATAGCATGAACTGATCAGATAGATTTAAATTTCACAAGATAAACATATTTTGAAATAGAAATAATTGAGAAATCATTCTTAAAGTAGGAATCAACTCTCGCAGTGATCGTAAAATTATAAGACTATATTTATCGGTTGATATTTTAATTAATAGTACCAGGTAAATGAAGTTAGCTGTTAAGTCGAATAGAATAAGCTTATTAGCTCAGACTATGGAACTTATTAGTTCACTGTGTGTGTGTAAAATATGATGCACAATTTTATGTAATGCTGCTATAACTTTGTGGAATAAATTCAGAGCAAGAACCTTATAAACCCAGCGTAAGAAAAGTAAACATGTTAATGTGTTTAGTTACAGGCTATTGTTTAAAATAATTTAGAAACATTTATAAGCACTGTTTGTTATAGATGTCGATCTTGCATTTTGCACCTAAAAATATTGTTTGCCTTTGGCTGCAATATCATTGTTATATGCCTTTGGCTGCAATATCATGTGTATATTATTTGGGTATCATAATTTATTTCCCTGAAAACTCAATTCCGCTGTGGTCAAACTTGGTACCTTTACTTGATAAACAAATGTTATCTCGTCATACCTGTTACCTAAAAAGGTAGAATGTCTTCAAAATTTGTGTGCTCATTATATATTAAACTTTAGAAATGATTACTACATCTGGGTTGAGTTGGTAACTAAGTTAAGTAGACTTGCAGCTCATACAAGCTAATATGTTTTTCACTTCTCTGTTTTGTTTTGCAACCTGCCAACAAATCACACTATCCCTTTAAAATATACAACCCCATCCAATAACTTCCTTTTATGAATATCTTGTCGTTAAGACATTACTTATAAATGTTAATTTATTACTACAAAAATAATTTGTGCAGAGATGGACCAAAATAAGGAGGGAAATTCAAAGTACATCTTTTTATATAAATAATTTGTTGAGAAATAAAAATTTATACATTTGTTCTGTATACCTGTGGTGACAATGTTATAACTCACATAATAAAAATAGCAATTATATTTCAATTCATTTTATTTTAATACACAAACAGTTGAAATTATGACTACACTGCAACTAAAACTACTTATGTATAAACATAATTCTTTGAAAATGACAATGTATAAATATTATTATTAATAAATATATCATATTTAATCATTTCATTGTTTTACATTTTTATGTTTAAAACAGAGAAAAACATACAATTTAAAAAATTTACTATTTCCTTAAATTTAAATAAATAATATTAGAAACAACATTTAACAAGAAAGTTTTCTAGTGAAGAAATATACTATTTTTTTAATATAATTGTACAACATAAGTTGTACAATTATATTATTTTTGTCTACACATCTTTTAAGGCCGTGACTAGACTACACATTTCTTATCTTCTACATAAAATGAGAATATATTAAATACACAAATCATTGCTGCATTTATTTAAAAGTTGACTTTAAAAATATCACATACTAATTGAATTTCGAATTCTATAGAAAAGAATTCCATTTATAATTGGTTAAAAAACAAAATAACAATAATTTGTTCAATCTAATAATGTAAAAGATTTTTAAAGAGTAAAATCTCAATACAGATGAAATAAATTAAAAAAAAACAAATATCACCTCCTGTGCATTTCAAGCGCAACAAAATGACGGCTATTGCTTAAAAATTGCAAATGTCAAAATAACACATTACAATTATGTTACAGGAGAAAATACCCATTACAATTGTAAGATGTGTTTTGCAATTCTATTGTTAAAAATAATGAGTAAAAATCCGCCAAGATTTAACTTGTACGAACATGGTTCAACCTACAACTTTATAATTTGTATATTTGGTTCTTAAATAGCTGGATTTTTAAACACAATTATAGTCTCTTTATTAGACTTATTTCCTCACATGTTTGAATAAATACGAATTGTATCCGGGTTTAAAATCATATAAATAGCATGCCGTAACTGATGACGAATGATAGATTCTCTTGACCTTTCCTTCGGCAAAAAAAGTCCAATTTTGTTTTTGATAACCAATTATCTATCCTGCAGATTATTTGCTAAAGCTCTTATGTGTTAAAATATTTACTTTCATCCAATTTAAGGATATAAAATAAGTTTAAAAGTTTAATTACCAGTATATATTAAAAGATATTATATCTAAAGCTTTTCGGTGTAGGTACTTTTCTTAGTCAACTTCGCAGATGATCAATGCTACAGCATTCAGTATCCACGTGTTGCGTGTAAATTGCCGATGGATTGGGGCTTTTAATATTGAGATCAGTTCTTGCCGTTTGTTGTTTGTGTATACCGGAATATCCATTAATGTGTCGTTCAGCCCGTATGCATTGTCTTCCTAAAGATAGAAATTTTTAAATAAATATGATTACAATGAGACAAAATATAATGTATTATGAAGTTACAGATTTTTGCAAATTAATTTTAAATAATTATGACACAATTCTAAAAATAAGTAAAATATTGCATAAAAATTAAATCTAGGCAAGCATCATTAGAAAAAGATGCAAAATTAAAATTATAACTGAATTAAACATTAATTCTCCGTTCCCAGTTTACATTGACCAAACGCGAAATTAAATGGCTCATTCTGTCCACATCAAAGTTACAGCCTAAACGTTTTGGAAGCTGAGGGAGAGACTCATCATCAGTATAGAATCAATTAGGTAGTAAGGGGCTAGATATCAACAGGACATCATGTACCAGTAAGTAACACATGATTCACAGAAATTGTTTATTTTGTATCCTGTTTTTTTCATGTTAAATTGTTTTTTACTGTAATCAATTTGTTTTTATTTATTTTTTTTCTCTTCATTTCTAATTAATCACTGATCATATGTCTTTTCTAATACCAACTATAAAATGCAGATTTCAGATTACAGATGGTGCTCCAATGCAGTTTGTGCTGCACCATTTTCTTGTGTCATCAACAAGTGTCAGATATGCAATGGTGCTAAATTGAATAAGTGTGTTCAGAGTATTGTGTCATTGTGTTCAATATGACAAAATTTATACCGAACAAAGAGCATTTGCAGATAGCATTAATTTTTTGTTTCCATTTGACGAAAATTGCTGCTGAATCATATTGATTACTTGGAGAAGCTTGTGTTGACCATGCTCCATCGCAAGATACGAGTGAACGATGGTTTCGGCGTTTCAAAAGTGGTGACTTCGATTTTACAGACAAGGAACATGGAAAACCGCCAAAAAATATGAAGATATGGAATTGCAAGCATTCTTGGACGAAGATGATTCGCAAATACAAAAAGAACTTGTGCAGCAATTGGGAGTTACTTAACAAGCTGCTTCCAATCACTTACGAGCGATAGGAAAAATTCAGAAGACTGGTAGATGGGTACCATAGGAGTTGAACGACAGACAAATGGAAAAGTGCAAAAACACATGTGACATTTTGCTCGCTCGGTAGTCATTTTTGCATCTTACGGTAACAGGTGATGAGAAGTGGATTTGTTTTGAGAGTCCTTACTGTAAAAAATAATGGAGAGACCCAGGCGCACCGTCCACATCGACCGTAAGACCGTACCGCTTTTGTAGAAAGACGATGCTCTGTATTTGGTGAGACCAGGGAGGGTGGGATGGGGGGGGTTGGGGTGTGGTGCTTGGTTGTGAACTTTTGAAATACGGAGAGACAGTTAATACTAAAAATTATCAACAACAATTAACCAATATGGAACGTTCACTGCTTGAAAAAAGGCCAGAGTACTAAAAGAAACAACACAAAGTGATTTTTCTTCGTGACAATGCTCCATCACATACGGCAAAACTGGTTCGCAGCACGTTGGAAGGACTCAGCTGGGAAGTTCTACCCTATGCGGCTAAGTCACCAGACTAGGCTCTTTCCAATTACCACTTGTTTGCATCGATGGGTCACGCACTTATTGAGCAGTGCTTTAGTTGGTACAAAGATGTCAAGAAATGGCTTGATGAATGGTTCACAGCACAAGGGGAAGATTTCTACTGGCGTGATATTAACAAATTGCCAGAAGGATGGGAAAAATCTATAACAAGCGATGGAGCGAACTTTAAATACAGCACTTTTTATCATTCTACCGAAGTTAACAGGTTTTTTTAAAAAAAATTCATATTTCATTCTTGTACACCTGGTGACAAAGATTATTTTTAGAATTTTGTAGTGAAATAAAGCAGTCCGTAGTGAATTTAGCCCTGTCAGTCCATCTGTCTATCACAGCCTCACAGTTTCCATAGTTTTGAAACTATATGCATAAAATTTTCAAAGTATTACAGATGCTTCATATGGAGAACTCAATTAGTATGGAGCAACAAAGGAAATGTGGAATGTTCCTCCTCATACAAAATATGGACGTAAAAGTTTGGATGAAAAATTTTTTGGTAAAAAGTAGGTAGTTGAATAGGTCTTTCAAAATTAAATTAAAGTTGCATTATAATTTTTAAATTTTAGGCTGCGTTTGCAAAATATGGAATTTCAAAGTGACGTATAATGTGTGTCAGTCTCTAATTTTTCAGTCATGATTTGCAGACTGAAAAAATTCTACATTCTAGGAATTTACACAACTATGGAACCCTGTTTTGTTTGTGTCCAAAACGCACCAGTTGTCTTTTTTAATTAATTATTTAATGACTATTAAAAAAATGATATTTTACATTACGTTTTATTTATTTATTTACGTACTTTAATGTATACTTATAGCTATGAAAGCCATTTCTTAAAGCCACCAGAACACCAGTCCAGCCCCACTCTATAAGAGGGCTGGAATAGAACCCGGTTCCTGTGAGGCGCCCAGGCGTCAAAAGCCGTAGGCTTTGTGATTATCTCAACACACAGGGATGATGGCATTACGTTTTATAATAATGTCAAATATAAGTAGTTGAATATTACGTGACTATGTTATTTGTAATCATATTAGAAGTTTGAACATTAAACTTTATGTTATTGTCAATTTTCAAATGCTCATATTTATATGTACACTCCTAATAAGTACACTCCTGCGTCTTTTTAAAGCTGAAATATATAAGACTAAAATTTTATGATGTCAATTCTTGCTGAAATCGGTTTACGAAAAAGATGTACCAAATTCAGTTTAATAAAATTTTTAAAAAATATATACGTGACCTAGTCCCGCGCACTTAAACTTATGACTTTGATTGAAGTATTTTGTTCGTATTAACACTATAAAATTCTTAAATGTTATTGATCAACTATAATTGGACATTGTGCTGAATTACAGTTGGACAAGGCAGAGCAGCTGGAGCGTCGTCCCATATCCCCACAATAAAAAAATAAACTCATGTTTACAAAGTGTCAATGATAGAAGTATATGAAAGTAAAAACGATATCCCAAGTTCTGTCCAGCAACTGTTGGCTTATGAAGACGATATTTAAATATTTTCATGTAGCTATATGGGCTACCAATGACTCACCATCACAGATCTGGTCGAAACGCAGCAGTCGTTGACGAAAAAAATTTAACATTTAGGAAAAAAATTGATCTATCTTATTATTATTACAATAAAAGATATGAAAAATGATATTTTTTCCATAATACTGCAGAATGATTTTTGGAGTTTTTACTTTCTTGGAGTTTATTTTGGGTTTAGACAATTGAACAAGTTAATATTTTATATGTACCAACGTCACATAAAGTACCACGGTAGAGGACCTATGAGGATTGTTTAATAAGTACCTTGGTTCACATACATATAGATTGCCTTAGAGGCATCTGCAAATAGATTCAGTTTCCTTCCTATGAACATATATTTGGGTCACAAGTCATTTAGATCAAAATTCATTGTTTAACGGTTGCTTAAAGTGAAATGTTTCGAGTACCACTGAAAACTATATAAAATTGTGGTGTCATTAAATTTTTTTTTTGGAAGGGAAAATATGAAGGAAATTCATGAGTGGATTTTACTGTTCGACTTTGTCATAAAACTGGTTTTATCCACTTCATAAGACTATTGTTTTATTTTGTCCACTCACAAAAGTACCACTGTATTAAAAAATGAAATAGCAGTACTGCGTTTCAGGCAAAATTTTACCTTTTGCTTATAATATATGGTGATAGGAGGTGCGACAACCACCGGGGGAGTGGTTTCATTGCAACCACGTATGGAGCCATCATCGGCGAACCAAACGCCTCCTTCAATGCGTAGACCTTGCAGCGTTACTGATGTACTTCCATTTGTGGCTGTAGGAAAATCAAATTGGAGTTTTGGTATTACACAGACTTTTATTTTTTATCAAATCGATTTGTATATCTTCAAATCACAAAAGTGAATTTTTAAATGTTTTTAAAATAAATGTGTTAACAAAATTATGAAAATAGTGAATAGAATACTTGACTAATGAATTTTAATTTATACCCAATAATATTACGTGTACTATTTTGGATTTAAAATTGAAAAAAATATTAATATGATCTAAAAAAACTATAGTAAGGTAAGTGTATGCATTTTATATATAACGTATACTTTCCCGTGGACACTTTTTACATCTTAACGAAAAAAATGAGCAATTAAATATATGTGCTAAAATAATGTGAATACAAATCGATAAACACATTCACAATGACATTCACTCTATATATTCACACAATACGTACAGTTACTTCAAATGACTCAAACTGTCACAATTTCTTACTTGATATTAACTACATGTTAAAGTAAAGGAAGATTAAACTTTATACATATCATGCATTACATGTTCGACAGGTAAATTATATTGTAAAAGAGAACTCATAGGTCATCACAGTTTGCTATTCATTGGTTTGTATGGTGTATGTATAAGATTAATATATCTAAGTGTCACAATTTTCTCATCCGTTTTCGCATAATTAATATGCAAACAGTTTGTCATGTATGTCATTAATTGATTCATTAGAATTGTATTGACATAAGTCTATGACTTGTGTTTTTTCAATGACATTATTCATTGTAATAGATAAATATTCTAAGAACAAATTTTTTTTTCAAATTTATTAATAATATCTTGATTATATACATGGAATAAGCAGGCGATACAGTAAAATTATGAGGTCGAGAGAGCAGCATGGGCTAGTAGGTTATTTATACACATTTTGTTTTTGAGGCCTGTCATTTTAGCTTAGATGCAGTGAGAATAGGAGCATGGAGTGCGGAAAAAAAATTTTTAATGATCTATCATATGGTATGAGCCATTTATAATAGAATTATTGTAGGATTAATTTCATGATAAAGATAAATGTCTTGATAAGGCAATGATTTTAAAGGAGAACTTTTCTTGGCGCCACGGACAAAATTTTTAGTGAATTGCTGATAGGAGGATCCAAAGAACTTCTGAGAATGATTGTACAAAGTTTTAATACATTATTGGAGACTATGACTAACTAAACTGCATGTTTTATTAACCTATTTTGCATCAGCTACCGATATTTGTAGGCTTTCTATAGAATAGCTCAGCTTGCGAAATCATTATTTATTCCAGAAGTAATGGATGCAATATAACAGCTATTTAGATAAATATTTAAAGGTGATTTTCCAAATATTGAAGACATTTCAAAGGTCTTAAATAAAAATTAAAGACAAAATTTACATTTTACAAAGACAAGATCTTTTTATTTAAAACTCAAATTAAAGGCGTTACTAAAGATTATAAAACAAATATTTTGGAAACAGTGAAAAATTACTGGCTAGAAAGCCTTAGATTATAAAAACTTATCTCGTTTTTATAATATCATTCGTACTCACAAATGTTAACAGCATACTACTGGGAGATGATGATAGGCATTCATTTACATTACATGTGCTATAAATAATTTATGATGAAGATTATCGGGGAAATACAAATTAATACATTTAGCTAGAATCAGATTATGCTATACCCATAGGTACATTTGATTGCTATATTCAAATCTATCAAAATCAATGTGAGAAGATGATTCGGACAGTACGGAAAATGTCCTTTGGTTTCAATAATTGGATATAGAATAGTTTGCAGTCCTATCTTTATAGTTTTTTATCCCAAATTTGGTTAAAATACCTTGAATTCTGTGCATTCTCAACCGACAAACTTTTGAATTGGATTACAACACTTTCCAAACACAAATTATTGTTCATTTCATTAACTATTGAAATGTATTCGGCATCACATTTTTTTATAGTTCAAAGAATGAAAGTATTAATTTATCTACATGAACGACTTTAATGATTGTCTTGTGTTCCATTTTTTATTATTTGCCATTTTTGTAAAACAGCTGCAATACAAAAAAATGAAATTGGCTGGAGAGTTCTCACTGCAACGCATAGTAAGAGAGTGTAGACTTCATGTTTATACAAGGTGTATGTTGGAAAAGAGAATGAGGGTGGACAATCGGCCTAGTAAATAAAAATTTGTTCTTGTGACTTGTCCATCTTTTTGCTGGGTCGAGTGCTTGGCCAAACACTCCCCGATGTGTTCATGCCAACCGAGTACTCGGCCTAGCTGTCTCGTGTGTTAATATAACCAAGTCTCTAGGGACATGGGCCATTTTATAAACAACTTGAAGGTGTATTCGCTTTTATTCAAGTACCAATTATTTTATACAGCTTAGAACAAATTGAAGTACTATATCTTTATTCAAATTCTAGCAAAGCAAGACTTCTGATTTAACATATCGTAAATATTAGAGAATATTTGCTGTGTGTGAAATGTCATGATAATATAGGTTAATTAAAAACAAGGAGTGAGAAATTATAAAAAAACAAGCAAGTTATGACTTCTTAAATTAAATGGCTGGGATAGAGTGAGGACATGTTATCTCTTTCTCATTCGCTCTCGAAAATACAAAGAGTTGTACTAAAAAATGACATCACAATTTAGTGTTGCCATTATTGTCTAAACATTAAGTTTAAATATTTATAACCTCGGTCAATTTTTAAGATTTGGCAATAATTCTTTCACTTCTCATCAAATTGTACTTTAAAATCATTATGATGATGAGACAAAAAAAAATTAGTCAAATACCCCGTTCTGTATATTAGCCGTATGGCCCATTTAAACAAATAAGGCAAACTTCTAATAATGGATATACATGATAATAACTGGTGAATATTCAATTATATAGTTTTATATTGTTTCTCACAATTTCCTTTATGTTATAAAGTTAAGTTACGAAATATGTATGTTAATTTTATATAAATTCAAAGAAATTTATTAAGAAGAAGGATATTACATTCCAATATTTAATCTGTCAAGAATACAAAGAGAGACATATTTAACAAACCTGGTTGTGAAGCCCAGGAGCACTGCATGACAAGTGAGTCTGGTGGGCATTGTAGTTGTTGGGAAGCAGTTATCCTCAATGCAGCCAGTAACCTCTTCGGCACTAGCAGGGACTTCAGATCTATTTCTGGATGCAAAATCATCTGGTCACTTTACATATCTAATCAACTTTAATATGAATTTTCCAGTAATCATTATGTCAAATCATTCCTCATTAACACTTACTACGCGTCCTCAAATCAAATATTTATGTGCCCATTAAACCATAGGGGAAATGAGGGCACTTTAATAAGTGAATTTTTCACTATTTTCCTTCATTTAATTAAAAAAAAATTTATACTAAACATTGTTTTGATAGCAACAATTGCCTTTTTTTGAAAACAACTTTATTTTAAAAACTTTATTATAAATAAATAAAAAAATGTTTTCCATTTTCTTATTTATTTATAATAAAGTTTTTAAAATAAATTGTTTTTTAATTAATTTATATTTTTTAATACAACAACAAATAATAAAATATTAAACAAAAATAGCAAGAAAATATAAAAAAAATTGAAATAACCAATGAAATTTGACAGCTGTTTGTTAGCAATAAAAGCAATTTTGAAATATTTTTTTTACTAAATTAATTGTATCTTTAAAATTGCTGAATACATTGTCTTTAATTAATCTTTAATTAAAAGAGAAGAAAGTGAAAAATTCACATTTTCTAAAGTACACTTGTCCCATAGAGCATGTAAATGTGCCTGTAATCGAGACTATTAATTACTAAATAAAAACTCCTTTTCATTTAAAAGCATTCAAAAATCTTGAAAACCTTTTTAAAATTGTAATATATTTGTGTAAGAGACCTTGGTTCAAATTTAAATTGTTTTTACTAGCTAGTGAATTCTACCGACAATAATATGTCATAACACACCAAATTCTGTTTTCACACTGATATTGTCTGCTACAATTTTCTTGCGCATTTGTGTGCAGCGGTAATGTATCTCCTTAATGTAGTTGATTACCGTGTCAGGACCATTCCACAGCCTTTTCCAGTCTTGTGGTATCTGTGGAATAAAGGAAAATTATTCATAAAGAGAATATTATGAAAAGCAGGTGAAAAATTAATCTTTTACTGGAATTACATTTCATGTGTAGAAATATTTATTAAAATTAAATTTAATAGTATACAAATAAATTATCTTATCAGTATTACTTTAATTCTTTAAAGTAAATATTTCAAGGTGACAAATGTCATAAAAATACACAAAACTTAAAATGAAACGTCCGCTACTATGTAAATAATAAAATTAGTTTGTCAAATAATAAAATGATTAAAATGAGCAAAAAGGAACTCTAGTTTATGAAGTCTTAAAAGAGAAACTGTAGGGACCATATACCGACATGCTAACCACTACGCCACTGCGTCTATTCGACATGTGCTGAAAAAAATTTATATAGTTAATAGAGAAACTCAAATAAAATTTTCTCTCAAAAAACTGAATGGATTTTGTTATAAAAAACTAAATATGCTGCCAAAACTATAGGAAAATTTCAGGATGAGATATGCTTATCAACAGGTAACACAAATGAAATATTTTTATTAAAAAAATATTATTGCAGAACATCGAAACTATGGATAAACCCAGCATTGAATTAAAAATATATTCCCAGTGCAATTTTTGGGTGTAACTAACTATTGATGGTTCGCTTGATCCCTACTTTTTTATTACTATTTCATATATAATGTAGTGTAAACCTTAGAACCTAACTTAGCATGTCAACCTACCCTGTTTTGCAAATATGGAAAAACTCACTCGACTCTGGTCCATTTACTCAAATCAGAGCAAGAAACTCTTGTTAAAAGGTTATTAAGTGGGGTAGTCACTTTAAATGATTGAAGAAATAATATTTTTTAAGCATATCATTAAAGTCAGATCTGAAAAAAATTTTACGTTGAAAGTCATATAAATGAGAAAGTCATGGCAATATAAGTAGGAGCAGGTAGAGCAAATAGGACAGAGCATATGGGCAGAGCGCTAACTGACTGTCTATTGTATTTAGAGAATTTCAGACTCCATTCTTTTGTCAAGCTCTTTGTATTGATAATGGTAAAATTTGTATTTGGTCGATAAAAACAGGTAAGGTGCATACTTAGACGTAAGGATGTTTTCGTACAGTGAACTTCTCAGTGTGTTTCAAAAAATGTTTGTACCCCACATATCATCTATTGTATTCAGTAAATTCCAGACACCATTCTTTCGTCAAAGTTATTGTATTTGTAATTGTTAAATTTGTATTTAGTCAAATGTAGTAGGTAGAGTGTATATTTAGTCATAAGAAAATGTTCATACAATGAACTTGTTTCGATGCTTAAAATGCTGTTATTTGTGAGAAGCACTTCGACGGAGTGTATCTATTTGGATAATTTCAAACTTCATTCTTTTGTCAAGCATATTGTGTTTGTAATGATTAAATTTCTATTCAGTCAATTGAAATAGGTAGATTGTATATTTAATTGTCAGAAAATGTTTGTTTAGTGAACTTGTTTCTGGGCTTCAAAAAGTTTTGTTTGAGAATAGCACTTTGACTGACTGAGCATCTATCGTATTTGGGAAATTCTAGACTCCACTCTTTTATCATGCTTAATGTACTTGTAATAGTCAAATTAGTATTTTTGATTACAGACTCTTTATTTATTATAATGATAAAATTCGTAATTAATTGACAAATATAAGTAGCGTGCATATTTAGTCGTAAAAAATCATTTGTGCAGTGAACTTGTTTGTATGCTTCAAAAATGTGTTTTGTGGCTATTTTCATAAAATATTGGATTGATGGATCAGAACGGCTAAAAATCAAGTGCAAGAAACCCAAAGTGAGATGAAAGAAAACTCCATTATTCATTGAATAGATAAAAAATTAAAAATGGCAAAATTCTAGATATGATTAGTTCGAGAAGGAAACTATAAAATGTCTTGGAGGTGTTGTAAACAATGTCATGGTGATATAACTTTTTGCAAATGTATTGTACGCGGATGAGATTTTAACCAGTAGTGAAATGTTTGAAATGTAGTAATTTATTCTCATCCTTTAGTAAACAGAGCGTATGAAGTTAATATGACTTGTTTTCACTATGAGATTGAAAAAATTCTGTATATTTACGGATTTGCCGAAATCTACTTTTCACATCTTTTATCTCCGACTTGTTGATGTTATCATTAAATCTGCTTTTTGTCTATTGAGTAAACATATGGTTCCATCGAAAGGCAAAGTGGAGTATGAAAAATGGTATGAACAGCATTCAAAACAATATAAAATCAGTCACATCATAATTCCACCAAAATGAAAGTTGATTCTATAAAGGAAATTGCAAGATTGGAATTATTGCACAATATTAAATATTTTAATTATACAGGTGAGGCGATAGACCTATTGATACGACTTATGACTATATAATACTAGGCGTCGACGACAGACGACTATATAGTCGGCAGACGACTATATAATACCAGGTGATAGTCGGCAGACGACTATATAATACCAGGTGACATACAAATGGGGCAAGAGTTGCAAAAAAGAATGGACAGTCATAAAGGGTGATTAACTGATGAATTGATCAAGGAACTTTCTAATTACTGCCTGTTCAATGTTCATGGTTATACTATCTGTTCAAATTGTGATGATATCGACAACATGTGATATTGTGCCACAAAACTTGGACAACAGAAAATCTTCTGCATTATTTGTGTCCAGAAGGCAGATTTCAGCATGCTTTCACCACAGTATTTTTAAAAAATATAAGGCATTTTATTAATTTTTCACCTTACCTTAACTTATAGCCTATTTAATATGAATGTACTGTTATTATCCAGAATGTATTATGATTTCTAGCATCTCAATATAAAAACAATGTGAAAACGGACTCACCTCATCCATGATGAGACTTTCAGCAATAAATCGATCTCCCTTAGCAGCAGCAGCCAGAGTATTATGGATAACACGATATAAAGCCTCCAAGTCCTGTATCTCTTGAGCCCACACACCAGCTAACCAGTCAGTCGCGTTATTAGTCTGATAAATATAAATATAATTAGGTTTAAATTCGATACTGTCCTTCGAAGTAAATAAATAATCTCTAAACACATTTCAATTAAGGGAGTGTCACATGTGTCAAGTGGGACGAGACTAATACTGGCCATATATGATAAGGGTAAATATGCATTTTTAGTGCGAGCGAATATTTACATTAAATAATGCAATCATAATAATAGCAAAATCCTTAGGAATAAATTTAGGTAAGAGTAGAAATATATTCTAAAATAAAATTATTTGTATTTTAATTATTGTGTATGTCTGTACAAACCAATTTTCAAATGCTATTGATGTCATGTAACACCATACAACTGCGTACATAGAAAATGAATAAATGATAAAAGGAAGCAAATGTATCAAATTAAGCGCACAATTTTTCACATTATTTCGTTAAGTTATTACCATTGTAATATTTAAGTGAAGTACGCTGTTTTTTACTTTTTTCCAAAAGTTCAATTAACCTAGTTATTACCATTGTAATATTTAAGTGAAGTACGCTGTTTTTTACTTTTTTCCAAAAGTTCAATTAACCTAGTTATTACCATTGTAATATTTAAGTGAAGTACGCTGTTTTTTACTTTTTTCCAAAAGTTCAATTAACCTAGTTATTACCATTGTAATATTTAAGTGAAGTACGCTGTTTTTTACATTTTTCCAAAGTTCAATTAACCTAGTTATTACCATTGTAATATTTAAGTGAAGTATGCTGTTTTTTACTTTTTTACAAAAGTTCAATTAACCTAGTTATTACCATTGTAATATTTAAGTGAAGTACGCTGTTTTTTACTTTTTTCCAAAAGTTCAATTAACCTAGTTATTACCATTGTAATATTTAAGTGAAGCATACTGTTTCCTACTTTTTTCCAAAAGATGAATGACTATTCATTTCGATAGTTGACAGGTTACAATGAATGCGTTCCACTAGGCGATCGCAATGCTCAAAACGCTCACTGCATCGTTCCACTTGGCGATCGCGGTCGTTGGGGTCGTGATCAAAACGTCATTGATGCCGTCATTGTTCATGACCGCGACGACCCACGTATCAAGGTGGGTCGTTGTGATCGTTTATCTTTCAATTTGACTTTGACACATTGATACATGAAATTTACATAAATAAATTTCGAAGATAATCGTTGAAGATTAAACATAGTGATGGAAAGAATCACTTTATGCAGTTTTGAGATGTAGGCTCATCTCAAAACTGTATAAACTATAGAAATAAAGGTGACACCAAAAAACGCAAGATGTACAATCATCAAACTTTTATAGAAATTAAATTACGCTTTTACAGTTACTGTAAGTCTAAATTATTGTCAAATTCAATTAACCTAGTTATTACCATTCATTATTGTCATTATTGTCAAATTCTACAGTCTATAATATTGTCAAAAAATACATAGAAATTAAATTGAACTTTTATAATTACTGTAAGTCTAAATGATTATCTAACGTTATAAATATAATCTCTAATATAGTAAAAAATTTGATTTTTGTCCAATACCCGCCATTTACTCATAATTACGAATACGCATTGTACCTATTTCGTTTCACTTGGACTGACAGTTACAACGTTGACAAGCTAGTGGAATAGGTACGATCGCGGTTGTGGGTGCGAGCGTTGCGAGCGGCTAGTGGAACGTACTCAATATGTTACACTTTGCCAAATTGACAATTGGCACTATTTACACAAGTACTAATTTATACATAATTATGATTTCATACAAAATTGAAACTTTAATTATTTTATAAACTACGCAATTGATTTAAAAAAATAACATTTTGCTGGATTACATATTATTAATTGCACAAGTGGTTGAAATAGGGCTATTTAATGATGGTACACACTGCATATTATTTACATTCTACGGAATTATACTAACAAGGATGAATACAATAAGCAAATTTTAATTTGGAACCAGCTTAAAGTGGTAATTACATTTCCACCATACAAAGGCTGACTCCAAATTAAAATTCCCAGACTGTGCTTGACTTTCTTATCCTTTATAGATGCATAATTATTGTTGTACATTTGATGACTAGATATGTAACGTTTTGCAAAAAAGGTGTTTATAATATTAGTTGTAGTAAATTAAGCAATTTATTGTTTACAAGAATGTGTTATACATTTTCTATTACTCTTATGCGCATGATCTTATGCGCATGCTCTTGATGCGCAATAAAATTGTGAAATTTGGTATTAAAATATTATTGGTTGAGCATTGTTTGGAATTAACATATGGTGGAATCATAAATATAAAATATAAGCAATGAGAGGATTGTATACTGCGCCCAAATATTCTTAATCATAATTAATATTAACATTTTTCCAATCAATTCCATATCTTAGCGCTTTTTATGGCTTCATTCATTGTAAATCAAGAGACTTATTGTTGCATTTGGCGTGTTAGAAGAGTATGGCAACGCAGAAATCCTTTAGTTCCATATCAAAATAGATATTTTATTCCCATGTTAAAAGTTTAAATCCAAATATTTCTTTCGGATTTAATTTTTATTTAAATTAAATATTATAAACAAGATTGACAGAAACTGGAAAACTTTATTTTAATCATTCGCTATTATTTTTTTTAAAACTATTAAAAATGTGTTCTCAGTTTCCTTTCAAACTTTCATGTAACGAGTGAAAATATGTTTCTTTTTTTATTAGGGACTCTGGAAATAAATAATTTTCAAAAATTTTACAGAGCTTTAAATTCTTTAACTTGCCTTTACATCAACACGAGATTTCAGCATAGATTCAGGTCCTGAATTCAACTTTTTCCAAAGTGACAGAATTGGAGCAATGGAGCGTTTCACAGATGTGGTATCGTCTGCAGTCTGTCCACTGTTATGGTGGCGAAGTTCTAAACCATTGAAAAAGTTAATAAAAATTGTGCATTAAACTCGAATATACATTAGCAAAATATAGAGTTCAAACTTCGCTTGGGTCCAATGCAAAAATCGCTTATTTATTCATATATTTTTAAAAAGAAATTTATATAAATATTAATTTACGTATTTAGTTTAATTGGTGTAGCAAGATGGCTTCTATGGATTCTAAATAACGAAAGTAGTACGAATATAATCAATGAAATTACCATGTACCTCATTCTACCCTCTAGATACACTGTTTCATCATTAACTGAAAGGTTAAATCTTGTGTAGTGCACCACTCACACTGGGTGTCCATATCTAACTAATCGAGATAATGTTGAGTGTGACTTTATTACCTTTAATATCTACTTAATATTTGTCAATAATTGTTACTTAAGCAACAGCTACAATATTATTTTTAGCAACAGCAATTAATTTTTTAATTTTAATTTAATTTGTTTTTGGCCATTCCAAAAGTTTTGAATATTTGTAATAGGATTTATTAATAAAATGTTTATGATTCAAATTATTGACATTTTATTAATTGTAGAACAAAAAAGTTATTTTACATTTAAATCTTTCATTGCATTTTGCTGTTATATTTGAAATTATTAATACCTCTTTATTATATTAACTCATTGTATGCGGACTGGTAGTAGAGCATGGACATGTGTTAATACGTTTTTTATAGACTAGCGGTAGAATGCGGGTAACATATAAATATGATTATTTTATACTTTTTTATTGCTTTAATGAGATGCTAATATACAGATATACGAATTCCAAAGGCTAACATTTGGGTCTCTAACAGATTACTGTTATTCCCGGAAGTATAAGGGTAATCTGTTCACTGCATAACACAATTCTTTGCCACACATTCAGTGCTATTCGAACAATCGGAAAGGGTGAACACCACACAAAATCCTTGTAATTTTGATGAGATTATTTCGAGAGACATGAGCCAATTTGATGACGAAAATGATGAAGAATTGTGTGTTGATCGATTATCGGATCTTTAGTGTGATAGTGTTATCGAAACTCATTCAGAATTGGAAAGTGACAATGAAAGCGACAGTGAAGATATCCCCCTACCTACAAATTTTACTCGCAGAATTATATCTTCAAGTTCTGATGAAAATGAAGACAAATGGTCCTCGACTGACGAACCTCCAGTTCTTGAACATTTTATAGGTTGTCTTGGAGTTACTTAGAATGCTGCTCCAGAATTTCTGATTGATGAGGTTGAATCATTTATAAAAGATGATTTCTTTCAATATTTAGTTGATGAATCAAACAGACATTGCTATCAAAATATTGAACGGAATCGTTACATACCGCAAAACTATCAAATGACGAGATATTAGAATCGCAGAACAGAAGAAATTTTTGGGTGTAATAATTTTGATGGGACAAGTTCGCAAAGATAAGCGAGCTGATTATACTTAGTCAACACATCCGTGCTTGGAAACGCCATTTTTGGGCGACTTTGGGCAACTTGGCACTTCAATAATGATGAAGACATTATAGAAAAATCGAGAAGATTGGTGAACGTCATGCCCATAATCAATTATTTTTCTGATAAATTTATAAATGTGTACAAACCAAAAAGGAACTTATTGGTTTGTACACATTTATAAATTGTTTTTTACATATTGTATTTTTTCAAAATATTTTCAAAAAAATCTGAATTTTAAACATATTTTATTACTTTTTTTTCAATTTCCAGTGATTTTTCCAGTATTTGTCTGTTTCAAATTTAAGAAAAATAATTCAGTATACATTTTATACTAAATTTCAAAAGATTCATTGAAAAAAAATATGTAAAAGTATAGTTTTTGTAATTTTACTGAATATTGCCATTTACGCAAATATTAGCAAAAATGGCCCACGCTTTTATTTCATTTTCCAGTGAGTTTTCCAGTATTTAAGAAAAATAATTCAATATGCTTTTTATAGGAAATCACAAAAAGGTTCATTGAAAAAAAACATGTAAAACTAAAGCTATCATAATTTTACTCAATGTTGCCATTTGCGCAAAAAATTAGCGTTATTATAGTGAATTATAGTGATAAGATATAATGAATATTAACAAACAATGTGTTAATATTCATTATATCTTATCACTATAATTACCTAGTTACTACTCAGTTATTATTAACACTAGAAAGGCGGGCAGGGGGTCAAATGACCCATTTTCAAATTACATTGTTTATAAATCAGATACAATTTGTTTATGTGACTTAGTGATTCGTGACTTGTAATGAAAAAGCATCAATTTCACAGCAACACTATTAAGATTATCATATATCTGTCTGAATGTCAATAAATAGATGTTTTACCAACAAATATGGTGCGGGGTCATATGACCCATAACCAGCAAGCCCTCATTAGTAAACAAATATATTTATAATTGTGAGTATTTTGTAATATTATTCGTTATTGTCTTACATGTATTACTTGTACAAGTCAGTGACTTCATTTTATTATTGCGTGAGCTTTCGAAGTATAAACGTTATTATTTTTGGCGTGATTTGATTTCGAAATGTCTGAAACTCTTTGCGATAATGAAATACTGGAATTATTACAATTCTTGTCGGAAGATCTGTCTGGAAGTGAAGATGATGAATCGGAAATACGTCCAGAGTCAGACCCCGGAGAAATTAATACTTGTGAATCGAGTTCTAGCGATGACCTGTACGGCAATGAACTGACAAATGTTCAAAACCAAAATGTATCTAGTCAACAGGGATCATGTGGTAGACGACCTTGGAGATGTGTGTGGTGTTCGTTCCACTTCAAGAATTACATTTGAAAATTTTAATGGTATGATATCACCTAGATGGAATATCATTCTGAATTCTGAAACTAGTGGTGACATACCAGCTCGTCTCGGGCTGGCCGTAATATTTTGACTGAACAGCCAGGTCCCATTCCATAAGCACCATGAAATATTTACAAAAAATTTATCTCATCCTAGAAACTTCTTATTGATGATACGATATTACGTCACATCCAAAATTGTCCTGTAACTGAAGCACATCTTGGAAATACAAATTTCACTATGTCTTTAGAAGAACTTGAAAATTTATATCTCTTTTGTACGTAAGAGGTGTCTTGGGAGCTAAAAACATATCGACAAGTGATTTATGGAGCAAAACTTGGGGAATATCATATTTTACGAAAACTATGTCTAGAGAAAGATCTTCAAGATTCAGAACAGACAAGGTTGTTCTGATTTCGCAAGTGTGGAAACGATTTACTGAAAACTGTATATCTTACTACAGACTAGGGAAAAACATAACAATTGACGAACAATTGTTTGCTACAAAAGTCCGGTGTGCTTTTATTCAATATATGTCAAATAAGTCAGATAAGTTTGGAATCGAATTTTGGTGCTGCGTTGATGTTAAACTGAAAAATCTATTGAATCTTTTCCATATCTAGGTAAAGATGAAACTCGTCCTGAAAATCAAGGCCTTGGAGAACATGTTGTCATGAAACTGATGGAAAAATTTTTGAATAAAGGTATGAATGTGACTACAGATAATTTTTTAACATCAGTATCATTAGCACAGAATTTGCTGTCTAAATGTATGACTTCCGTTGGTCTTATAAATAAAGGGAGACGGGATATTCGACAATTCGTACAAAATCTATTGTCGCAATTATATGAAACCAAGACACTGAAAACTGAAAACAATCAATGGACATTGACAATTTATCAAATAAAACGAAGTAATAACATGCTATTATTGAGTCATATAATAAATCATGTACTTTATATGATCCCATTCAGATAAGACATTATGCTAAAAAAAACCAGAAACAGTATTATTTTATAATTCAACTAAATAAGGCATTGATGTCCTTGACCAAACGGCGAGAATTTATAGAGTCAAAGCAGCATCCAGAAGATGGCCTGTACCGGTGTTTTAAAATATTTTAGATCTCTCTGCTGGGGTATGCATGGGTCTTGTCACTTTACCAAGAAGTGATGAATGTGAAGGAACGCAGAAGGGATTTCATTTTACAGTTGACTTAGGAACTTAGCAAATTTTCAGACAGTCCCATCCCCGGGGTAACCGTTATTCTCACATCATGCAATCTCATCACACTCTTTGACTACTAATCTCACAAAAAGACGTCGTTGCTACATTCCTGGCTGCAAAAATAAAAGTAACAGAGTGTGTAATTCTTGTAGAAAACCTTTATGTGGAGTTGCAACAATTCTAAAGCTGTAGTTTGTAAACATTTTACATAAATTATATGTATAGGTATTTGAAAATTAACAATTTTTTTGTGAAAACTTGACGTTATTCTTCTTTCACTGTATTTTTATTGAATCAACAGTATTTATAAAGTAAACAATTTAAAAATAACTATTAACATACTTGACCACCAAGTACAATGACCCCCAGCCGCCTTTAAAGTTATGCCGTTATTTCAGCCTTTCTAGTGTTAACATATTCTTATTTTAATATCAAATAAAATACATTGAATGTTTATTTTCAGTCTTAGGAATAGAAACCAATACAGATGAGAAAAAAATATGATGTGTACACTTCCAGCAAAAAGCTTTCAGACAAACGTGAAAAACATAGAAACTACTAAAGTCAAAAATTTATGTGTCATATTAAAACATAAAACATTTTTCATTTTTGTTACAAAAAATATTGTAATTATAAGTTTTGATTATACCATCAAAATTTAAACTTCTTTTCATAAAAGAAACGTCCTTCGCAAGCAGTAATTTTTTTGACTAAATGCGACATTTGTTTCACATTTATGAACTATATAATATTATTCCACAATGTTTGAAGTGTCTCCTAAAGAAGCAGAAGTCACACTCACATTCTTTACTTACCGATTCAGTTCATCCCATAATAGTTCAATGAGATTAAGATTATGAGGGTCACCTCATAAATTGAATGTCTTTATGGTTTATCAGACAATTAATACAGTTTACAAGCATGTTCGGCATATTTGTTGAAAGACAAACCGACGACTGATCAATTGCTTCCCAGAAGGAATACCTTGGCTTTCCAATATATACGGATCTTATATGTATATTTTTCGTCAATGATTCCCTTGTCTCTGTAAATATCCCTCACACCATTGTAAGAAATACACTCCCACACCATAATAAGTACTCCAGCCTGCTAACAGTTGATGTAATTTTTCATCATATTTTTTATAAGGATAATATTTTCCTTATATCAGTTCTCATTACACTTTTCATTGGTTCTCACGCCTAAAAACTGGTTTCTTCACAGAATTTCTAGTCCATAGTTTTTCACAAAAATTCCTTAACCATAGTTATAAGGGTTTCATGACTATTATGGGTTTCATTAAACTGCATTTGTATTTCTCAAGCTGTGAGCTTCCCTATCCATTTTACATATGACAACTATTGAATTATCCTCAAATTTTGAGATGATGCAAGACTTTCTCCTAAAAGCTTTGCCATGAATTGAAACAGCATGCTGCAAATGTGTGATGGCATCTCCGACAGAGGAACGATACTTTTAAATTTTTTATTTAATATACCTGAATAAGTTATACAGTAGAACTAATGCACGTTTTCCTAGGCTCAAAGATGTGGCTCATTATTGTAAAAGAAAGACAAACATTAGAAACATATTTTCAAAAATTGAATATAAACTTAAATTTAATAAACCATTCTCATTTGATTGCTTTTTTGTTTCCTCGTTTTTATTTTAAACACCAGACATACATCACAAGACATACGTCACATGCATAAACAAAGACTGAGTTGTCACAGTACAAAGTAAACATGTCTGCACTAATTACCTTATTGTTTCTCGTTTTTATTTTATACAGTAGCATAACATGTATAGTTTGCCGCATGCATAAACAAAGACTGAGTGGTCACAGTACAAAGTAAACATGTCCGTACATGTTCAGTGTGAGAAAATGCAAAAGCATATGCTATACTACATGCATATTAGTATAGTTACATTGTTTATATTCTTATTATTATACCTTATTATTATAACTATTTATTACAAATTGTCTGCTAGAAAACGTTTCGCTGGCTGTGTATATAATGAAGTAATTCTTACGTTTAAGTCCCATTAAAATGGAATCAGCAGCGCGTACTTCCCATGTTGCCCGTGCGTTATCGGCCAATGCAAGCTGTGTGGGAGTATCCATATTTGGGAACTGATTGATAGCATTTCCGTATGCCTGTCCGTGTAAAGAATAGAAAGATCATAAAATAATATTGTACATAATATGTTTTTATAAATGATGTACATGTAAAGGATAAAATACCAAAAGAAGCTTTAAATGCGGTCGCACTGCTTTCTTTTTCCATTATATACATATATACATATATATATATATATATATATATATATATATATATATAGATATATATATATATATATATATATATATATATATATATATATATATATATATATATATATATATATATATATATACACTTAAAATGTAGTTGTTAGCAAAAAAGATTTTTACGTATATATATTTCTTTAATACAATTTTACGTTAAAAGGAATTCCAAACTGAAAATAATTATGGATATTGAATGTACAAGGAAATCAAACAGGAAAACAAAGTCAAGAAAATTATTATTGTTATTACAAAGCCAATTTTAATATTTATTTTGTTTATTGAAAGTGTCAAGAATTTGTTTTTTATTTACCATAGTTTTTCAAGGTTTTCTATATAGTTTGATGTGATTCTATTTAGTTTTGATGTGAGACACTCTTTATACTTTCATTATATTATACACGAGCAAATAAGCAGTGATGTTTGCATTAAGTATGAAATTGTAGGAAAAGTTATGAGACAGTTTGGCAACAGACGGTTAGTGGTACTAGAGTCATCCAAATCTATGTTATGGCTATGTTATATGACAGTTCACAAGTCCAGCTTCATTCTAAATAACAATTGAGTGATTTGATTGAATTTTGGAGATTTTATAACATGGATAAGACGGAAGATCAAACTGTATTTTTGTCCTATTTTACAGTTTCACTTCTGTAAAGGGGAGAAGATGCATCAAGCTTGTGAAAAGTTGCATAAAATTTACCGTGATAATGCTCTATAAAAATATTAGTGTTAATGATGGTTTACAAAAATTTCACGCTGATGACTTGGATCTCAATGACACTTCTTGGTTAGGAAGGTTTGCCAAGGTTGATGATGACAAATTAAAACATCAATCTAGTCAAAGTTGTGTTACACTAGATGAGTAGAAACTACATAATTAAATTGAACATCCATAATACACCGGATGAAGCTGGTTTATGTAACCAAGTTCGATATTTTGATTCCCCATGAACTCAAAAAAGTTCATTTGATGGCATTAAACATATGCGATACGTTCGTTACCTAAACATGAGGAAAACAATCCTCTGTTGAAGCAACTAATAACTGGTGACAAGAAATTGATTGTTTCCAACATTGTAGTGGGCAAACTCTTTTGGTTCTGACATGATAATTCATCTTGAATGACATCGGAAACAGACATTAATCAGAGGAAGGTCATGCTCTCAGTGTGGTGTTTTGTTTTTCAAGCTTCTAGGCAGGAACCAAAAATCAATTCAAATATTGGCAATTGGACAATTTGAACAAATCCATCATTCAGAAACATCCAGAGCGTGATAATCGTATAGGAGTAGAATTTCATTATGACAATGTGAGGCCAAAAATGTTATCACATAAACAAAAGCCTGGCTCAGTTTCTCAATGATAAAGATAGGTCCTTCTATGAGTGAGCAAATATGAGAAATGTTCAGAAAGTAACGGGAATTGTCATTTATTGAAAAAACTATTTATTTATTCATCTACATAAAACTCCTGAATCTTATAAACAGATAAGCAGATAAGAGTTTATAAATAGAGAAATTAATTTTTACTTGTTCTGTAAATTAACAATTATTACCGGGGGCCAGAGTCTCATGTTGTATTCACTGCTTAGCCAAAAATAACTAAGACACAGTTTGTGTAAAATATTTTTACTAGACATATTTTTAGGATTTATTTTAAAGGTGCTAATTTTATTTAGAATAGATATATAATATTACCTGCAGTTGAGTGGACATAGGAAGTTCAACATTTATACCCCTTGGCTTCCAGTTATGAGCAAATGATCTTTCGCACATGTACTCTTCAATCAGCGTGGACAATATATCCAGGTCAGCTTTGCTGTGGATCCTCCCTGCGTAGATAGCTTCGCACAGGCCGGCGGGAGTGCGCTTTCCAGTAGTCGTATTGTCTATGCCTGCAGAGTTAGGCGAGGTTATGATGTTGTATCCTGCTGATAGATCTCCCCAGTCAAATGGGTACCACTGTGTCCAACCTGTTAAATTGTTAAAACAAGTTACAGAATGATGTTCATTTCGAACTTACTTTTAATCAATGAAGTATGTTGTACACTGGGGGAGTTCATACTTACAATTAAAAACAACAAATTATAAATTTGTTACAAAAATTTAATCTGACTTATTTTTACAACCCAAAATTACCAGTCTAAACTACAAAAAAAAATTTACTATAGTTCTAGAGACTAGAGATTCTTAGTTCACCTTACATCTCTCTTTTGTTTTATCTCACATAGTATTTTTACAAGACATTTTGGGAAAATGCCTTTCTTTGTTTAAAATGGCTTTTACATTCTTTGCTCAAAATACAACAGAATAAAGAAAGAAACCATGCTGTTATCATTTAGTGCGCAACCAAGTTACACTGCTGTCCGCACTGTGGTCTACATAGTCATAGATATTTACTAGATCTTGAACATATTAATTTAGTATATAAATACTATTTTTTTGCTTTGTGCAGTTTTATTAGGATTTGTCGGAGATTAATAAAATCCCGTCTTGTACGAAATCATAAGTAACAAGGAGATACGCAAATGAGCATTGATTCAAATAATATAGATATACGCTAAGCTTTCAAAACGATATTGACATGAATGCAATGTGTGCACCATTATCAACGCTAAGACATATTTATATTTATAATGATATTCTCTCTCCATCTCTCACTTTTATGATGTGTTTCATCTATGTTCTCTAAATTATTAATCTCTTTCAAACCTAAGACATGCCATTTTGTTTTTATCTATTAGTGTCGAAGCCATTTTATTAATATTTAAAAACACCCAATAATTTTTAAATAATTACGATTATTTAAAATGTTCCTATGAATTATGTTTTCTCGAAAAAATTCTTCGCTGATATACTATTGCTTACAAGGCTGCCAAAAGCAGCCGACGCTAATATGTATGCCAGAACAACTATTGTGGACATTTTTATGTAGTTGATGTATGGTGAGTGGCTATCTAAAATCATTTATATCTTTGCAAATGAGTTTTTTGATGGTTTGCTTCTTTACCTTTGGAGATATGGAAAAAAGATAGATCCTTCCATGTCTATTGGTTTTAGTCATCAAAGTTTGCCTATAGGTCACTCAATTGTCGGATTTTGTTAAGTCTTTTGTGATTATAGGATATAAAAAGAAGGAAAAAATACCTTGAGGCAAATACGCTCGCCGTTCTTGCACCAATGCGTGCAACAAAGCTAAACAGAACAAAGATCTAGTCATCTTAGAGTCGTGCGTCTCGTGGTTATTCCATAAAGTTAGTGTTCGCATTACATTATTCTTCAAACCTTCAGGTGCCTGGAAATGACAAGTTATATGATTTATTTATTTCCATCAATTTTATATTTATCATTAATGATGACTTAATCACAACATTGAGCTTTAAAACTTATAACTTATAATAACTATCAAACATATTTTTAAGTGTGAATCTAAAATTCAAAACCCTGTTAGTATATATTTAAAACTACTCCCAAATTATACATCTTATGTGCATAAATTAGAAAGAAATATATATATTTTTTTCATTTTATAATGTGATATAAAAGGAAAAAAACTTAAAAAAAAGTTAAAGTTTAACTATAACATATAAGATACTTAGGAATTTTATAAACATTTAAAAAAAAATGTGACAGGTACACCCTGAGTAACATACTCAAGCATGTACCTTGTGCATTGGTTTATTTCTATGCTGAACATAGTTGAGTATTTTGTATGTCAGTCTTTTATTAATATCTATTATATATTTTTTTATTCACAATAAAATAATAATATTAACACATTGGTGTCGTTTTTTCCCATAATAATTTTCATTTAATTATATCATTATTTTTATAAAGAGAAACGTTTTGGTTTTTTTAGAGTTTTTCACTAAAATGGTATATATGTACATGAAACATTTACCATTGTATAGATTAATGCCCAGATGGTCACATATATAAATCTCTTTACTATGTGGGGGTTAATGAGCAATTATGATATAAACGAAGAAAGTCGAAACGTGCTAGATATATTTTTGAGTTCAACTTTTATACACAGTATAAGATATTGTAGACAAAATGAAAATTCACAAAAAAGTTAATGTATTTTAGTAATTATAGCAGATTGTTTATTACAACATGTTTTCTGTTGTAAAATCTTTTATATTTTTGATTTAAATAAAATAGAGCATCATAGCTAAACATGACAATGTATACACATGTAATAAATCTATAGAAAAGTATCAGTATTTGCTTGAGTAATTATTACAGATTGTTCGTTAGAATTTTTATTGTAAAATATTGGGCCATACAATTCTGCATTTAAGTGGATGTAAAAAAAGTAAATAAACAGTTAAAAGGAACAAGATAAGTAACGGAGAATATTGTTAATAATTTAACTGTATAACTAAACTAGCAATTAAAACAAAATGCAATCAAAGCTTTTTTGCCCAGGCAGACCTGATACGGGTAAGCATTAAATAAACTTTGATCAACTGATTGCCAAGAGATGGTAGTATCAGCAATTTAAAACAGATATTTTACATTTACTCTAAATTAAAATAATAATATTCAAAATACATATTTTATATTAAATTTGTTTAGTCACACTAACCTCCAACATGACATTCACACAGCTACTGGTAATCAGTGACGGCACATCTCTGTCTTCAAATATAATCCATAAACGGAATTGAGTATTCTCTATATTGATCTGGAAGTTAAATGTATGAATAATAAATATTCGAACAATCTCTTCCGTGGCTTTACAATGTATTTAAATCTTTTTAATAAAGGCAATTCCTTCAGCACAATTTTGTACAAAAACCACTCTGTAATCCTGGAATTTTTAAAAGCTTGTTTCATTGTTCAGTAAAAACAAGATACTTTTTATTAGTCTATCATTAGCCACTTTTCGTTTTAATTCAGAAAACTTATGAATATTGGTGTAAGAATGGTTAACAATGCTGACAGTTTGATACTGATTGATTTTAAACATGAAACAAGGTGTAAATGTCACATTCGGGCAGGCTTAGGGACCATTTTGTCAGTTTACAATTTCAAAATCATAGCCAATTTTCAAAAAATATCTAAAAATAACAAAAGTTTGTTTAGTCCATAAATAGGTTCTAAATGTACAAAATAATGCATATAATTAATAAGATATATAAATTTGGATATTTAATAATCTTAATATGCCTTTAAAGCTTAAAACTTTAGTAGGGTAACACTTTGTCGGCCAGTACTATAGTGTTACGAGTAATGAATACCTTTGACCAGTTTGCGTCAAACTTTTGTAGAAGCTTTAATCCCCATTTGTATTTGGGTTCATTTAAAAAAAAATTTGGTTCACTTTAAATTCAAATAAAATTGTTTGAGTGTGCAATTTTAGGCTTGTCACAATTCAATCATGGCATGAATCATTTCATTGGAGACAATTTTGTAAAAGTAATTTCAACACAAAGCCTTATAATACTCTTATATAATGATGAAAAATCTCCAAATAGTTCCATTGTTTACCTAAAGCTTTGCTTTTACTATTAACAACAATCCTACATCTGATTATATTTAAGAAAAAAGAAAAGCACCTAATTCTTTGGAAGTCAGTAGTGCTGTTCTTGATATATCTTAGCTTATTTATATATACGTTCTATAAAAATTTAAGAAAAACTAATTCCATTTGAACTTGTTCAATCTCATGCTCTTTGTTTTGGTTTATATATAATAGCAATTCTCTTTGAATGAAATAAAATTAATAAAGCCATTTCAGAAATTTTGAATTATTTGTAATTGTTATAAAATCTAGGATATTGATTGGTATATACTTTTTTAGTCAAACAAATGATAATAGATATAGTGCTGTAACAATGACAGTGCGAATGGAGACACTGTAGTCTACATGATGCAGATGCAGACCACAGATCATATACTAAATAGATGGTAAGTAATTGTGTGAGCAAGATAGCACTTTCCCGTTTCCAAGTACTAAAAGCTTCTATATTCTACTATTGTATAGACTAATGAAGTTGCAGCGAGTGCCTATTTGCTATGCACTTGCCGCAACTTCATTAGTGTATTTTTTTGTTTTCTTACATATTAGGTTATAAAAACGTATCTTTCAAATGACAATTTTGAAATTAAAACATTTATTATCAAAAAAATTCACCAGTTCAAGTGACACAACTAAAAAGAACCGACAAAAAACTTAGTAGCTACATACAAACACAATGACTGAACGTTTCTAATTTACAAACGTATCCGCTGCTTTTAAATATCAAGATGAACTGATAAACCAGCTTCACTCAATAAAATAATATAATTTCAATTGTAATATGAATTTTCATTAAATAAATTATTAGCTCTCTTTCTACTACTTACTGTATTATAATTCTAAGAGTTTAGTCACTTTTAATCTGTGTGAATTGTAGATGTTTTTAAAATAAAGTTCCACAAGATTGCCATACATTTTTCTTACATTAGCATTGTTCAAAAATCACTTTCATGTTTCTAATTGAAAAAATGCACGTTTCAGCGTTTAATTTTTATGTTGCCAATAGTAACGAATGAATAACATTTTAATTAGAAAGACGAATGATTGTCAGCAATAAAAAAGCATAAATAGTAATAATACCTAATAAATTTTTTTTTCATGCGCAATAAAAAAATTTAAAAAAAACATTTCTAAAACTATTAGGCCTAAGATAATAAAATTTATTGTTTCGTATGTGTAATAACTCCCTCTCTATCACCGATATTTCATTGGTCCACTCCTTATGGGACACCTGTTTATATAGATATATATTGAGTGTAAGTCAGAAATAGGGCTTTCGTGTTTCAATCGAAATATTTGTATGAAGTAAACCCACCCTGATGCAGACTACAGAGGGTGCAGAAATTATTGCTGAGCAATGGCGTGCAGTGTTTTTTGGGTAGAGCAAGCTACTAAGGGAGGCACGCATATAAAAAAAAATATATGTATATTCCGTGAAGTACATTTTTATGTTATTTTTACCTTACTATCAATTCTTATCAAAGTTCTACGAACTTAATTCTTGTCAGTTTTATGCCTAATGTTTCAGTTTCTTATTTATCCCTTCAGAGGTCAAAAACAAAAGTGTATAAGCAATATATATTAATGCAAGTGGTGTTAAATTGTGAATCAAACAACACATTGAGGATCACTACATCCACACTTTGCATTAATATGTTATCTAAATATCCTACTATAATGTTATTTACCAGAATTTTTGAAATTATATAAATTTAATACCAACAGAAATTTCACTATTAGTTAATAACTGAAAGAATGTACATTGATATACAAAACAGTATACTTAACAAAATAATTCTCAATCGCGATTATTTTATATCAAACAATTTATTTACGAAATATTTCCCATTCAAACACAATTTCATATAAAAGAACCAAAAAATTCAAATATTTAACCGTTAGGGTGCCGACGATCGCCATCGCGCTCGTGTGTATACTAACTAAATATGCCGTGAGCGCGATGGTGCTCATGAAATCAGTTGCTGTTTAGTGCGCAGTAGGGGAGGTCGCTCGCACGCATCGCTAATTTTTTATCTTTCTACGTGTTACATAAAGTCCAAATTATAATATTATTACTAATTACAATATAAAAAGGATCCAGGAAAAGAAAATTTTTAACCCATAATGTCGGAATATAAAAATAATTCGAATGAAAATGATCATTTTTCAAGTTGTGATGAAAGTGATAATGGGAGTGACATTGTGGTGCGCTCACAATTTGGCGTTATGCAAACTTTGAGTGATAGCGATAATAGTGACGATAACAATTATTTTGCTGATACGGAGGATGTACCGGACTGCGAAAATGACGATGTGACCTAGATTTCAGTTTTTGTTATAATTTTTGTTCACAATATATATTTCCATAATTTTCTTTGTATTTTATTATCCTTGTACAAGTTTTTATTAAGAAAACCCCGAAAAAATTATTAAAATTGGATAATTTTTGGAAGAGATACAGTTTTTTTTGAGACAAGGGTAAATGATATCAAAAACAAAAGATTTCTTTGGCATTTTTAAGTATATATGAGTAAAAAACAATGGCACTAAAACGGTTAAATGAGCAAAAAATATTATGTAAAGAGAGGTTATAAATTTGATGGCTGTTGAAACGGCGTAATCAATTTTTGTTCTTATAAAAAACTTTTGCGATGTGAAGTAACTTATGATTTTATAGCCGTGAAATAGGTATGAAGTTTATGCGTTTCATTTAAAATTGTACACAGTGGCGGCATTCAGTTTATTCGTTCAATCTGCAAATCATATATTGAATTACTGACTTCGCTTGAATATTAAATATTATTTAAATCAGATATGTAATGTATTATGCCAGATGATCAGCGCTATAAATCTACGTGTAATTGTTATAAGGCACTCTGCACGATTGCTATCGAGGGGCATATTCAACCATAATAAATAAAGATGGCAGAATTATTCTTTTTGATTCAACATTATTCATGGAAATTGAAAAACTTTTCAAAGAAGAATATGTATAGAAACGCAGTGAATGAGTTTAATAGCTGTTTTACTGTTGAATATTTAGTGATATGCACATTAACTTACTAACTGGCACAAGATTATAAGGTAAGTTAGTGTTTTTTTCTTTTTTCAGGAAATGAATAAATAATCCATAATCTCTCACTGAGGCAATGATAAGGCAAATATTATTATTACTGATTTTAACAAATCTCACTAAACATTCCTAGTCTCAATGTCATAAAAAATATTGAATATACAAACAATTTTTTCATCAATTTATAAACTTACCCCAGCATGAGTGAAGTTGGCCAGGTAAGTCTGGAGAGCGGGATAGCAGGGCGCTGCTCCCACGGAAATTACTATCCAGCTACCCTCTCGAACGCCCCATTCTACAGCATCTTCTATCTTGCGCATTGTCACTGCTTGGTCGTTGCTAATCCATAGCTGCAATCAAAATAGTTTATTGTTCAGTATATTTGTAATTAAGCACTCGGATTGAAACTTTGTTAAATTGTTCACTGTCAATAAAACTGGAAAAAATTTAATTTAGACATATTTTCTTATTTATTATATACATTTACCTATATGTTATAGATGCAAATAAAAAAACTTGTCAAGCACAATTAGAACTTGCTCTATGAAGGTTCCATATACATTTAGACACTTATTAACATTTAAGAGTAGATACCACTCTTTATAAATATTAATATTTCACAACGTGTGTATATTGCCTACCACATCTGTCACAGGTGTAAAAGCATACTAAATATAAAAATGTATAATTCCACGTGGAATTAGAAATCATTGATTTTTGGATGTTTTCCTTTACTTGTGCTATAATACTTCTCTTTAAGATTGTAGGTCGACTGGATGTTTCCTATTGGTTTTGATGATCAGTGCGTTACACTATCGTATGAACAAAAACAACATATTTTGCATTTTTAAGGGCCATATCTTTTTGTAGCGTGAACCAAAACCTTGAAATGTTTATAGCAATGTAGACCTCAATATATGATATTAATTTCAACTTGATATCTCAAGCCGTTTCTGAGAAAAAGTGCTTTGACAGACAGATGAACAGATGAATGAAGTGATGGACAACCAAGTGATCCTACAAGGGTACTGTTCTTTTATATTTTGAGAGCCGGAAACCTAAAAATCGGCCAGTTGTATCAGAAGACGTTAAAAGTAGGGTCCATAATTAATTATATTTATTGAACATATTGATGTAAGTTATTTGAAATAACTAGATTTTTTTTCAATTTTTCATGACTATGACCAATATTCAAAATATTTAATAAAAACTTGTATGCTAGATAATCAAAATTAGTTTCACATGTTACCATTTTAAAACAAAGAAAATTTGAAATTAATATTTTAGCACCATATTTTTTTCATAGTATATAACTACATAATATTACCAAGTTAATATTTAGTACCATATTTTATAATATGGTACTAAAATATTTTATAGTTATATTTTTGGTTATGCAGATAATTTAAAAAGGAAAAAAACTGCAGGAAGAAGTACTAAGTGTGGGTGACCTTTTGAGAGCAAGTACATACAAATATTTTGCCAGGATCTTCATTCTATGATTGATGACTACAATGAAAATGACATCTGTCAATTTAATGGTCATACGTCAATGTTATCAACCGAAAGGAAGGTGTTGCTTTAGATCTGTTGGACCCCTCTTATAATGTATGATTTTACCTTAGCACTGCTTTAATTTCGGACGTTTTATTTTTCATATTTGGTAATTAATAAATCTATATAAAACATATATCTATGTATTTCAATAAACAAAACAAAAATTATATTAATGAAATTGAATCTGACTAGCAATATGATTCACTTTACCTAAAGCTAGAATATTAAAATATGCATTGAAATAGTTTGTACTAGATGGTTCTCTTTATTTATAGCTAGAATGCTAAAACATGTGTCAAAATTAGTTTGGACTGAATGATATAAGCCAGTGACTACTTTAATTCAGGAAGTTATTAGTACATATTTATTCCTTATATTTGGTAATTTAACAAATACTTGCAAAAACGTATTGTATCTGACCAATTGAATTCTAAATTGGGATTCACGTGATAATGATGTAGACGCTACATTAAGTAAAAATTCTATTACTGAAATGCATTAGCAAAATGGTTTGCCTTGCCTATAACTAGAACAAAAACATGCATTAAATTAGTTTGAACTAAATGATACAAACCATTCTTTCAGAGTTTAAATTTGAAAATCTTATTTCCTTGAATAATAAATAATTTCTTTAAACTTTAATTTTACCAACCTCATACCAGATTCTAATAGACTTTTATTAGCAAAGCTTGACAAAATAAATGAGACTACCGTTTAGTAAAAAATTCCTACCATTTTTGTATAGTTAAAAAATGTTTTTTTTTTTTTTCCCCTTTTAATATCTGCGATCGGCCGTAGGCCATAATCAGATGTGGTCTATTTGTCAGGATTTATTGGAGTTGCTCCAGCGAGTTCCACCAATCACTATTGTCTAGACTCTAAGTCTAGTAATTGCCATCTTTTTAGGCGAGTTATGCTTGCAGGATTTAAGAGGTCTCTGGCTAGCTCATTCTTGTGTTCCTTTAGTCTATTTTTATATTTTTTGCTGTGCTCGGTCACTTCCTCCTTCACTGTTGACATCTTCAAATGTTCATGGATTTCCGTATTTCTTACGAACCAGGGTGAGCAGGATATGGTTCTAAGCGCAATGTTTTGGAATCTTTGAAGGATTTCGATATTTGAGTTACTCGAGGAGCCCCAGAGTTCAAAGCCATATGTCCATATAGGCTTTATTATAGATTTATACACAAGTAATTTGTTGTGTAGTGATAACGGGGATTGTCGTCCAATTAACCAGGACAGTCCCTGAAATTGAATGGTGGCCTCCTTCCTCTTCATTTTTATGTGGTTAGCCCAAGTGAGACGTCGGTCCAGGTGCAGACCAAGATATCTTACACTATTGTCTGTAGGTAGTGGTTTGTTGTCCATGCACACTGGTGGACAGTCTCCCTTACGCAGAGTAAACTTGATCTGTATCGATTTCGCAACACTTGGTTTGATTCTCCATCTCTGCAGCCATGAGTCTATCTTGTTCAGTTGCACCTGCAGTTTTTGAGAAGCCTTATCAGGGTCAGTGTCACTCGCCAGGCAGGCAGTATCATCGGCATAGGTTGCAGTTATCACCTCCTCAGTACCGGGTAAGTCCGCTGTGAAAATGGAGTACAGGGTCGGTCCTAGCACTGATCCTTGCGGTACTGAGGCTTTCATTTCATAAAGATTTGAAAGTTCTTCCTCAAATTTGACTTGGAATCTCCGTTGGTCTAGGTAAGACCTGAGGATCATGTAAAATGAGTTAGGCAAGAAGGTTTTTAGTTTGAATAAGAGCCCCTTGTGCCAGACTCTATCGAAAGCCTGTTGGATGTCTAAGAATACTGCAGAGCAATATTCTTTTTTCTCTAGACTTTGTCTGATTTTATGTACAACGCGATGCACCTGCTCCACTGTGGCATGCTTCTCCCGAAATCCAAATTGGTTTTCGGAAGAATGTGAAAAAAATGTTAACATTCTTTAGCTTATAATGTTCTGCCTTTGCACGTACAACAAAATAATGACTATGAATTATGATTTGTCTGTTGTGAAATTTTCAAACAACAAAATAAAACACAACATGAGCAGAAAAATGTATACATAATAAAAATAATACAATAAGTATATATAAATTAAAACTATATAAGAATAAACAATATTTCAAAAGTAAAATTAAAAAAAAATATTAGTAACAAAAAAATTAAAATTCTCAAGCATATTTTGTTGATTGATGCGCAGTACGTACTGCACAAGGCGGAAGTATTGAATCAAAACATAAATCTGACCGATTAAACTTTGATTTTCAAACTCGCATAGTTAATACTAGATTAATATGCATCTATTGAACCGTCGGTGACTTAATACGACGATTCATATTAACCTAGACTTAGGTAATGGCAATTTAATCTGGTTTTATGTTTTGTCAATTAATACGAGCCTAAAACTGTCATGAAGTCTTCTATTTTTGCTTATCACTGAAAGACTGAAAATATTGAATTAATTGACAATGTTACAGTACTTTGACAGAAAAATTATTGTTGGGACTCAAATTACACCACACCTATATGTTATACTCAAAATGAAAATATTACTAATTTAGTTTGTACTTCTTCAATAGAGCAGAAGTGAAGTTCACTTTGATATGATAAATATGGCAAACTTAACCTGTTTCAATTTATGTCCACCGACCAACCGCTCTGCTAGGGTCTGAACATGCTCAGCAGGCTGCGTACCGCTCCCTCCTACCACTAGGATGGGTCTCACCACCTGTCCATCTATTCCTGCCCAATGTTCTGCAGCACATAGTGGATCACTCACATTGGTCAATACTCCACTGCCTGAATAGAGATTACGCATATAAATGATTAATATAGGACCTGAAGTTTATACTATAAGTCTTAAACAATCACTATAAGATTATAAGCGTTACCATAGCACAAAAATTCATAATTTGTTCGTAATATAAGGAAGTCACTTAATATTGGTTTTTCAATTTTACGCAAAGTAAAGAGTGTCAGTCATACTCGCCTAAGTATTGCTGGATCATGTGTAATAGACCATTGTATAGTTTCTCCGGATTCAAAGTTTGTAAGATGAATACTTTCTGGAATATGCTCAAATTAATTTTATGTGGAATAGTGCTATAATCAGGATTCTTTACATAAGGCTCCCAAAGTGATACGTCATTTAGTTGTAATCGGTCGTATAAATCTGGTAATGTATCCTAAAACATTTAGGTAAAAGACTTTAATGATTCAGGTTGTTTAAGGGTTTTAATATAATATGGTTATGAAATTTAGTATAATTTTAAGAATGTTGGATAAAGATTGTGTCATAAGATCTACATATTAGATTTATATCCAGATTTGTATAAGGAGACATAAACCATAAAATTAGTCTAACTAATATCATAAAATCGAAGTGTATGTCCCATAATTTTTTTTATTCATATCTAAACAAACAATGAATTATATGATTCTAAAGCAAAACCTTCAGTTTAATCATTTTTATCTTTTTAAATTTTTAGGAAAATTGACATTAAAAGGTTAGTGTTTTTTCTTTTTGTAGCATTGGTTATCTCTGCTTCGCTCACTCGCATGTAAACTGCGTGCGTCTCCTCCTACACCGTACAGTACTTAACAGCCATTGAAATATAATTCTATGTGAGAAAAGGAAGAGGTGATCACTCATCCTAAAAATGATTGTCAAGATCAAGTTGTGACATTGAACCTAAATATCAGGAATCATGGCATTAATTCAAAAACTACCATTATGTTGCAAGTTCGAAATCAACCGAATGAAATGCTAGTGTTTCTATAAATCTAAGGGAAATTTAGTGCATCGTTGTCTTCTTGTAACAATATATCAATGACTTCAACTAGCCTGTTTTGGACATGAATATATCAAGTAATATAATGATTTTCCAGTTAGAAATTGGTTCCAAAAGTATACATGTAACTTGTACATACTTCTAATATGTACAAGTTACATGTATACTTTTGGAATATTCGGTACAATCTACATCAACTTTCTCATCACCAACTCATAGAGAATCAGGATGCAGCGAGTACATATTACTGTGTATTGAAAAATCGTTGAATCAATTGAACTACTACTCAGTAAAACTTTTAATATTTTAATTCCCTAATGGTCAAGTTATTTGTTTGAAGATATTCATTTTTTTTTCAAAGATTTATGTCAGATCTTGTACTGTCCTTGGAGATCTTGTTAAAGGAAATGTTGCACATTTGTACCTCAGAGTCTGCATCTGGACCTTGGTCAGGACAGATATCCTCACCATGGTTTTGCACATTATTATTATTTTTACTCATTTTACTAATGATTAAAAATTATTACTTTTAATATATAAATTTTTTTATACATATAAAAGTAATAATTTCTAAAGTAACCAGGTGCCAGTAGTTACGAAACTGCATCCAAACAAGTTCCAGGACAAGTGCCCAGGCCTTATCTGTTAAATTTGCAAAATATTTGAAAATATATTCATTTATATTACATAGTAGTAAATTAAGCAAAGTTCACCGATTTGAAATAAGCAAAAAAATGTTTAATTATTCCTGCTAATAAACTAAATATATTCCATATCTTATATATCTTTTACTTGATTAAAAACACAAATAAAAAATATGAAAACTATATAAAGCAATATAACCACATGTCATTTGTATCCAACTATAGTATTATCTCAAATATAGTATCATATCAAGTCAATACTAGAGAAGAAAATACCCATGTTTTCTTTTCTAGTATTGAGCAAATTTTTTTTAAGGTTGGGCTACACCTTTTTGGCTCAACATACCTTAAGAAACAGTGCTTGCTTCGTTCTGTCTTTCGGTATCCAATGTGGTAATCCCTTTACACCTTCTCCTGTGCTGGGAGCTATTAAAGTGTTTGGCAATCCTATAAATCTGTCCCATACCTGGAGAGGTAATTGTTATTTAGGTTTAGTTATCAATTATTAATAAAATTAAGAGATTACTTAGAGGCTATTAGCTAACATATCAAAAGTTATTCACAAACCTCATCGGAAACTTGTTCCTTATTCGACATCTGATGAAGCAAATGAAGTATGACAGTGGAACGATCATGCTTTCGCAGTCCGATCATGACTCGCTCGATTATGTTTGTTGTTAAATATTGAATGATAGATTCTGTATTCAGTTCAGCGGGGTTTTTCATACTCTGAATGACAAATTGTTCTTTAGTCAATTTCATATAATTGAATATATTTGGCGTTAATTTTGTAGAAATTCATTATTCACAATTAAATGAAACTACGTGATGTAGTATTATTTCTACTTTCTTTAATTTATTTTAATCTAGTAGCCCACCTGAAGATGTTGTAATACAACGAAACCTAGGTCGTGGTAAAGAAATTAAAGAAAGTAGAAATAATACTACATCACGTAGTTTCATTTAATTGTGTTTATATAATTAACTTATTGTGTATAAAAGTAAAAACATTGATTACGTACCTTTATTTTATACTTATGTACCATACAGGGTAAATAAAACAATATACAAATTCTCTAAAAGTATCTAGTAGTTCACCAAACACGATTGAAAAATATTCCAACTCACCCTTCCATGATCTATAGCCTTCACATAAATGTGAAGGATCGTGTCAACTGGTATTGAAGCGAGCGGGTATCGATGCAATGCTATCTCTCTGATACTCATCAATAGCATGGCCGCTTTGCGGGCAGAATCGTGATACTTCATGAAGCTCTGCGTCACTTCCTCTTCTAAAGCATTTGTGTTGGTCAGGGCTTCTGATATGGCAATGCTACTTGAGCGGTTAGTGCTGAGTGAGGCTAGCAACGTTGCATCGTGTAAAATCTCCACATCGTTTGAGAGTTGTTGTAGAAGAGCCTCCTAGGATTTATTAAAAAAATTAAGACTTTTAATCAATGAAATGACAAATGAACAAATACAGTGGGAAAAAGTTATGTATTCCTTACCACAACTACAATGTTAGGTTAAGTTGTGATAGATGCAAGTAATAGTACAAACCTACAGCCATGCAATGCTGGCTGAGAGATGGTACTGTTTTATTAGTCTATGGATACCACAGTGAAGTACTTGGACAAGTTTTTTATTATTCAAAAACTACTAAAATCTTTATTATTAGGATATTAGTAAAGTTTGGCAGTAAAGTAATGTACATAATATTTAATAACATACAATTTCTCCATTTATATGAATATTTTTCAGCAAAATCCTTAACAATAATTAATATTTCCAATAACTCTTTTTCTGAGTATGTTCGATAATTCCAGTACCATAAGATAAACTTATTCAACTTTTGACATTGCAACTCCATATTAGGGTCTCGCATTATTATTTTGTTCAACTGAAATTTTAGTACAAGTACAAAAAAGTGTTTTCTTAGTATTCATAAATTTCATTTCTGATGTAAAATTTCAAGTTGTGCTCATCCGTTTGTGGTTTTATTGATAAAGGAAACATAGTGAAGATTAAGATTAAATCTAATTAACTTTTCAAGAATAGTAACAAAGATATTAAAAACAAGAATGAAATTTTATGAAAATCTATGACAATTTTCACATAAAGCGCTTATTTTCTGTGTAGTTACGTAGACGTATAGTATTTATGTCACTTTAAGTGGTATATATGTAGATAATGAAGTAAACATAATAAGAGATCATTGTATTAAATTTCATTCCATCCATTACCATTTTCTTTCAATAAAGCTATTATAATGTACAGTATACAGTATAATGTACATGTACAGTATACAGTACAGTATTAAAATTAAGTAGAAAATAAAGATTTGTCAAAAATTACTGAAAAACTTTAAATGAATCTAATTTTCCTGATCGATGTACACATTTTCAAATTCTATGCAATAATTGCAGATAACTCATATCAAGCGATAATATAAAATTGTTCCAAGTTGTAGATTACACACTACGGAATTTTGTGTCGGGAACAAGTCAACATTTTATAAAAAGTTTTCTGTATATCTATTTGTTAAAGCAGTATATAAAAACAAATAGACGATTTTAATGGTTGGGATTTAGATTAAAATCTACATTTCCTTTTATCCTGATCAAATTTTTTTCTTAAGGGATTTGAAATTCAATGACTAACAGAATCACAGTAAAAACTGACTGTGTGTGCTTAAGAAGTGATGAGAAGAAATTGTCAAGACTCTCACAGCAATTTAGGTGAATGTTAAAAGCTAAGACGTAGGTTATTTTTATCACAGTTGAAGGTACGTCTCAGATGGGATGTTTATCAAATTACGTTCTCAAACAATACTATAGTACTATCGGCACTCGTAATAATCATAGACAAAAAATTCTTTATTACCTGTAAATGAAATTGTTGTTTCTGAAGTTGCACTTTCTCTTGTTTTAACGAATCCAATTTTTCTTTGATTTCTGGTTTCTCAGACTCCAGTGCGAAACGCATAAGCTGATCTGTAAAACCAAGATAACATTTGATCTTGAATAGAAATTAATTAGCATTTGTCATGAAATAATTTATGTTCTTAACAGTCTCGATTATTTCTATTGACTTGTTTTATCAAACTTTTATATATCCCGGATATACCATAATCTTATCTAGTTAATAATTGTTCTGTTAAAATATGCCCCGTCCAGATGTATTTCTTTTGTTTCTGCCATATCACTCATTTTAGTTTTCTTTTTGATCTACTTGTTCTGTTTCCCAGATTGTAGATGACGCCGAGCATGAACCTCTGTATGATCATCAATTTCTCTGCATATTTCTTATCGATTGTGATTTCATGACCACTGGTTCCACAGGTGAAAATAGCACACTGTTCGAACTTTGAAAAACAGAACAGTACTGTGCTTTACAGTATGTTTTTGTTGGCTCCGAATGCAGGATTATGCGATGTGGTGTTCTACTTCGGTTATCTGGTTCTCACTCCCCAGTGTGATCATCTGCCCAAGGTATGTGAACCTCTCAACAATCTCTATCGATGGATGATAATCTTATATTTCAGCTATATTGGTAATCATTTTTATCTTGGAGTTTTTTATTTTTGTGGATTTATTCAGAATGTTATTTAATAAAAGATTCAAAACATCAGCAAATCGCAGATTGGAAAGTTTTTCCCCATCTAACATTAACTTCTTGCCATCCCACTCAGGCTTATAAAAGACATATTCCAGACCTTAGTTAAATAGTTTAGGGGAGATAATATCATAGTGTCGGTTAAAAGCCTTTCCAAAATTGAGAGGTTCAGTGATCTGATCTGGGAGACAGTGACAAAATCTGTCCATTTCAAATCTACATGTAACAGTAAATTGGTTACGAAAATGAAATTATTTGCAGAATTTGGTTTAAAAAACTCCAATGATTCGTTTTGCTTCGTATTGAGAGGACCAAAACATTGTGAAAAATGACAAATTTTAATTCGTGAAAGCCAGGATGTTCACTTTTCCTATATGGAGTTAATGAATGCTGCATTCAAAATATTAAACAAAATTGATATCTTCAAAGCTTGAATATAGAGATAATTGCTGTGAAGTTTTTTCATGATAATTGAGTGGGAGCAAAACAATTAATGAAGCTTTTCAAGTGTACAAACACCTATTCATAATACTGTTGACAGAGGGCGATGAAGAATGGTTATAAAAGATTTTGGGGCATAAAATAACCAATGAATAAAGAATAATCACAATTATCACAAGGAGGTTCCTTGTTTCATCTATCAGGTATGGTAATAAAGAATTTGGATCATTTACTAATATGTTGGAGGTGCGCATCGCCATAATAAATGATTAAAAGGAGTCGGACCATTTCCATTTTGTTTTTTAATTATTCAAGCGGAAAGTTTACTGTGTAACGTATTATAGTAAATTTATACATAAGCAGTGCATAGTGATGTGATGCAGGAGTTAAAGCCTGTAGCTATCCTGCCGGAGACTAGGAATTGACGCTCAAGCACCACATTTTTTCTTCAACAATTTTTTTAACAAAATACTTATTGTCATTAATTTTTAATCATTACTATTTATACAACATATTAAAAAATATGTTAAAATTCTTTATTACTATACCATCTGGTAAGTTTCCTTGTCAGTATAAAAAAAGTAAATCAAAATGAGAAGACTTAGAATTTGTTTATTGAAGACGATGAAAAATATAAGCCATTAGTACCTGTCAATCCCTGCAATTGTGGCGTGAAGTCCACAACAGAGAGCAAAGCCCGATGATAAGACTGTAATCTACTCGGTAACGATGTATCTCGAGAATACAGAATAAGTTTAAAAGTGGCATTAATGGATGACAGAGCAGCAATCGGCAGATTCTGAAGCAGCGATGACCACTTATCACTTATTTCTGTGACTTCTTCGATCACAAGTGTTTTCCCGAACCTGTTTAAAAATGCTTTTATGTTTATTGTGTAAGATTTTATTGCTAATACACATCTTATAAACTAAATATGAATAAGCAATGAATATGTTAACGCACACTATGTTTCTAATGTCACATTTTCCAAATTAGACCAATTTAAATGAATTTTAATTTACCATGTTATAGTTATTAAAGCCTATACCAATAAGCGTAGTCACATTCAAACAAATGTGAAGAATTTTTCAAGCGAGAAGTTTTATTATTATAGTATGAATAGATCAGAAATGAAAAATGTACTAATGATATGGACATGAGGGTAGATAAATTCAGTTCTATGATCTAAAACTGTCACATTCCTAAAATGTATGAATTGAACGGTAAATCTGCTGTGGAAACGGTCTTCGATACATAGACAACTCTGTCTTAGGTTGCAAGGATCAGCTATCATATTATGTAGATTTGTTTTATATATGGTGTAGATTATATGTAGATTTGTTTGTCAAAATAAATGTGGATTGAACTAATTTTATAAATATTTTACACGTAATCTACACACACAAGATTTGAAACGAATCTTGAACATATTCCCCAAGTTATGAATTTAGCCAATATGCAAATTAGCACTAAATATGGAGACTTACTAGTCAGTATAAACAAGCAAAGGAAAAAAAACAAACAGTTATTTTTGTAACAATATAGAAGTAAGACATTACGATTGATTTCTTTCAAAAATACAAATAAATGATTGTCAATAGAAAAAATTATCCCTTTTATATAACATCAAAATTAATAAAGCCCGTACACAAATTTCACATCATATTATGTACAAACTAGCCTGTCTGCCTTCACCAATGTGTGTTATTTAAATTTATGTTATTTAGTACTATAAATGATTTCATAATATTACTTATTATTAAAGTTAATTATTTTAGACTACAGAGGAAATAAAATTAAATGTTTAAAGGTTTATATTATATAATCAATATATTTTTAAAATCTTATGCAGAGACTGAAAAAAAAAGAAAAAAATAGGTCCAAACTGATGTACTAATTTAAATATTTATGTTGTAATGTTAAAAATATATGTAAAAACAATATTAAAACTAAATTTATTCTAATGAAAGAAATAGTAGTCATTAATTAACAATAAACATTTAATCAAAGAATACAACCTTTAATTAATATTTAATACTTTTTTACTATTTATTAATGATACTCTACTACTAGGATAAATAAATGAGTTTAACAAAAAGTCTGAGTGGACTTCATATCTTCAATGGAATGCTCTTTAGTTTAATTGCATACTAGAATCAAGTCAATAATATTCTTTATCTACTTTTCCAGTTTAATTTATATTTTTAAATGTAAATTAAATGCTATATAATTTAAATTTGATACAAAAATCACTAATATCAAACATGAAACCAGATTTTTCATTTCATCGTGTTCATATTTTTCTTATTTATTATTTAAATGTGTGTCAATCAATTAACACATACTATTTGGGATACATAACAAATGCATAAATAAAATTTATCTTGCCTTATAGCATGCTGTAGAGCTGTATTGAATCTTTCACTATGCAGTGACACTATATCATGGGATGTATCTTTCAAAATACTACGAAGCCACCTTAAGGCTTCGCCGTCTGGATCAATGATCAGGGGGGTTAAGCCGCACTTATTGGAGTTTAAGGCCTAGAATGATTTGGAAAATTTTAATTAAGTTAAATACTTAAAGCATATATTCTAAAATATAAATAACTTAAGCACTTATGTTTGGAAGAGAAAGAGAAGTTATGATGTAAATCACACCCAATAGCAGTGAAACTTCTCAAACAAAGACAATTATAGTATATCAATATATTAAATGCATTTGATATTTCTTTTCTCTCTTCTATGAAATATTAATGACTGCCTTTATTGGTTCGAGTGTATTTTACGATGGCTATATTTAATGCACGCCTAGTATGTGCATAGACGTTTCAGTTCAAAATCAATATAAATTTATTATTTCAATAGATATTAAACAAAAAATGGAAAATTTTATTTCTCTCTTTCAAATCAATCATGGCATCTATCGGTGTAGTTTTATATGCAGAACATCTGTACGATAGAATAGAATTTCGGTTATGTGTACTTATAATTCTATCATTTGAATAAAAATTGTAATAAAAACAAACTGATTGTGTTTTTTATCAGTGAAAGAGAAATAGTATTGGACAGGGACTCGCACTGGTAATATCATTGTAATAATAATATAATGGTAACTATTATTAAATGGTTTTCAATTTAACTTTTAAAATATTTATAAACCTTTAATACATTTAGTGCCACAAGTAAATCTGATCATAAACAAACATGATCATAGCTTGTGGCACAGTTCTTATTTGATCTGAGACTCAATACAGTGTATTGTGTCTGACTCAATACAGTGAATAGTGTTAGTATTGTTTTTAATATGATAAACAACTGGATAGGGTATAAACTCCAGAACTCAGCCCCATACCAGTGCTCAGCCTTTTTCACTTTAAACATATAGGAATAACGTTATAATTTATTTTAACCAATCAAATTATGCTTTATTGGACTCATCATTGGTCAGTACAAAATGTACAAGTTAATGTGAGTACTCAAGACGAAGAGCAATTTCGGCACATTTTGGCGTTGTCAGCCGAAGAACTAGCGTGCATAACGGCCGCCATTTTTTTCTTAACTGCCGGTGGTTGCATAACAGGTAATAATTTCAATATTTTGTATATAGTCTGTTACGTATGTGACTGATTTAGATATTTCCCGTCGTATATGAATTAAATCTTATCGTTAAATAATGAAATTACGTAAATGTTGAGATGGCTGACTACTGAGTTTTTATTTCTGAGCATTTTTCAGAAGTTAGCCGCCCCGGAATGACAATTGGTTTTTAACAATATTTTTAGTTACAAGTGTTAATGGTATCAACGAATAGCTCTTTAATAACTCTTTATCTTGAAGTAAACATGTCATATATGGACCACTGGAGTTTTGTTAAAATATAACAAAACTCCAGTGGTCAGCCACCTTTACAATCTGTGGCTCAGTACTGGAGGTGATAGAGACTAGACAGAGACAACCTGGAGAGATGCATGTATTTAAATAGTTCTGTATTTGCCTAGTTATTAGGTAATTTGTAATTAAAATGTACATTTTTTTAATAATTAACTTTATTTATTTTCAGATTCTAGTCATGTCTCTTTTGAGACCAATACTGCAATATCCAGAGGATAAATTGATACAAGCTTTAGATGCTATAAAAAACGGCATGAAAATTAGAGAAGCCAGCAGAGTTTATGGTGTTCCTCGAGGTACGTTGCAAGACAGGCTTAATCTTCGAGTACTTGAAGGTTCTAGAAAAATGGGCCCTGATTCTACTCTCTCCAAATCTGAAGAAACAGAAATTGAAAATTGGCTCATGACTCTTACAGCTTGTGGATTTCCACTAAAACCTGACAATCTTTTGAATACTGTTCAAAATATTATGATTGAAGACGGCAGGTCTGACCCTTTCGTAAACGGAAGACTGGATAAGAAATGGTTGTAATCTTTTTTTAGCAGAAATCCAATGATTTCTTTTGAAGACTCCTGAAACTATCTCAAAAGGAATAGCAGTAGTTACAGAGGAAATTATTAGAAAGTGGTTTTATAATCTTATACAATATCTAACTTTTATTTAAGCACTGGATATGCTGTAAGACCCTCAAAAATATTCAACAGATATGAAACGAGTTTTATAATTTGCCCTAAAACTGGAAAAGTAATAACACCACGTAGATATAAGAATGAATACCAAATTGTTAAGGAAATCAATGCTGAAAGAGTCCTTTAAAATGGCTTCGACAAATGCAGTCTCTACCCATTTGATCCAGATGTGGTAGATTACTGCCTAAAATCTGTCCAAAATAACTTAGAAAAAGCAAAGGTCAATGTGTATATTTCAAAAACAGCTCCGATTAAAGCACTAAAGAAAAAAGAGTTTGATACTGCCGTTAAGATAATAAAGCATTTAAACAAAGATCTGACTGCATGTGGTATCAATGTCGAAGTTGTTTTACAAGTTATTAAAAATGCAAAAGTATGCCAAGGAAATGATTCAATTAAAAGTAATACTATCGGAAATGAAAAGGCACAAAACAATTTAGATTTTGATGAGGAAAGCACAGTTATTGGAATTGATGAATGTGTTACTCAAAAAGGAAAAGAAAGTTTAGAGGTATTGCTAAAAGACTAAGTTAAAGAAGACAAAATTCGTGAAAAAACACAGAAAGACAATGACGAATATGGGGATCTCCTAATTATTCCACCGCATAAGGATAACCTGCTAACCTCAGTGACCTTGCTTGCCACTAGGTGATGTTACATTTATAAACAACCTTTTTACACCTGTTGAAACTTACGAACAATCTCTCGGTATCAAAATTGTATCCGTTTCTATAATTCAGAGAGAAATTCAGAGGTTATCAACCATCTTACAAAAAGCATCTTGTCATACCTTCACCAATAAAAAAATCTTCACACAATACATCTAGAACCATGAACATGACTGGAGCAATTTCTTCTTCAGAATGGAGACTATTTCAAAAAACAAAAGAGGAGGAATAACAAAAAAAGAAACACGACATCCAAGAAAGAAATCTACAAAGACAGAAAATCAAGGAAGAAAGAGAAAAGGAGATCAGTAATAACATTAAAAAAGCATGCAATTTAAAGAAAAATAAAGTTAAAACTTTGAGGAAAAAAGATCACAATTCTGACCAGGAATTTACTATAAAAGTAAAAAATAAAGAAAATGAATAGCTACAAATGACAGTGGACGTAAAGTGATAGAAAATTTTGATTAAATTTGACGTTCCTGACTAGGTTAAGTACCCATTATATTTATTATATAAATTACTAATCTCGTACAATTAGGCAGAGGCTAAGTACTGGTGAAATGTGCCTTATTATGTTCAAATCATTATTTTGACATATTGGATAATATACTTGTCGTTTAGATATGTAATTAATTTGTTACATTTGTTATTCAGTATATTTACATTATACATGTTTTTACAGACTACTAATTACATAACATTTTTTGTTATTATTTACGTTTTATTTTTAATGCAAAACGTTTCATATTAGACATAGGATACCGAGCCTTTTAACAGATTATTATTGATTAACTTTAATCAAAATCAATAATGATTTTATAATAAAGTTTATTAAATAACTGGACTAAAATTATACAACACCTTTTATTCATCATTGTAAGTATTGTTTCCCATGAAAATGAAATTGCGGTTTGTGTTATAAGGCTCGTTACCCTATATCTAATATGGTACGTTTTGAATTAAAAATAAAATGTAAATAATAACAAAAAATTTATTAATGTTATGTAATTAGTAGTCTGTAAAAAACATGTATAATGTAAATATACTGAATAACAAATGTAATAAATTGCCAATGTCGTATATAATCACATTATCCATGAAATATCAGCAAAATGCACACTTGCCACAAAATAAGAATCCTCCTTTCCTCTGTGTAGAAATATGCCTCTGAATAATAATGAGATCAATATACCTTACTTATGACAACAGCATTTTTGAGTGTATTGATATCAGCAGCCAGACCATCGGCATTCCATTGCAGCTGTTGGTCCTGTGTGACCAGGAAGCTGATGATGTCATAATCCTTATCTTCATGACCAAGTTCGTTACACCACTCTTTCAATTTCAATCTTAAAAAAATAAAATGTTTAAATTGCTTTCTTGATTATAAGAGGATTTATTCAAGAGCAATAACCAGCAGATTACTATGAATGAAATAAAAGAAATTCTTTCGAAGCCTAATACTTTTATTTTGTATTTCAAATGATTTAAGTTTATTTAGAAAGCATTATAACTCTTTTTGTAGCTAACTAGTATCAAGTAGAAAAAATATTTTTTAAGTTTTGAAATTTAAATGTACCTATATTAGACAACAACAGTGATAGAAATTGCAAAAAAAAAGCTAAAATTGACAGCACCATTAACAAGGTTTTTTTCTAAATCACTGTGAGTCAAGATTTGGCAAACAAGTTTAAATGGCTTATATGTTTAGTTAACAAAGAAAAAATGAATCCTTGAAAACAGACTAAGGTGCTTGATACTTACTTAAATCTGATTTTATAAAAAAAATTTTTAAGCATAATGTTTGTATTTGCACATTAATTTATTGGTAATAAGATTTTTCAGCATTTCAACATACAATCAGTTACAAAACTCCCTGTCTAAATAAAATCCTAATAAAAATTACTGAACTGATTTAGTAATTTTTATTAGGATTACTGCGTTTTATTATTATATTTTTGGAATTGTTGTCCCTTGGTTTATCTGTCACAATGTTTGTTTATTTACACACACGTGACCTAAAAACTACGATACTTTATATGAAATTTTCACTGTTTTATTTGTTGAATTGTATCAAAGTATCTTAAGAAAAATACATATATTTTGATCATATTATTCAAACATCTCATTGTCAATAACAATACAGTAAAAGATTTGTAATTAATGGTTCAATAAGAAGGTAAAGTAAACAGTTGGTGTACATCATAGCCAAAACAATTGACGTACAATAAAATAAATGGTATGTCAGTTCTGTTAATAATAAATTAAAATGGGTTCAAGTTTCCGATTCCAGTTTTATTTGATTATGTTACCTGTACCATGTCCTCGACACAGATACAAAATATTTTTACAGTAGCAATCCTGGTTTACAACATGTAAGTCATATAAGTATATACTATTTCATCACAACATATAAGTATATACTATTTCGAATGCCATTTTTCCGTTTAACCCCACTACAGTCTGAGCGGCCAGGTCCGGTCAAAATTAAATGTTATGCCACTGGCCCTAATAGTCGGATGCCCAAACCACGGGCATAGCACATGCCAAAATTTGGAATGGTGTTTATGAAATAAATATAATGGAACACATGTTGCTCTCTCTGTTATTCAATACTTCAATAAAAATTTACTTAGACTAAACAGCTTGGCAAGACACGCGTTTACCTATACAACATTATCATATACAAATTGCGACGATGATATATGCCCTGAAAGAGACAGGCTTGACGGAAATAAGGCACAAGCTTTGGCGGACACAATTCTTTGGAGAGAAATGAGTGAAATTATTTCATTCCTAGCTTCAAACGCTAAAAGTCTTATTTTTGATGTTGACAGCAATCCTGCTGAAACATTTAATTCCGTCATAGCTAAATATATTGGAGGTAAAAGATTATATTACAGACAAAGAAATTCATACCAGCTTCGCCTGCTACTATCTTGTTCAACTCCAAGAATTCTATTTATACTGTGCATAAATATTTATTTAATAAATCTACTGGCAATACACAAACAAATATGAAATGCAAAAATCAAAGAAAAAGGTATACAAAAGAACTTTCCGAAAGAAGTATCATGGCCATAAAAATGACCCAGATTATGGTCAGAAGGCACAAAGCAGACATGGATGATCAAGATTATCAATTGTCAAAAGATGAATTTCTAAAACAAATAGAACTATCACAAAAGAGATAAAATCCAGAAAATTTAACAAAGTTGCAGCCAAGAATGGAAAGCATATAGGAAAACATCAGTGGTGCTTCTCTAGTAAAATCAATTGTGAGGCCCAAAAACATTTCAAATGTTCCATTGATTGCATATGGCAGGAATAATGAAGTGAGAGCTTGACTAAGTCGTCTGTGCAGGAACTATTAGCCGCTGCAGATTGTTTTTACACAAAACACTTCAGTATTTAGGAGCTAGTCCTGATGGTATATACACAGACAAAGAAGACAAAAGTAAACTTGCAGAAGTAAAATGTCCATATTCTGCAAAACGTGAGTCCTATAGAAGCTGTAAAAGAGAATTAAGAAATTTAGAAATTTTCGAAATATAATGTAAAAAAGAGCACCATATCAGTTAATAAAAATCACGATTACTATTTATTTGCCATGTGGATGAGAGAAAAGCACTTGATAAGAGTCGAGTACATAAAGAGGGATGTGAGATTTTAGGAGAACAAAATGGTTGACCCTTTGAAGAAGTTTTAACGTAATGGTATGTAACTATTTTTTAATTATTTTTAGATATTTGAAAGCAAGCCACCTCTATCTCTGAAGGCATCTACATCGAAGGCATCTATCTCACTAGCCTCCATTCCCAATACTCTACAAGATCTTTGATTTAATTATATTTGAAATGTAATGAAATAATTTGAGTCAATTTAATAAACTCTAATGGGCTCGGAGCCCAACTAATTTTTTTATTTGTCAACTCTATCTGCAGCATTACATAAAGAATGGAAATATAACAGGCAAACCTAATACATATCTTCCTTGTTACATAAAAAACGAGTTCTCGAATGATTAATTCTGATGTTAATATGGTATAATTCTTATGCCGCATCGACAAATAGCACAGCACTACCTCAGCTAAATTCTAAGTATTTAAAGAAATTTAAATCTATTAAATAAAATGACAGAAATTATAGTAGCAGAGTAACTTTCACTTTCGAGCCTGGTTTAATTTACGTAGATTGCGATGACAGCGGGGGGCTACCCCTGCATGTGTTCGCGTGAAGTCAACTCTTAAATTTTGCACAGATAGACTGGGGCTTTAAAAAAGGTATGGTAAAATAAATTAACTACTGTATTTAAACTTCATTTAATTTATTGAAAAAGGTATTCGAAATAATACTTATCTCTTGATTACTCAAATCTTCAAAGAACCTTATTTTGTGAAGCAGGTTTGCCACTGTAAAAATATTTTGTATCTGTGTAGAGGACATGTACAGGTAGAACATATTCAAATATAACCAAATCACGTGAAATGCCCTTATGTTAGATGTCAAATCAATATAGTGTGGTATCGCAGGATATTCATAGTATCGAAGTTCCATTTGGAAATTAGAAATAAACTACCGCGATTCAACTCGCTACCGCCAATCGTAAATATTAAAGTTATATTTTCACATCTCTTACAAAATAATACCATAATTAAATTTGGGAGTAAAAGGTTGTGACAGGTAATTCTTAAGATGATAACTTTTCTATTAAATTTTTTTTAAATTCTTCTACAAACTTGTTAGACAATACAGAGTAATCTATATGTCGTCTCGAGTGCCACCTTATTAGAGTGATATACTGTATGCTCAATACTTATTGCTATGACCACAACATCCAACTTCTGTAGCCTCTTCAAATGAAGCAATGTTTAAATGCCAACATTCATACAAGTACACATTGTACTTCACAATGCTTAACATTTGTGACCGACTAAAGCCATGGATACGAAATATGTTATCGTTAATAATAAATGAAATAGTAAGCGTGACTATAGAAGTTGACTAAGTTATTACCTGGCATTATCTTCTGTAGCATTAGTAAGATATGAAAGAAAGGCGGATGCTAACAAAGATTTGATCGAAAGTTCTGCAGTTTCCTTTGAAAGTTCTGTTAACTAAAAGAGATAAAAAAAAATTAACAAAAGTGAAATATATTTCACAAAAAATACTTTTTCTGGTTTAGTAAGTGTTACTTGAAAGATATTAAATTTCTATTAACATTAACATTTTTACAAAAATACAAATTCTGTTAAATGGCCTTTACAGAAATGCAAAAATTAAGACAACTAATGTCTTATAATAGCTTTTTTGTTAGTCATTTTTCTGTTTTTCATCTGTTCTATGTATCTTTTTAGTTACAGACTTTTTTAGAGAAATTTAATTTACAACAAATTAAGACTTATTTTTTATAAAGGAATTTTGATATATTATTCAAACTGTAAATAGTTACCAAAGCTTATTTTAAAACTTAAAAATTATTTACCCTTTAGTTTTGGTAAAAATCACTCCCAAAAATTGGACAATTGACATTACAGGAAAAGTAGTAATTTCACCACATTTAATTTTTTTTTAAAACTAAACTAAGTCAATGTAAAATGATGTTACTTTAAAATTAAAAAAAAAATCATTTAGTATTAGTATAAATTGCTCTCACAATTGTACAATTAACGTTACAGGAAAAGTGAGTAAGCCACACTTTATTTTATTTAAAAATGCAAAAAGTATTTATTTGCAAATTGTTAAAATAATGTTATATTAACGGTTTATAAAAAAAATAATTTCAATAAAAAAATTTATAACAATTTTTGGATCTTGCTGTCACACGACAACTACCTGAAGACACACACTTATGAAAAAATATATGTTCAAATTGAGAAGTTATCTTACAGATTATTTAAATTACTTAATAAGGGTTTTCATTTAGTGAATGGATGGTAGGACTAGCCATTTTACAAATTGTGAAAAATATATTAGGAGACTTACATTCTGTGCCCACGTATGATATTCACCAGACAACTTATCAACCAAGTTTTCAGTCCGCAGTATAGTCTCTTTCGCAGCTGCAAGTTTTATTTCAATCTCCGTACCTTCCTTGGTGTACTTGCTTAGCTGTTCCTTGAGCATTGCAACACGCTCGTCCACGGATTGCAAATCATTACTCAAAGCCTCTAGCTGAGATTCTGCTTGGTTCAAGTTTCTGTAAATAAAAATCGTGACAATAAATAAATTTCGTATTAGGTTATCACCATTTCCAGCTCAAGAAAAATTTCTTCTCAATAAGTTGACTATTTGGTTTTTCAGGGTTTATATTACATCCCTTAGATGGAAGAGCATTCACTTAAATCATGGGGACATTCATGAAATTAAATGAATATAAATAATACTCGCAACTCATGAGGGATGTCGTTCTTAAGAAACTGATTTTTTAATTTATAAGGGGATTTTTTATGAGAATATTCATTATATAAAGTGGTTATAAAAATTCAAGTGCATCAGAACACATACTGGCAAACAAGTAGCTTTATAGGTATTGCACTAAAAGCTCATCAATTTTTACTATCATCCATGAGCCATCTCTCTAGGTACAAAAATCGAATGAAGGTTTTGTAAGAAAAACAATTCCTTCAATACTGTTTAGAGTATATTTCATCTGTTCTCATATTAAACTATATTTGTATTTTTGGATGGTGTATTTGAAAAGTGTGCATAAAACAAGTTCTAAAACCAATTGATGTTGTTTTTTTAAAAACCAATGTGCTCAAATTTAGTTATGAATTGAAATACTTTTTGGTTTTTATTTCAAATGCAGGGGAACAGCATTTTTATTCCTTTTACATGTAATTGTAATTTTGAGAAGGTAAATAGGATTCCAATTATCTGAACGTCCGATTGTCCAAAATCATCATTATTCAAGTAAAAATCAGGAGGCGGGCAGCGTAAATGGATAATAGAGGTAGACGCAGTGCTGTCACGTAGCAAGAGTTAGCAAACGCTACACACCCCGCGCCTTGGGGGGACCTCGCGCATGTGTGCAAGAAAAAACTATCAAGTTAGATAGATTTATTATACCACCCACCATCCAATTGAAATACGTAGTAGTTATTTAAAAGTGAGCGCTGGCTACACCATATACATTATGATGTTGCAAGTTGACAACATCATAATGTATATGGTGTAGCCAGAGTCCATAATACTCCACAATACTTACAGGGGAATCCCCTAATATTGTTTTCGAGGTATTTGTATAACCCGACCACGTAGAATAGTTTTCTATTGATTACCAATAGGTTATATTGAATTTATTTTATTTTAATTTTACTAACATTACATTTATTTTATTTGCTTTGGATACAAATTTTACTAAAGTTGGCTTGTAAGTCAACTTGAGTGAAATTTGTTTCTTTCGTCGTTTCTTATGTCATGTTTTTCTAGTTTTACAGTGCTTTTTGTTATTATTTCTGTTTCGCCGATCGCGGTGGACTAATACAAAATCAGTATATAATATATACTATTAACAGTATATACTATTGTTTTACAACAGTAAAATTCTACAAGATATGAAAACAGTGAAAACGAAGAAAACAATATGCATTGCAGTATTATTTTGTTCATATATTATATAAAATTCAAGAAACAAGACATGTAGGTTTTAGAGCCGATACTTATATGCGACATCTCATCGCAAAACGTCTTGCTGAAATTGCTTGTTTGGGTAAGCACGGTAACACGACGTGAATCACACTGCGACTTAACGTTCGAGTTCCAGCAAGCTTACCAATTTCATTGCCGTTTAGAGTTTCAGATGATAGACCTAAACAATGTTGACATCAATTGAGCGTAGTTAAGCAGAAAGCAACCAACCCCGATTATTACAAAAATGAGTTGTAAGAAATGCTTTTATAACCAAAGATTTATTTTGTTTTGGATTAGAAGATTATGAATGATGATGAAATGAAGATATAAAATTACCATCTATAAATGAGCAATTATTTTTTATGTTAAATGCAAACTATTTTAGGCGGTATTGAATCAAAATATCTACAAATGTTAAGTCGTAGTGGGCATAACTCAATTTCATTATTAAACAGATATATTTCGCTTCACATACTTCAAAATGTATATTTGTTTGTTTGTTTCAAATTTTGCAATCATAACTTTACCCACTTCTCACAAATTTATTGAGATTAAATTTTGTATACAATATTATGATACTTCCAGGTAATATAATATTATGATAGTTCCTGGATCTAACTCCTCAGCATTGTTGGTTCAAGGGTATTTAATGCTTGCAAAAACTTTAAAAGAGTAGACCGGTCAGTTTCGAATTAGTATTAATGATCGAGGAAAGAGATTTTGAGGTTCCAACACCACAGGTTTGATTTTATTTTGTAATTTATTTCCGATTTTATAATGTTTACTATTTTATGAACATATATCGATGGAGTCTTTTTAGGAAAGCCCTATAACATACTAGTTCCAAAATTCCAATTTTGAAAAGATTATTGGACACTAGGTGGTTTGCACGAGCAGATACGAGGAAGGTACTTTTATGTGGTTTCAGAACTAACAAAAAAGTAGAGTGTCATAATCAAGCTTATGGACTAGTTTTGGAAATGGATAAGTTAGAAACGGGAATAATGACTATAGCATGGAATGAAATTCTTGAATGCTTGCAAGTGACTAACACTTCGGTGCAGTTTTCTGATCAAGACCTTAACACAGGATACATTCTTTTATAAGTCATTGCATAGCGATGCGATTCACATTTTCAGATATAGAGGCAAACGCCATAGTCTAAATTGGTTGTGAAGAATATCAGGAAGTGACTTTAAGAAAACTTAGCGATATACTACCACCATTTTAGTGGCTCTATTACATTTGATTAAGTTGTAGAAAATCAAACACTTGGGACAATGCTTTGAAATTTATGTGTTTATTGTCATAACTAATAATGTAGTGTCTGCATTAGCTAAACCAAGAATGACTAGCGTATTTGTATTTTTTATAATATTATTAAAGAGATCTTGAAAAGAACTCCAATTATTGTTAGTTCTTATCCAGACGATATGGAAAAATAGTCTGGACAATGAACTCGTGCAATTTGCTGTGCTGCTCAAAACATATGTGGCTGCTGATATTGACAACAGAAAAAAGCACACGGCTCTGGGACTTCAATTTTACAAACTTTTAATGAAAAATTCATTAGAATCATGTTTCCCAAATGTAGAAATAGTGTTATGCATTTACTTGAATTCGATGATCATCAACTGCAGTGGAGAAAGTTCTTTTTCAACATTGAAGCATTTTAAAAAAGTGTTAAGGAACATAATGGAACAAGAATATTTAAATGACCTCACTTTAATGAAGATAGAAAATGATTTACTTAGAAATATTGATTTAACGAGTATTATCTCTAAATTTTCCCACATCAAATCACGAAAAGTCTTTTGTAAATGAGCTGTTTTATTTTATATTCTGAACTTTAATACCTAATATTACTCAATGCAAATCAAGAGCCTCTTGTTTACATTTTGTTTACAGGTCCTGCACTGTCACTGGGTAGATGATGTGGAGGGAGTCCAAAATCATGTGTTGCCTTGCACTTTATATCAGTACGTGCACTTATTTCAGTTTTACTAATTATAGAAATAAATTTTGAGTTTTCGGGTGCCCATATTATTCTATCTTTTTAGCATTTTTATCACAAAATTTAATGTACAATCTCATGTAGAGGTCACATTAGCCCTTCAGATTTGAGAAACAAGAATTTGAATTTAAAATGGATTTGTGATACAGCAGCATTTAAAGAGTTAACTTCTCTTCAAGTGATTAAATCTTTTTTGGAGTCCTATTTTTGTTACGCCCAAACACATACACACATGTATGTGTATGCATATATATCGAAGACCAATCCTAAAATATGGCATTTTATGCCTAGGCATTTTATGAGATTCGTAACTGATGTTAGTCATATAGTTTTATGTATTGTCATTTGAAGATTTGGCTAGTCATCCTTCACCATATTGTTGTCATAGGGTATCCAGCCATCAGGGCAGGTTGCATCTATTTTAACATCTCATTAACATAAGTTACCCAATTGTTATGCCGTTTCACAATACGCCTAAACGCGTCAAGATTTGCCGAATTATACAATCGTCCTCTGTGTATGTTACACATAAATTATGTTCAACAAAGTTAATTTGTTCGTTTAAAGGTCTCTTATTTTATTGCGAAATTAATTATTTACATTCTCTATTGTATAGACTACCTTTGGTTACAATCAGATCAAGTAATTCGAATCTTACTGTATTTTCTCCTAGCCTATAAAATAATTCTAATTTTTTAATAAAGCATTACTTTATGATGAGAAACATTTTAATTTTAAACTTAATTTAAAGATACGTAACCCTTTTAAGGGAAAACATTTTCCATTTTCACTGTGTTTGAGTACATACAATTCTTTCACAATAACACTGTCTAAAATCAAGTTACATTGGAACCCTTTACTTTTACAATATTCTATTGCACAACAAGCTAACTTCCATGCTTTCAAAGTATGAAATATGCCTTCCATATAACATGCTCCCCATAAAGAAATTTGTATACCAGAATGAAAAAAATTGAGACTAATACTCATTAAACATGTTAAACAATTGTGTAACATTTTAATATAGTTTTTTATTTCTTATTTAGAAAAGCAAATTAGCTTGCTGGTTATTTATATATGGAGAGTGAAGCTTAAAAAAGTACAGATATAAAGTATATTTGTAGGGCATATCTAATATTATTGATATCTTTTAATCACAGTGGAGGGATATATCAATTTATCATTACCATAACATATAATATTTTGTAATTATATATGTTATTGACATATGATGTTCCAGGATAGTCTGCTGCTTCCTTGCTACTAGGCATGCGACAATCATTGTATGTAACACTCCTACAATATAAAAGTGAGAATATGGAAGCAAAGTTATTGTGGAAATCGACTATACTTACAATTGAATAATAAATTTCAGAATTATCATTATTTTTTATAGAAATGGCAAAGCATTTTGAGCACGAGCATCCCAGGGGTTAATTGACGAGTATTTATAATTATTATAAAAAATTATAAAGTCTAATAATTACACTTACTTCTTCAAACTTCGTTGTTCCTTCTCTAGTGGTTGTATGCGTGCTAGTGCAGTCGCATACGCAACATTGGCGTGCACCCATGCCGCAAGCGGAGCACAAGCTGCAGATGCACGTTTAGCCGTCTTCTCATTGAACGATTGTGCACGTGACTGTAGGAGCTTTTCTACAGACAGCAGGTTTTCTGGTTTTATATGGCTTGCATCAAAAGATCTGTTTGTAAATAAGAGTTATTTATAGTTCTCAAAAATAAAGTGAAAGAAAAGAAAATAATTGAGAGAGGTTTCGCAATGCTGATCGTGGGGTGTAGAATTGAAGGGAGGTGTAACATTAAATCATATATCTAGTAATCAAATTAGTCTATCAGCTGTGCAACATCTTTTCAAACTAAAACTTTTAATGCACAGTAGGCAGTAAGCTGGCTCAGACAAAATGCGTGTCAGTAATGACATTATATTAAATGAACATATTATACCCTTATAAAATAAATGAAAAATATGGTTTCGATTATTGAATATATAATTTACAATAAAATTGTATACACACATACAAATATTGGATAGCAAGGGCAGAACAATGAAATATCAAGTCAAAAGCATATATATACAAGAAAAAAAGAGATACTATGTTTATACTATGCCAATCGCATTAAATCATGCCATAGGTAATGGCAAATAAATGAAAATTTAATTCATGAGATGATATTTTTTGTATATACAATACATTTTTTGACACACAAAAATGTTGTTACAAATCGTAGAAGTTCACAAAATATTAGTCAAATTGTGTGAGTAATAACAGAGAGTTTTGTATAGTTGGTATAGCAAGAATTTATTTTCAGATTCCTTTCAAAAATATAAAACGAAAATAATCTGCAACATTTTTTAATTTGAGCTTTTATTAGGGAATAAAAATTTAATTTTCCCCAAAAATTTCGTTCATGTTCATAATTGCATTTCGATAGCGACTACATACAAAGAGACACCTAGATTTTTTGCAAAATATCTTTCATTAAACAATATAATCACAAAAAGTCCTTCGGCCTTAGTAAAGTAATTAATAAAAAATCTTAATATTTTTCTAAGCAAATGGCATCGGAAAAGTCAACTGCACAATTTCCGGTGAATTGACCAAAGTACAAAAGATCTACTGATTTGTTTGCGTTTACATTGGTGAGGCGTGCATGGGCGGCAGTCACTCACAAGGCATTCTTACGAGGTTTGGTGATAGATTTGTAAACATAAACATATTCACATAAATTGATATCATTTCATATCATTAATTAATGAATTATTGTAATAATAGTAATTAATGTGACAAAATGTGTCTATTTTAAATTCTTTTAATTTTATATAGATCTATATACCACAAAATGGTGCAGTGTAGCTGAATTATTGGTCATGTTCATCAAGAAAAAAAAATAACGTCAGTAAGTTCTATGAAGAACGCTAGATTTTTATTGCCTTACTTATTAGTCAGCATAAGATAACATTTCAATAGAAAGATTTATTGATACTCATGCGCGAGCCACGAGACGTGTGTGTAAACAGTGCGAGATGTGTGTGTAAACAGTGGGCTCGTGGCTCATCTTAAGAGAGACACGTCTCACGAGACGAGCCGCGAGTGTAATTGATGCATGAGAGTTTGGTTTAGTCACACGCCTTGGAAAACCTGAAGATTGGATCTATAAACAAATCCAAAATTAGGTTGATATCATTGACATTTTATAGGTATGTGTTAAGCCAAAGGTTGGTTATTAACACAAAAATTAACTTTACTTGAAGAAAAGGGTAGAGTTAAATCAATGCTACTTTTGCTTATAGAAGGAGTCAAAATACAACCAATTACACTCATAGGTCAACGGTTGGTAACACCAAAGCTCATAAAGCTGATTAGAATTTGTTTGGATTTTCCCCGAAATAGACTACTTTTTGATGTAGTCTCAGCTTTGTATATTACAGATTCTCTAGCTGAAGCTTTGACTGATTGCTCTATACAAATTTTAAATACGAGCAGGTGAAACACACGCTACTGCTAAGACAAGAAGGAAAATTAGAAAGGCTATATATAGACAAGGAAATGGTTGTCTGCGATAATTGCAAACTTAAATGAAGTTGAGGAAGGGGGAAAGATATATTCTGGGTTCTGAATGGTTTTAAAAAGCCAAGACCTTTATGAAAATAAATACATAGAGTTATATTAAGAAATAATCTATGAAAGTAATTTCAAAGGAAATTTAAGTTTTTTGTAAAATTATGGAAAATGTTATAATTTGTCTCTTTCCAAAAAACGAAACCATGCTTTATTGGGTGAAAAAGATGCATTATATACATTTGTTTTTTTTGTATTGCGTGTTGCTAGTTTGGATGACTATACAGTAAATTATACACAAAATTATAATTAAAGTAATATTAATCTCATCATATTTTTACTTATTTTATTTGTTTTATTTAATAGAGTTTCATACTTTAACTGTAATTGTATTTGTTTAATTATATTGTTATTATTATCTTTTAGTTATTCTATAAAAATGGAAGCAAATTATAACGACACTTCGCAATATTTTCCAGAGCAAAGATATGGGAGGCTCAAAATACACTGAGTTGCTTCCAGAATGCGCTTTAGTTAGGATAGTGCTTGCTTGTCTTGCCAGGATATGGAATACTTGCTTGACTTGGGGGATTTGGAGGATAGATGGATTCTCAAGAATTCCAGTTATATTTAAATCAATAGTCTGTCTTACATCTTAGAGATCATTGGTAAAATTAAAATAATAAACGAGGAAAAAGATGACGGTTTTATAGTAAGAGCAATGATAACAAAATGAACCTCTGTTCACTATATATTTTTAGAGTCCTCTCCATGCATACCTTATATCTTCCTTAACACCACGCTTCGAGAGGAAAGTCTTCATGGAATGCCACGATGTGTCAGCAATGCCCATAAGGCGCAGTACGCCCTCTAAAACATCCCTCACTACTTCTGGAGGAGCACGGAGTGATCTGATCTCACTCAATGATTCCGGCTTTATGTCTCCTACAGCAGAACGAGCCTCCTGTATGATTGGCTCCACAGAAGCCAGTTCTGCTTCAATTGCTAGTTTTCTACAAAAATAATTCCTAATTCAGTACCAATTTAGTTTTATACTAATTGGCTTATCTATGGTGTTCTATAATGTATTGTACTATAATCATGCTTATAATTGTTAAATAGTTCGATTGATATGACACAGATTTCTATTAACTTAGTGACTGAAGTATAAAAAAAATTGTTAAATAAGGGCAAGTATTTTTATATAAAATATTTATAAGTAGCCTTTGGCTTTTTGAAAATGGTGACAGATTAGAATATGAAAGAGGTGAATAAGGATATGCTCACAGAATATGATTAAGAGATGAAAATTCCCCTTAGTGTGTGCAAGGTTTATGCAATGAGTGTTGTTTGACCTATTTTAATACTCTAAAGTCCCAAGTGATTTGACCTACTTTAATACTCTAAAGTCCCAAGTGATATAAGAGAAATATATTTTTTTAATTTAATTTACTTATTTATAAAATATTCTAAAGTGATGCTACAGAGACTCTTAAACTCATCTTGTGACAAGTTAACTCGTGTTTTATGACCAAATGGTGTTGATATAAAATCTTTCTTCATTTCTTCAGTCACATTCACATTATTGTAAAAAGAGCTACGTTTCTTGAGTTTTATGTTTTTAACTCAATTTCAGAATTACAAAAATTTCAACCGTGATAGATCATAATAGTAAGGAACTTTTCAATGAATTATAAATGAAGATGCTTGTTTTAATTGTCCGACTTGTAATTTTGAAACATACGTGAGTAGTGGAAATTGACAGTTTTTATTACAACAAAATACAATATACTTGCAAACTTGTGTACCACTGCACAAAGGTGATTACTATATAGCGTATCACTCAACAAAAAATTATCAAAAGCTGATATAGATGACATACTTAAAAAGTTTCATTTAAATTCATTATATATAAATATTGAAGAAGAAAAGGCAAAATAAAAAAAATTAGAAAGGTTTGCTTAGATTGTTCGATTACATGGAAAAAATGACTTGGGTAAAATAAAAGGAGTGTAAGAAAATTCGCATGAGTGAGACGAATCAGATTCAGATGACTGAATGATGAATTTATTTATAGTACGAACTTGATAATCTTACAGATAGGAAATCAAGTTCATTATGTACATAAGACAAAAAAAATTTGGTAAATTTAAAAGTTTTTTAACAAAACCTATTCCAAAATAACAGTAAAATAGCAAGTGAGTGGATTACACCATATATTGTTACAAACCACATATTTTTCCAAAATGTACTTATAAATTAGTCTAATTGGCAGGGATTTGTTAGTAGGTCCATACACCTGTTTCGTGCCAATTTAGTTCCATAAGTTTGAGTATGAAACTAAATTGGCACGAAACATCGCTGGCATGTTGGTCAGCCACTATCTTTATAAATGTAATTTTGCAAATATTTCGAGAATGTTTGAACTTAGAAAAAAATACAAGGAAAACATTTTTAAAAGAAAATTAATCTTAACATCATTTTATATATTTTTGGATAGAATAAATATTTTCAGAGTAATAGTTCTACAAAGTGTTAATTTCTAGTTTTTGCAAAATAATCGTAAATGTTAACAATAGTTACTAGCAGAGCGGTAGAGCCAAAAAATTAGCTAAGCTTTTGTCCAAAGTTAATAGTTTATGAACTATAATGCGTTAGTTGAATGGTCATCCTATGTCTTAGAATGAATAATAATATTCTAACATTATTTGTGCATAACCTTGAAAAATGCACCATAAACAAATTTGTGGCAGGTTTTACCATTGTCCGCGTTGATTGGAGTTGAAGGAGAGAGAATCAATTTACCCCCATTTTTTACCATTCTGTCTTACAAAATATCGCAAGAATCTTGTTATTTACTCCAATACATAGTACAAACATTTGATTTTAGCACATTATACTGCATAAATTATTAAAATGAAAAAAAAATTATATAAATTTCTAACCAATTTAACGCCCTACAACTTTGATAATAAACTGTTAGCGATGTATTATTAGCCATTTATGATATTTAGCAAAAACTAAAAAGTACCTGTCATTCCCCTGAGATATATGCAAAAAGCGTTTATCAAAATGGCGGTGACCCTCCTACACTCCACTATCTAGTTTGACACTCAAATGGGCCCCCTAATAAATTCCCAATTTACAGTTTGGCAAAAAAAGGAAATTATTCTCATTGCACATTTGATGTTCTCAAAACAAATTTTTTGGCAGATTAGGTCAATACTATGGTTACAAATTATTTTCAAAAAAATTTAAAATTCACTTCTTTCTCCAATTTCTTAGTTAAACAAGACAAAAGGGAATGGATAAAGAACAGTGGTTAATGTATTTTGATTTATGCGATTTTGTAAATTATAATACATGGTGCTGTGCATACATTTACTTTGAATTTTTTTAAAACTAAGTGTAATTTTGTTTGTCTTATAATAAAGCCATTACTGTAAAGAAACATTTAAAACACACTCGTCAATAAAATGGAGTTTCATGGTTTATTTTGTTTTAAAAACCAAACACTAGCGTAGTCCTCAAAAACAATCATAAGAAGAATCAAGTAAATAAAAAATTAACCTGGTATGTAACTGAGCATTTTCTAACTCAATATTTTTCTTGAGTGTTTGCATTTCCTCCTTCTGCGATGTGGCAGATTGTACAGTGGCACCGATTTGATTCAGAGCGTGATTCGCCTTCTCTTGTTTCTCCGAGAGAGCTGATTCTTGCTTTGCTGCATCAGATTTCAGGGCATTCACTTCTTCCCTTGCTTTTGTTAGAGCTGCTATTCCTGCCTATAATTAAAAATCAGATGTTTTGTTAAGATAGACATGGTTATTGATAATACAAACAAATTTTCAAAACAAAATAGGCATTTCTATTTTTTAAAATAGAAATGCCTATTTTGTAGGACCTATTGCCAGGAGAATAGTCGTTATTTTCCAAAGAGAATGACAATTAGCACACAATTCTTGATACTATCTTTTTACTTTTGAAAATAAGTAACATTAACTTTTACAAGGAACATATTCCTTATTTAGGTGTAAAATGTTAAATAAATAATTATATTTCAAATATATTTTCCATTTGAAATAATTTTATTGTTTACAAGTGTATGAATATATTAAGAACATTATGAGTGATATTAAAAATGTATGAGTGATATTAAAAATGTTATCAATTTTTAAAAATACCAATTTCTCACCCGATTTTCAAACATGTTTAGGTCCTAGAGCAAATGTTTCCTACTTAGATATAAAGAAATTTCAGTCACGATCATGTTTTATAACTCCGAACATGACTTGATGATAAAAATGAGATATATTTTTATAAGTATATGTCTTCAAAATTTCATTAGCTTAAATTTGATATATATAATGTCCTATATCTTGTTTTTAAGTTGCATACACAAAACTGATAAATATAGGACGTAGAGAATTGCAATTTCCAATACTCGTATATATTTCAAGCATCTTCATTTATAATTCATTGAAAATTTCTTTACTGTTATAATCCACTATAGTTGAAATTTTTGTAATATTAAAATTGAGATAAAAATATAAAAACCAAGAAAAGTAGGTCTTGTTAAGTTTGTAAGTAAACAGCAATTGATTATCTTGTTACATAAACAAACGGATGTGTTTAACAGTTATTTTTAAGTTTGTAAGAATCAAGTATATTGTATCTTATATCATTACCACACCAATTTTTTTTCCATGATTTGACACCTCACTTTTTTCACAATGTTTATGAATTTTTTTCGAGTATTTGTATAAATTGTTTTTGATCATTTTTATGTAATTTGGTTTTATATAACTTATAATATTTCTTTTGGAAATTTGACATTATTTTAAATGAAAAATTAGTTGTGAAATAATAGAAAATAGAGCGAGAAATAGGTCTTTTTAAAATTTGACAACATTTTTGATAAATCTTTATACATTTCTAAACAATAAAATTATTTCAACATTTAGAAAATTTCAAAATCTTTTCCAAAATGTGTAACTGTCTACAGCTTGTTTTCATTGAAGTAGTTTCTGCAATTAATTATTACTTAGATTTTGGCAGTGCAGCTCTAACGAATTTAACTTGTTTCGGGTTTTCTGTATAAATGAGCTAAATAGCGCCCAGGTCCTAGAGGGTTTAATGAAATTAAAAGTTATCATACTATTCAAATCAAAAATAAATTAAAGAAAATGTACATTTTCCATGCATCCTTTACTTAGTAATATTGTAGTTGAACAGCCTCACAGCCAAAATTTAAGTCCATAGAAAAAAAGTTACGGCTTTTTCCAATATTCCATAGTATGTAGTGTAATAATATTCTCGCAAGACCTTGATGATACTCTCTTTAAATGTTTTTAAGTGTTAGTGAAGGTAAAGAAAAATCAATTTGTTCCCAAACTCAGTCTAAAGGTGTGTCTGCAACACAGATATTGATGATATATGAAAAGAACTTTAACCTTTATTTCTACTTCTATATGTATTTTATAGTGGATTTCTTTAATGCCTTCATTGTGCGAGTACATAGGCATAACTACGGCAAATTGGTATTTATAATCCACCAGTGCCGGTGCAGTAAACGGCAGCAGTGAATCCATTATGACGAAATCATAAGCATAGAAAAGTTACAATTCTATATCACTTATATCTTTGTAGCGCGTGCAAATTTAGGCTGAGTTTGGAGATTTGAATTCATTTTTGTTTATCTCCATTACCACCTAAAAATATTCAAAGAGAGGCCGGACAACTTGCTGGCTCACCCTGAAATAACCCTAAACTAAATTATATTAAGTCGTACAAACAACTTCATGATATATGGAAGCATTTCATTACCTGCAAAACCTCCTGTCGCTTTCTAAGCTTCAAGCTTTTATCGCTCCAGATGTGAAAGTAGGATTTAATAAAACCTATGTATCGAGCAGGTGTACGCAAGAAAGGCTGGTCCAGACTTAAAAATATGTTTGTGAAGCCATTCATAAAGTCAACCTCCTTTATACCATCGAGTGTTGTGGAGCCTATATTTTCCTTTCGTAACCTTAAAAATGTAATAGAAATTTGAAATTAAATATTCTTATAAATCTATACATGTTTCACACAATTCATAACCTCATGTTAAATGACACCCACAAAAGTTAGAATTACAATCATTAAAAATTCTATCAAGACAAACTTAGAGAAGTCTGATACAGATCATAATAAGTAATCTCAAATACTGTATATAAGCAACTTTATTACCTTTCAATGACCAATTGCGGCATATTCTCTAGCGTCTCATCACACCAACATTCCATCCAAAGTAAATGGCATTGTTGATATATTATTGGGAAGTTCTCTATTAGCTTCGAAAGAGAGTCCTGCTTTGTATCCAGTAACACGACTAATCCAAGGTTCTCCTTTACATCTAAAAATTTCATACCATTAAACATGATATTTGTTAGAGTTTTTACATTGCATTTCATTGATAATATACGAGTATGTCAGCATTTATGGCAAATAATATCGGCCAATCAAAATTTAATTGATTTGACTGCCATAAGAGACAGTTACATTTTGTTTAATAAGTAATAGTAGTTTAACAAAAATTGTGAAGTTTTTTGACTCAATTTTAAAGAACCTTTCTCCAAAATTGAGTCAAAAACGTAACTATTTTTAACAAAACTAAAATATTAGTCACAAATTAAAAATATATTCATTATGTGTATAAAATATATTTATTATATGCAATATTAATATTGAATTGTCCATTGTTAAAAAGGATATTTGTTCAGACTATGACATTGTTTTTAAGTAAAGAAGGATATATGAAAAGATGAATACTCAGACATATAGACATAGAGACATTACATTTTATAACATACCAGTTACCACATTATTTATACTTTATGGTACTCTTAATCCACAATTAAACTTAATTTTTCCATTTTTTGATCAACTTATTTTAATACACTAATGAACAAAGTAGAAACATTATGTTCATAATACTATGATAGTTGCTGTAGCAAACATTATGTTTTTATTACTGTAAAAATACTGCTCAGACTCATCATATGCAATCAAGATATTAAAATGCAGATACATTTAAAATATATGTTTTTCCTTAAATAATTTTAATTAAACCCCTCGAGTTTAATTAAACCCCACAGGTCACTCTTATGTAACATGGGCATGCGCACCATGTCAATAAAAGATATAACACCAAAGATATAGTAGACCAATAAGAAATATACATGAGTGTAAAAAGTAAGAAACAAGATGAAAAAAATTCCCCACTTTTTAAGAAAAAGTAAAAGCTTTTATAAGCAATTTTTGTTTAACCCTAGAAAAGTATAAACCATAATTAAACCGAAATGTGAATACAATAATCGCTTAACCTAATAAAAATTTGTTATTGTTTTAGTGAGCTTAAAACTTGAAGATATCTACGAGTATATAAAGATTATCTTTTCATTCACTTTCTTATGATGTATAATTGTATATATGTTTATCTCATTTTATGGAAATACTTACATTTCGACCGCATAAGTGTGGCTTATAAGCAACACACACATTCGAGGGGTTAAGTATAAATAAGATATATACATTTAATATTTTTTATAGTATTGGGTGATTATGAAAATATCTCAAGATTTCTCGAATATAACCCTAATTGTTATATTCCTAATGGTTATAATTAATAACTAGTAACATGCAAACACGAACAAATGAATGACAGTAATAATTTGATAAAATATAGGTTACAGATTTAATTGAAATAAACAGACCAACTGTTGATGAGTATGTCAGATTAAAACAAATGCTATTTATTTAGTTATAGTTTCTTCAATTATGGAAATTATTCAAACCGAAAAGCTAAAGTGATTTCCTAAAATCCACCCTTATAGAGGTACTAGGCATATTTCAAAATTGTGTTTCAGCTATTACCTCTAGTATAGGAAAACAACAAATAAAATAGAATTGAGATCGGGATTTTAGAAATCCATCACCTATTTTTGTTTGTGTCGTTCAGATTTAGAATCATTACATTAAGTTCTGAGAAATCTTTTTGTGACATTAAAACATGAAAGTTCACTCACTTTTAAGAAACATTTGCTTCTTGACATCATCTTTCCCATTCAGTTTTGCTTGTGACATCATCATATCTATTTCTTGATCAGAAATCAGTTGTTGAATGCCATCCTGTCCGAACCCTGTCTCAATAGCACCGAATACAGTATCGCTAGTACTGCTGTTGGCTCCTTCTTCTACCAGTAATATACTCTTGCAACTATCAAAACCTGATGACATCATTGCCTAAGGAAAACATTTTTATAATACTTTGTTAATATATAAGCATATATAAAAAAAGGTTTTTATAAAGAACCTATCACACAGCAATTTATTTTATATTTTACTTAATATTATTTCTTCCGCACTGAAAATAACTTTGTAGTTAAGCAACTGTGCTCCTAATTACTGTGTATTCTAAACTTTGATTACTTTATATAAATTTGCAACTAAAACAAAATATTGAAAAAATAGAAAAACATGATATATAATAAAAATTGCAAATGAAAACAATTACAAAAGTAATCAATTTCTAGAATATTAGATAGTGACCACCCAATACAATAACCGCATTTCCAAAATCACAAACAGAACAAAAAAATGTGAACTTAGGCTTGATAAATTTGAAACATCTAAATTTTTTTATATTGAAATATTTTTATTTCACCAAAATGAAAATGCAAAAAAAAACAATATTCAGATAGTTGTTAATAATAAAAGAAACAAAGCTGATACAATATAATTGAAATAATACTACATCACGTAGTTTCATTTAATTGTGAATAATGAATTTCTACAAAATTAACGCCAAATATATTCAATGCTGATACACTAAACACATGTAAAGTAGCGTGTGTGTAGTGTAGTAGAGAGGGAGATGTTAAGTCGGAACGCGCTGACAAAGCACGATGCTGACCACATAAAGTCGAAAAGAGCTGACAAAATGCAAAGCTGGCCAAAGGGCACGTCGCGACACACCATCAGAACGTATTAACTCCTATTCATACACACCATTAGATGTTTCACATCAAAAACTGGTGACGATGAAGAGATTCCAACAAAGAATTGAGTAATATTAATAAACGCACAATCGGAACTCACAGGCAGACATGGTATGTAAAGGTAATAGATAAAATAAGGGTAAGGTAAGTCACTCTAAATTGTAAACAAAAAGACGAAATGATACTTTTCTCAATATTTTATTGAGAATATATATACATTAATATGTTTATGTAATGTTTCAGAAGATATAGGAATATTTTGTAATCTAACCTATCCCTTTAAAACAATATTCTGTTCAATGTTTCTGAAAATCCATTTCTTTGATTTTATTATGGACATCTACTCGTATACACATTTTTGAAATACTAAGGCCCTATTATTTAATATGTAGTTAAAGTAACTAATTGTCAAAAAATGTGACAATAGGATGTTTTATGACCCATCATTATCACAACCACTGGTTAACATTTTTACAATTCGTTATATATTTTGACTACTTACGAGTGGTTGGTCAAACAAGATGGCAGATATCTAAATTCTATACCAACAACTGATTCAAGTCATTTGTCAACTTGACATTTTAAATTTCTTTCAAAGAAGAGATTCTTATGAATTTAAGTATTATTCTTCAATATTGATGAAATTTTAATTACGGTGATAAAAAATAGTAATTTATTGATCCAACCAAAAACTACCAATATTATCATGAGTATTGCAAATAGAACTTGGAGATTGTTTAATTGGTTGTTATCAAAAAGCAAAAGAAATCATTTTCTGGTTATTTTATAAAACGTTAACGCTCCATTTCTTATATAAATTACGTTATTTGTGTATATTACGTTATTGTGACATACACAAGAATGATCAAAGCACCTCTATTTAGTATACACAAATTATTTGTATTTAGAACTATTCGTACTGATACAAGAAGAATTTTTCACAAGCATGGTACAAACTGCAAAGATATTTAGACTACCGAAACAGAAATATTGCAAAAAGCGAGACAGTTTAAACATTTCCAAATTTTCAGAAGTTTTTATTTATTTTATGTATATATATATATATATATATATATATACGTATATATATATATATATATACGTATATATATATATATATATATATATATATACGTATATATATATATATATATATATATATATATATACTAGCGTGACCTGTGCGAAGTCTTCGCATTATTTATTCCATTATGAAGCTCAGATGACAAATCAAACAAATATTTTACTAAAATTGACATATAGAGGCGCAAGTATCAAAAGCATTGAGCTAAAGCACCACTTTATTTATACGTGAGTGGATTTGAAATTAAACAAAAATTTTACCGACCGTCAATCATATTGACGTTGAGCCGTTAGATGGCAGCATTGCTGTTTTGTGTATATAATTTTAATAATTAATTAATTTGCAAAAACAATAGCAATAATAAATTTTTTAGTTGTGGATTCCGGTAGAGCAAGCAATTATCTATAAAATGATATATAATTTATGTGGATTAGTTGTGAGGTTTTTTCTAAAAAGGGAGTGTAACATCTTAAAACCTTAGCGTATTAATATATATGATGATGATATATATATATATATATATATATATATATATATATATATATATATATATATATATATAGTTAGTCTAACAAAAGTAACCCATTGACTACGGATCAAACAACAGGCCTAGGAAAATCATATATTAAGTTTGTGGCATTACCCATAATTTATTAGAAGTTTTACCAAAATCTGAATAAATTTAGAGGCATAGAATTAAATATTCCCTAGCATAACACGAAGAGCACAATGTAATATAAGTATAACCAAAATTGAGCACTTTTATTTCAGAACCTAATAACCATGGGTCAATAAAAAATATTTCATTATATATTTTATAGTTCAAATTACATATTAATATGTAAAGAGAAAACTTTGTACTCCTTTTTAAGCATATTGCGCACGCGGAGGAGTGTGAGATTTGGCAGACTTAAAGTTTATGTGGCAAAGAGTGCAGAAAGCTAAAATTTATATATAATATGTGTTAGAAATACATTAAATTATATATTACAAACAGATTACAAGATTCATTGTTTATGTTCATAATGTCAATGTCAAACACATAATAGTCTGTAATCAAATAGATGCACAGAGTAGAGATTGTCGCCAAAGAAGTTTAAAATGTCAGATTGACTGAATAAGTTTCACGTAAATTAATAACGATCAAACTTAAATATTTCACGAATTATGGTCGAATTTCAACCACTGGGCGACCACTAGTTTATAATAATTATATATGGTTCAATAACAAAGATCCAAAAAAAACAAAATAAAATCGGTATGTGGTATAGTGGACATTGAAGTGTGAAAACTTTTGGTTATAAGAATTAATAAAGGCTCCAAAAATTCAGAAAAAAAGATGAAAACAAAAAAATCTTTTAAATAAACAAAGTGAAATATTTATTTCACTTCATTTAAAAGCAATTTTAAAAAATCAAAGACGCAGTAATGGCATATCTCCATGTAGAAAATCACTATTTGAGCCACTTTACAAATTTGAAAAATAATTAAGGCACATATATTTATCAAAGTAGCTTCATTGAAAACAGAAAGTATATTACATTCTTGACTTGTGTCTTGAATTCATCTCCAGTCCTCACATGGTACACTTTGGCTGGAAGCAGTGCAGCAGCCAGTTGAACAGCAGCCCGGCGACCCAAACCAACAGGTCCAATTATCACCAACACCTCTCCGTTGGTCTGTAGATAAACAAGAGCATTAAATATGATGAAGAATGATTAAACCAGATGTTAGCACAATGACTTGATCATCATGCACGTTTATTTTCTGTGTAGTTCATTGATCAATACAATCCAGTTGAAAAGTTTAGACGTTTTATAAGTGTCAACAATTTTCGACTGGATTCACATTGATATCAATGAGGTAACCTGATCCAAATTGTGATGCCTTTTTGTGTTTTTCAGTATAAAAAAACCGACGTCTATGCCCTAAACATAAGATTTAAGTTCCTTTAGACTCGTTATTTATAATTGTTTCCAAACCATCATTCACAAGACATATATATAAAAAATAATAATTATACATAGCACTAATAAAAGTTTTTAGCAATTTTTTAAATAAAAGTTATTTTTAATTACATTTTACATTGTATTCACTCATAATATATTAATGCAAAAAATTTATTTTGTAGAAAACTAAGAAAATATTATTGAAGACTTAAAAAATATAATTAAAATAGATCTAATCATTTCAATATCAATGCAAAAAGTAATAATATATTAAATTCAAAATGAAAATAAATAATACTATCTATGCCCCACGGTTTCACTCATGTAAAATTACAGTTTCACTGTCAAAACTATTATTATTATCATTACTGTTACTAAAAACGCTAATAGTGTGAATGATTAAAATTTATCACTTTTTAAAAATATTTTCCATGTATAGATTTCATCATGTTACAATTTTATTATCTACATAAAAAACCATCGAACATTATTACTGAAGTTTTAATTATATTAGCTTATTCAGTGTTTTTTAATTAACTTAGCTCAGCCAAAACTTATCTAAAGACTAAGCTATTTTAAATGCATAAAAAATAAAGCAGTTAAGTATGAGAAAAATTCACACTAGAAAAAGTTGAATGTTATTTTTCAATACGAGTATATTGCCTAGTAAAATACATATCACAGATGTAAGACAAATAACTTTATTGCCTTTATTTCTTAAATGTATTAATATAACCAAAACTATTTAACTTTCTAGTATTTACAAAATAAAACTATCATGTGGTCAAAACTTAAAATAATTATTATTCCGTAATATCGTAATTAATCTGGATATTTTCGTGAAATTTCATTACAATTGGACTTAAATTGGAAGAGTTATGATGCAGTGACATACAGATGGATGGACAGGCAGACAAGACAAAATTATAGGGGCACAGAACCCTAGAGCAATGCATTTTTTGAAAAACTTTTAACTGGCAACTCTTACAAATATAAACTTTAGTTTTGTGAAATTTAATAAGTTAACTCTAAGTTACATTCGTGAAGTTTCATAGATATTAAATTTAAAACAGTTTATCATTGAATCAAAAAATAAAACACAATAATGAAACCTTTTACTCACCGTTCTAGATATGGAACAGCATAACTCTGCAATTTCAGGACAAACCTCAGGACCATACTGCCCAAACACATTCAGCTCACTCCCTGTAACTGTAAATATATAATTATATTTACAATGAATAAGCGATAATGCCATTTACTAATACACATATCTTCATAAATTTAGATGCTTTACCAATAGACATTATAACCCACTGAGGACATCTCAGTTAACAGTTCACATGCAGACTTGGTTCTTTTCTATAATTGACTTGAACAGTTCTATGTCTTTACATGGAAGCTCATTCTCTTAATTTGTTTCTAGGCGACATTAATAGACATCCAAATCTATTAATGTCGCCTAGATATAGCCATCCAAAATTGTTTTAATTAAACTAAATTTAATTGATTTAACTAATTGTAACAGAAGTAATCAACAAATTTATTGTGAACACCTGGTTTGTTAAACGGGTTCTTACCCAATGTTTCAATATAGATTAGATCAATATTATTTACTGTCGTTTATATTTCATCTTCTCTACAACTGGCAAGACCAATAATTTATGTCAATGTGACTCACACTACAAACTATTATTGTTTTCTTTTAGATGTACAATTACTTCAATGCCATATTTAACAGGCAAGATTTTTTATAGTATGCTAGGATATCTTTAGCTACTATTAAAATATTTACCAAAAGAAAGTATTACCTCTAACTGATTCGCCTATATACGTTGATTATATATAATCGCAAGAACCTATTCTAGAACAGCAAACGACACCCAAACATTAGACATTTTATAGAAGCAATAAAATTCGACTGTACATGGAATAATGTACAGCTTATAAAAAAGATTATATGGAATAATTTGCTTTCATTGCCTTTGTATTTTTTATCGATTCACACTCTCAATGTAAGAATCAAACCATTGTTTTTATTTATTAGAAAGTAAATTTGTACCAAAAATTGTTTTAGGCTATTGCGAGAGTTGTTTGATCGGTTTATTTTTAAAAAAGAAAATTGATATAACAGAATTGTTTTCATTTAAGTTTCTTATTGCAAGGAATCTTTGTTATATTTTTATTATGTTATAATTTGAATTTTTTTCTCACTCGACACTTAATATAAAAATAGGAACTAAACTTGTCAAATATTGAATTTAAAAAATTAATAAAATATGAAAATAAAAGAAGTATAAAATTTCCATAAAAAGATGATTAAAATTTGAAATTTGGTACTGTTCCTTAATGCAAGGAATCTTTTGATATATTTTTATGTTATAATTTGAATTTTTTTATCACTCGACACTTAATTTAAAAATAGGAATAAAACTTGTCAAAAATTGAATTTAAAAAATTAATAAAATATGAAAATAAAATTTGAAATTTGGCACTGTTTTCTGGAGTAAAAGCACTAAATTGTGAGTTTGCAATTAATTGTTGTTTTTACGAATACAATATATTTTAAAATACATTGTTACATATAATAGGTATTCGTAAAAACAACAATTATATTCGTAAAAACAACAATAAGTACCCAATATATTTAAACAATATATTTTAAAACTATCATTGTTTTAAAATATAAGAAAAAGAATGAAGTCAACTTTTACAGTACCCCACCCATTAAGATTCATAATATGTATCTAGGTATTTTTTTTAATAATTTATTTTAGGAACATACGTAAATATCGGAGAATGCTTACTCAATTGATTCATAGTTTTCTGCAAAGTAGCAGTCCAAATTTTCTCTTCTGTGAGCTCCATGCTGACATAATTGTTAGTGAGTACAGTCATAAAACAGCTATCCGCTTTGGGTGCGAGGAAATACTTCTCAACCATGTTTTGATAAATATTTTTTTCTTTCTGTGTGACCAGTCTATTTTTGAAAATGTCCGCCGCTTCATTGCATATTGCCTGTTTTTAAATACCCAAATTATTATCATCAATTTTAGTTTTCCAAGTCCATCAGTTATAGCTTACATATTCACGTTAAGAAAATTATAAATTTTCTTTCCTTTCCCATGAAATGCAATTTTTCACATACATATTAGATTTTGAAATGATTTTTTTTTATAACAAAAATATTTCTTATATTACTGTTTTTATAATGTGAATACAGGGATTGTAACTTAATTTCACTATGGAAATGCCCTTCCCCAGACATTATGTATATTCACTATTAAAATTGAAATAATAAATGCTAATCGCCTGTAATAATCTTCCTTGCAAATTGTTTTGTATAATTGAAATAAATGATAGTTAACAAAAGGAGAAAAAATTGATACTCTGGAGAGATTACTAAATTGATCTTTTGTGATTAGTGGTGGTGAATAATCGGACCAAAACCTTTAAAGATTATACTTGTAAAAATTATTACTAGCTCGTTGTCATTGAAAAACGTTTGGAAGAAGACATTTTTTATTTAAGGCAAAATAAATATATTACACAAAAAAGCGTAATAGGTGAGACAGTTGTTCCCTTGAGGGTTAATCACATAATCATTGGGTGACTTATGAAATCAAGACAGAGATATGTTCTACTTTCACTGAATGTGACATAATTACTAGATACGTTGTATAAAATGATGATATTACACGTAATGTGTTTTAATAATAAGCCCTTCCAAACCTTGCAATGCCATTTAGACTGCGTAGTCCCAGTCTTACGGATTTCCTGTACTTGTGTGTCTACCAGAAAGTATGTTTCTATGCATATATGTTCGTAACTTTTACTATATTGTATAGTATATATAAGATCTATATGTTCGCACACATACATTCTAATTCTCATAACCACTTTAATTGATACAACTTTTAAACATATTACGATTGATAGTGTCTGGTCACGACTCTGCCTGCATGTGCATATACATATTTATTACTTAACGGGTAATAATTTTATGGCCACTCTTTATTATTCGCTCCCACTATTCATAATAAAGGAATGGGACATAAATATAAATACAGAATACTTGGCACCTTCCTCGTACATCATACAAAAAGGTGGTTGGAATTTTAACTACAGCTACTTTTTTATTAGAATTGATTGATGGATGGAGTTTAGCGCCATCTGATGTTTTTGGGTGTTCTTTGTTCATTGCACATCTTTTAAGTGGGACAAAACTGAAATCAGCTGATCAATTAACCGGACAAAACTGAAATCAATTTTGTAATCTCTCCAGAAGATCTAACTAATTTTTATAATTCCTTTTGTGCGAGAATCAAATGTTTGTAAAGTTACAAAGAAGATGGTAGAAATATGACAAAAGACTATAAATTGTTAAAATTAGGGAAAATTACTGTAGAAAAACAACAACATTTGTTTACTTATACATACTTTGCAAAATAATAGTGAAAATGTTTGCAAATTTTAACACTTTATAATTATACGCTATAATTATACACGGTAGATTGTACAAAAATATTTACATGAAGGAGATTATAGAAAAGTTAATGCTTTACAAAGTGGATATACTAAAACAATTTGTATTAAAGAATAGAATTCTGAAGAACGAGACATAATGTCTCATTTTTTAAAATACTTCTATACAACAATTTTAAGAGAGATTAGAATATTATTTTACAATCATATGTAAAAGCAATTGAAATAATATTAAAGTCAAAGACTTCAATAAATTGGGCTACTTCAATAAAAAAATATCGATGCGCCTTTAGTCTCAAGACCTTAATAACTTACCATCATCAATGTCTGTTTTGAGTTCGTTTTGTACAATGCCAAACTCTCGCACCATCGTGTCAAGGCGTTTGTATACCATTTATAATGAGCTTGAGATGTAAAGGTTGCACTGACCTAAAATTTGAATAATTCTTGTAATCAAGTTAATAATTGTGCAAGTATCACTCTCTATTTATAAACACCTTTGTAACTTCTTATCTATGTTATATGTAAAAATTCCTTTAACTATTTGTCATCATTTTAATATAAATATAAATTTTAAATAGTAATAAAAATAATATAAGTAGACTAATCTTGAATGGTGTAAGTATCTTTATTTTCCACTCTTTTCTTTAATACAGTGTATACTAGTCAGAAAAAATGTTTAGAAATGGCAGACAACATCTATACATATAATAAAATCGTGGAAAAACTGAGTCTGTACATTGAATATTTATACGTAAAACTAAGTTTTACCTCCTAGAGACACAGTACTAAGCCTAAAACAACAGTTTTTAGAATTTTCGTCTGTCAATTTGTTTATTTGTCTGTGCGCACCCTCACTCCGCATGCCAATCTCCGTAACGGCTGAACCGATTTGGATATAGTTTTCAGTGATGATCAAGTGAGCTTGGGCTAACATTTAGGCTTGGTTTCGTTTCAATTGGTTCACAAATAAAAAAGATATGTCAATCTTTAGTTTACATTTGTTGTGAATGCTTACTTTAAAACCAGTGAAATCCAAAAACCAAAACCGTCCATTAGCTTTTTTAGTAAACTTTATGCTTTTAGGTATATATCTGTGAGAAAAAAAATAAAAAATTTTTCAATAACTTTTTTTACTCAGAATTCTACACAGTCATGGGCACAGCTAGTATAACTTACCATATTATTCATGTGTTTGCTCTCTAGAGATTTTGCAATCTTTTGTATACTTTTCTAAATTTTCGTTTCTTTTTATGAAGCAATAGCTATATTAAAATGTATTTAAATTTTGTGTGTATCCCTAATACGCTCAAAACAGCTGCCTGCTAAATAAATTTTAACAGTTAAGTTATGAAAAGCCTAACTTTGTTCAAATTTCCTTTGCAAAATTTTACAAAGGTCCTACCAAATTAGTGCTGTGTTGAATCATTAATAGCATTTATGTCTTTGGATATAATCAATCTTAATTCATTTATGAGGTAAAAATCTTTGATACACACAGACAGAGTAGTCAAACAGCGGAGAAGGAATAAGAAAAGATGTTTGAACAACAATAATACAATGCTTATAAAAATTAGATGCTGGATTTAAAAATTGCATTGTAATTAAAAAAAATTATCATTCCAATCACTAATTATTTGAAGTGCCTAATCATTTACCTCCTTATATAAAGAAAACATGTTGTCGCACAGCTCCTTCATTTCATCTGAGTGAAGTTTGTAACCAATACTCTTCAAATGCCTCTCTAGATGTATATTTGTTATCTCGTAAAGTTCCCTTTCCTCTGGTTCCCTGTAAATGCAATTTACAAACCAGAAATGACTACCACATTCTAAGTAAATTTTTTTCTTTATAATATTTCAGTTATTAACTTGTTTGGATAATATCTTGGATATATTTTACTTTTATATCTGTATAGAATATTATGCAAAGCTTAATAAAGCTGGGTAATATCCTATACAGAAATAGAAATAAAAAAACTTGTTAAGGATAAGTACAACTCTCACTACAAGGGTTTCGTACACACGCTACAGGTGTTTCTTACAGGTACAGTTAAAAGTTTAAAAATTTAAGGGTGCATATTATTTACAAATATTGATAGTACTCTTTACTAATATCTATACACATAATAATATCATAAAAAACTAGAGACTCATTTTTATTACATAGAATATTTTTAAATAAAACTAAGTGTTATCTCCTCAAGACACAATATTATGCCTAAAACAATAGTTTTTTTTAACCTTCGTTGTGCACCCTAATCTTAGCAACGGCTGAACTTATTTGGATGCGGTTTTCATTGATATATTTAGGTTAGCTTCGGCTAATCTAAATACATCACTGAAAACCACTTGGGTGGTTTCATTTTAATCGGTTCACAAATAAAAATTTAGGTCAATCTTTAGTTTACGTTCATGTGCACCCTAATATCAGAACCGGCGGAAAGCTATTTCTTAGCTTCTTTTTTAAACTTTATGCTCATAGAGTTCTGAGAGAAAATGGAAAAAAATTAAAAAAGAATTCATAACAACTTTCTTACTTCGAATGCCTCGTGAGTAAAATTGCGGGCCCTGCTAGTTTTAAACATGTTGTCTGCCATATCTTTTACAGACGTAAGACAAATAACTTGTTTGTCTATATCTCTTTAATTTATTAATGCAAGCGTACTAAAATAATTTTGCATTGAAGTACTTACTATGCGTTATTAAAAATTCTCATATTTTGTAGATGAACCTATCAAGAAACTTTAATAGACAGACAATATTATTGCACTTTAATAAACCTTAATCAATAAAACCCCACTTCCTGAGAAAACATTTTTCAATGCCAAGTTCAATATATGGGGAGATACGTAAAAAAAATTTTAATAAATTAATTTTCTATATTTCACTTATAATTCTGTAAAATTTCATCATAATCACTCTTAAACTAAAACAGTATTAAAGATGAAACTTAACTGTGAAGATGAAATTTCAGTTTTTGTTATTTGGGTATAGAACCCTAAAAAGAGATAATATAGTTCTAGGTATAGTGGTTAATTTTAAACAAAGATGTTACCTATATATTATCTAGCTTTTTATTACTGCTCTCAGGTAAAAATGCTAAAATAGCGCAGTTTTCTCACTCATGACAAAACACAATAATAAAAAACGTTGAAAGCCAAACCAATTTTTTACTTTTGAGGAATTAACATCCAAGATACAATTTGTTCAAAATGTGAAATCAAAATCTAGAATGTATCATTTATTCTCTTTGAGGACTAAAATTTCTTTACAGATTTTCTCAACATCTCGGGTCAGTACCAACCTCCATATAGGATAGTATCTACAATAACATGCAATAAACCAATGGTGAAACCAAGGAAGCTGAAATTCTAGTATTTGTATATACAATCTGTATGTAATTAATTTACCACCAGCACCGGTATTTATTTTAGAAGTACTTAAACCTACCGTATTATGGTCACATTGACAGCATTAAGTAAACGGGGACATAGTTTGAAACCCTGATGAGAGCAAGTCATTACCACTTGCAGCTTGCGCAGTTTGTACCAATACATCCTGCTGTTGTCGCCCACAACTTCTGCAGCATTGCTGTCCCAAAACCCTCCATATTGTATTATCTGTACAAATAATGAACAGCACTGCATTTCCCTTAGTGTTTTAATGAGATTAAGCAAAATAAAGTTGGACAAGCATATTAATATATTTAAACCACATAATTTGTTACGCATTACAATAATCATTAATTTTCTTTACCTATGCGATGTTAATCACTAAGTAAATACACAAGTAATTGTATTTCAGATATCAAATTTTATGTTGTACATTTTTAGGTTTGTTTCGTGGCCCTTAAACTCTACTTCTATTTCACTGTTACATAGCCTCTTTCGAACATAAAAAATGAAAGTTTTTTTTAAGACTTTAGAATTTAAAGTTGCCACTTCACAGAGAAGAGTTCAAAACAAAGATTTCATATGAAATATTCTAATCTTGTGGTTGGCTGTAAGAGATTGCTTTTGTAGCAATAAGTCCACCACTGTATATTTACTTTTTTAAGCTTGTAGTAAGTATCATAAATCAATCTTCATCAATCAAAGTATAGATCTGTATTGATACTGCTACTAAAATTAAAATAATTAATAGACTCCGTCTTGGACATATCTGAACTAAAACTAAAATATTTCCCTTTTGGGGCATGTTTCCATTTTTATTCTTTTTTCTAGATTACATTTCAATTAGTTCATTGTTAGGTATTATCAAGAACCACAACAGAATTTGGACACAAATGGATGAGCTTTTATGGACTATATTTGATAACCGCTCGTTTTGTATATAACTTGAATATTAAGAATGTGTTCGGACACGAAATTGACCTTCATTCCAGAATGAACAATTAACATACATTAGCCTTTGGATACTTACACCTGTATTCATAAACAATACTCATGCAATGCGTTCACTTACGCAGTGCAGAGCAGCTAAGAGCACAGTGGGTTTTTATGAAGCTATTTACAAATATCATTTAAACTTCACTTCGTTATGCATATTTACGTATGAAAAAACACTTCTGATTAGAGCAAAGTTGTTGCGAATGACTAGATTTACTAATGTAAATCTAGTCATTCGCGACAACTTTGCTGCATTTAATTTTGTTGGTTATTTTTAATATACGCAATTATGTAAGCTCACAGTTACGATAAATGTAGAAAATTCTCATCATTTTTTAAAATAGTATGAATTTGTTACATGTGTTAATGAACAATACTAAGTAATTTGATGAATGTTCTTAGTTAAAATAGAAAGAATGGTGTAGTGTATACACAATCGTATCAAGAATTATCAACATTATATAGGTATGGGATATAAAAACAATTCATTTAACCTTGTTTATTAAAAATGTTGGACAGAAAATGCATCCTGAAAAGATAACCAATTCTATGGTTATTAGCATTATAAATGTAATTACGATGACCATCATTTGTTTCAGCTGCGTCATCTGCATAATTTACTTCTTGTCTATATTACTTATAATTTATTTCCCAACAATGACCACAACTTGTTATAATGGAAGTTTTCAAAAACGGAAACATGTATTTCCATTCCAGTTAGTTTGTTCGGTGATGGGAAGAGAGTTAATTAACAGTAGGAATTTGGGTATGCCAGAGTATCTAATAAAATTTCACTTTAATGATCCGATTCTAATCTTCTTTTTGTATGACTGTAATCAAACATCCTACTATGATGGGAAGAACTTGGTTTATCTGCAACTATATTTTGTATTTCCAATGAATATCTGCAAACAATTTGAATATTTAAAGAAAATTAGTTGTCTTTTCCTGCTCCTAAAAATTTCTGCAAACAAATTTCAATTTTAACTTAAATTGCGAGATAATCATATATTGGTTGGCGATTTAGCGCAAATTAGTTTCAATATCCTTCGTTTCATTCTGCGAACTGATTTTGTGTCACTTCAATTGTATCGCTTCATATAAACTGAAGTTAAATAAAAATTAAATTTCTTTCATTAATAAAGACTTCAAAATGAATATTGTTTTAAATTGAAGTAGGCTTATGTAAATAGACACCTATATTTACCTGAAAACTTCTGCATGATACATCAGGGTTACTCAAATGTGTCTACAATGGGCAGTACCTCTTCTAAAAGCATATCTTTTCTAAACCAATAACGCATTTTAAGTTCTTTATAACGGTGTTTTTCAAATGGGTTACAAAAATCTCAAACGATATGATGAGATAACCAGCTATTATCTTTTGCAATATGTTCGTCAACTTAATTATAGAACTCTTCCTCACTTTCGCTGTTAAATTGTGTCATTTTATACAAAAATTGGTACGAAAATTTAACACTTCAACTTCGGCAATACTATGTGTTGTGTAATACAACTCCTTCCCTTATCCTTAACAAGTGCCAAATAGTAAAAAATGTAGTGTCACAGAAGGCTATATGTTGTTTACGGATAAAATTTGAAATTTATTGCGCAGAACAAATTCGTAGTATTGTTTATGAATATGGGCTTTACTGTTTCAGACCTTTTCCAAGGTTATCTTACTGCGATCTTGACTCTGAATAAAGGGACTGTATACTGTGCATACAATGGATTTATCTTCCCGATAATATTTTTGTTGTTGGAGATATACAACACATTATAATTGTATTTTCTGTTTTTTTTATCAGAATCATGATTTTCATAACTATATATATAGAATATATATATAGTTACAAAAATCATCTATATATATATATATATATAGAAACTGGCAACTGCTCATAAATCTTTTGAAACTTATATATAGTCGAATAATTTTGTTTAAGTCTTCATCAGATATTTTACATGTTTTGCATGGTATTATTAATGTATACGTGTTATAGAGAAAAACCTTAGTCCAATCTGCATGTACCATTTTTGTTTGTTCAGTTATAACTTTTGAATGCATTGATTTGAATGCCATTTCTTACATTTAGTGTAAAGATCTTACTGCACCCACGATTAAAGTATAAATAAAAAAAATCGTAGTCAGTTTATTCTAATTTTTACATGTCTAAGAAAAATTTTAAATACAACAATGTATCAAATTTAAGTTTAACTTGATTGTAACAACTATAAAAGATCTTAGTGGGATTCAAATCTTTATCTACATAAAACTTAATGTGCATATATTCTTTATAGGTTGCGCTGACTTCCCTCAAATTTTCCACTATTCTAACAACAAATTTAAAGATCTACCCCTTCCCATTCCACACCAATTCCTCACCATCACCAAACTGTGCAAAGCTGGCTAATAACATAAAAATTAGTTTGAAAATATGAAATCATAAAACTTAATTAAATACACCTATGAAAATAAATTTTCATAGGTTTTGTCATACCTATTAAATAACAGAAGCATTACGAATATAATAAGTTAAATGGTTGTTTATTTAATCAATATTTTTTTCTAAGGAAACAAAAAAAAATTAGAGCTTGATTCATTAGTTTTACCTGTAATATGAAAGCTTGGACAGGGCAGGTTCCCCATTTATCCACTGGTGATCGGTGAAGCGACTTAATCAAAAGAATGGTCGACAATTTGCCACCACTGCCCGATTTGGATGACATATACTGGAATTCAACACATAAATACTACCTTAAATTGAAAACCAATAAAAATGTATAAAAACTCAGAATTCAAAGTAAAAATTTACAATCTATGTAAACTTCTTTTTTTACATGAAACTAAAATGTAAAAAATTCAACTTTCCAAGTGCAAAAGTGCCCGTTGTGCTATAAATATCTGTAACCTGTATACCTTTTTGAGAACTTGCACAATATGTGACGGTTCCAACATTGGTGTACATTTGATTGTTATTATAAGTGTATCTTGACTTTCTCTTAGCACGTATTCCGTTAAAAGACTGAAATTAAATAATTTTTAATTGAAATATAGAAATGCGTCAAAATAAATAACTCTTAGTAGAAAGCCATTTATTAGCAATCTTCTAAATTATACCTTCAACATTGTAACCCAAAGATAAAGAAACATTAGAGTGAAATTACAATGTTTATCTATCTATCGCATCACCATAAATTTACAACTTTTACATACGCAATTTTCATTAAATCTGACATATTTGGTCATACATAATACGTCCAAATCATGGAATTATGTGGTCAGTGAAAATATTGTGCAAGTCGGTGACAACACTACGTAAAATTACACAGGCAAGCTTAATAAAGGAATTCCTGTATTTAATAAGTAAAACAAAAAATATAGTAAAACTATTAAAAATAAACTAAACACAAAATGTCAAAAACAAAAGCTAAGCATAAAAGAAAAACCAAAAGATTTTGGTTAAATAGGAGATTGTACGCAAGTTATTAAGTTAGATAACAATACAATTAAAAACTATAAATAAAATATATAAAAAAATTATATTTTATTTGTTTTAGAAACACAACTAGTTCACTTCTGGCACCCAATACAATTAATAAATCGTAAATTTAACAATTCCTAGCCACGAGGAAATAATCTAGAATAGGAACAAAAAGAAATTGCGCTTAATTAAATTGTGTCAATCCATGAACATAACATATACTAACTTTATACCACAAGCTTTCGGTCCTACAACCATGAAGTGATTTCCAGACATTGCCCAAGAAGACATTATGTCTTGGGCTTTGGAAAGTCTTGTACTTAGCAGAAGTGATGTGTCATCGATCGTCTTTGAGGGTGTATATGTATCATCTACAGATATCAAATGCGATGATACACTGGCCCAGCTTGAAACCTATGGAAAATTTAATGAAATAAATTTACTCACAATTTAATCTTTTATTTATATCATACAATTATAGATACATTACAGTTAACATGGTGGCTAGGTGCTTGAACAGTTAAAAAAAAATAGAAAAATGGCAAGTTTAATATAATTTGTGAACTGTAATAGAATAGTTGCATAAATGCAAGATGTTATTGAATATAAAGGTCCAGAATTTTTCAATAATACAGAGGATTGTCCAATATCTATAACAATTTAACCAATGAAATTAGTACTTACTGCATAAAATACGTAGACAAAAAGGGGGAAGGGGCCTACAGTCTAGTATTACAATATGTGACGAGGAAGAGGAAGGACATTAGAACTACACAATGTCATGTATGGTTCATCAGTTTTATTTATATTCTTTAAATAAAAATAATATAATTTTTCATTTGTTTTTGTCGTGAAATAATGCAATAGGCAAGATAATCAAACTGAGTTTTAAACTTGAAACATTTTTAATGTGAATTAAAATTGTATTATTTATACACACATACTTATAAATATATCTACGTAATGTGCTTAGAGAGTACTAAAAATAAAAGTAAATATTTATGCTGTAAGACAACATCTAATTCCAAAGTTTGTCTATGTTTTATTGATAAAGTCAAAAGACTTCATGGGGAAACTTTTTGCCAGCAATGTTGTTAAAGATAACAAATACAGGTGGTCCAAAAGTCTGTTAACATTTGAATCAGCAGCTGTGTCGAGCAGCGAGGGAGAGGTGGAGCGGGCGAGGTACGGAATGTTAGAACGGTCGATGGGAATTTAGTGTCATGGCATCATTCAATGCGAAACAATGTGCGTTCTGCATACGCAAGTACTATCGAAACAATGATTCTTTGACTCTAGCGCAACCAAAATTTTGGGCTCCTTACAATATACGGCATAAAAATAAAGCTCCATCGATTCAATCGATTAAAAAATGGGTCCGAAACTTTGAAGAAACTGGTTCAACAATAGATAAACCATGATCTAGCCGACCTAGAACATCACAGGATCCCAAAAACATAGAGTGTGTTAGAGCATCTATTCGTGAACAACCCGGACTCTACTCAAAAGCAGTCTAGAGTCTAAAACGTATCCAAAACATCTTTAAACCGCATTCTACACAAGGATTTACATTTGCATCTGTACAAAATCCAAATGGTTCAGTAGTTAAAGTCTCAAGATTATGCTCACAGGCTGCAGTTTGCTAACGAAATGCTAGAGAGGTTCGCCAGCTTTAGCAACATTTTTTTTTCAGACGAAGCCCACTTTCACCTAAATGGACATGTAAATAGACAAAACTGCAGATATTGGAGTGACACCAATCCGAAATTGAAGCATCAAAAACCCCCGTATTCACCTAAGGTTACTTATGGGTCCATATTTTTGTGAAGACCAAAGAGGAAATGCTGTTACAGTGAATACAGAGCGGTGTATTGCCATGCTACAGAACTTTTTTGCTCTAGCACTTCTGGATTTTGATGGTTTCAATCAACGATCGTGGTTTCTGCAAGATGGGGCAACTTGTCACACTTCCAACGACTCTTTAAGTGCAGTTCGCAAAATTTTCAGTCAAAAAGTTATATCCAAAAGAGGTGACATTAACTGGCCACCTGGTAGCCCGGACTTATCCCCAATGGATTTTTGCCTTTGGGGATACCTTAAAAGTAAAGTCTTTAACAGCAATCCAGTGACAATTGAGGAATTAAAGGCTGTTAACAGACAAGTTGACAAATTCGGACAAGCTATACAAGATAAAATTGCTGATCTTCTTTAGAAAGCAACTTATAATAAATGAAAAAGTATGAGTTTTTTTTTTAATCAAAAATAAGTGTGTTGTTGGTTTATTAATTTTTGTATGTACTGTTTCTTCATTGTGAGATAGTTTCTAAATATGTTTAAGAGGTGTACCTAGAGGTCTACGTTTAGTTTTGGGGTAGACTCACACCTACCTCAAATTTTTATTAAAATCAATATAACATTTTCATTATACTTCAAACAATTCAAAGATCGCAATGTTTGGAATTTCTGCTGATGAACAGCGTAGAAAAGAAACTATATGAATTGCAAAACCTTGGATTTGTTGCACGAAGAATTGAAAAATATTAGTTTTGAGTTAAGTTTATATATTGGTTTTGAGTTTTGTTATATATATTTGCGACTTTTACCTAGAAATTCAACAATGCTAGAAGCAAAGTGACACGTGTCTACAGTGCCAGTGATGTTAAAAGAAACAGATTGACTGAGTTTGCCACAAGTTCGATTACTAGATAGTATTTAGCTTTCTCGTTTTAACGAGAAAAGAAGCTAGGCGCAGATGATAAGGCCAGAATACCAAATGGACTTGCAGCAGCATTCAAACAAAAAACATCATTGATGCATTGCAGTGCAGAATGTCTATTCCAGATCATAACTCGGTATTCACTGCTGGGCATAAACTAATAAGTGCGAGAGGGTCTGCGGTATTGCGACATTATTATAGCTGGGGACTAGATTTTACGTGACGTATTTTATGGATGGCTCTTTACTTATTAGATAAGTATAGCTTATATCTGAATTGCTTGAAGGGAATAGTTTGTGTTTGCCTCAAAAATATATTTGTGAATACTGCGTACTGCAAAAATAATGCATAGGATCAAAGAAACAGTTTGAAAAGAAAGAAGATGTAGCAATAAGATTAATAAAAATAAAACCAAATTCCAGGATAAATTGTCTGGATCTATATTTATAAAGATATCCTATGTTCATCTCCATAACAGACTATACGTATACAAAATATCACGGAAATCGGTTTGAGTACTTTAGGCATGGAAGCAAAATAATTTTATCCGTAGTTAGGATTTCATTTAAATATTGTCTAGTTAAAAGTTTTACATAAAACAAAATCAATTTCTCTCTCTATAAAATTAAATAAACAAAAATGGTTATTTTTGCTTGTTTGAATGTAATACTGAACAAAATATTAAAGACGCCAATTAACATCATAGAATGTTAACACTCTTTATATACAGAAACATATACTAATATTTATATTTGCCTCATCTCACCACATCGCCAACAATAGATTGGTTTTCAAGTGAAATAAGACAAAATAAACAAATGGGTGATAAAAGTAAATAAATTGCATCTTACACTATCCAAAAAAGTTTCAGCTGCTTTCAGTTTAAGGAGAGGACAGATTGCTCTTACAAAGGCAAGTCCAACTAATATCTCTGGCCCAGAAATGTCACCTGCCCCATTGCTCTCCATGGCTGAGTACTGACTCAATATTTGCTTTACCTTTATTCCAAAAGAAAAAGTTAAATTCCGAGTTACTTATTGAATATACAATTGTGGGAATTAAATGAAATCAATAGATAAATGGTATGAACTTGTGCTTACACTACGTCCAGGCTAATTTTTGACACAAAATATAAGCATTTTTGATCTCACATTGTGTATATTGTGATTGAAAATCTACACATTTTACTCTTACTTTCACTATATACTAGTGATGTTAACTCTATATACACAGTATATAGACGACAGAGACTAGAATAAAGCCCACTAAATATAAGCCAAACTTGTCTTATAAGAGTTCTGTACACACTTCGGTATAAAATTAAAAACATTTACGGGTACATAGTATTATGTACAAATGTTAATATTATTTTTACCACTTAAATAATTTCTTATTATATCTTTCACAAGTATTAAAAATGTTTTTAAAAAATAAATAACCTAGAATGATCACTATTTCTCCTGTAAACTATATATAAGGAAACTTTAGAAAATTCATCACATTCAAGATATAAAATTTAGTATCTCAGAAATAGAAAGAAGGAGAGAACAGATATGTTTTGCTCTTCTTTATTAAAAAAAATGGAGACATCCAACTTTACACTAGGTTTTCAAACGATGCTTTACAGAATATGTAAAACTTAAAAAACAAATTTGAAGAATATATAAAACTTAAAAAACAATTTTAATCCTAAGAAACTAAACATCTGGAGAATACTATTTATACAATGTATTATCCCAATTTGATAGATTTTGAAAACAGAATTTTTATAACTTGTAATTCTCAAACAAGTAGTTAAATCCTTATAAGTATATTATCTATAAAATTAAGTGTCACAAATACAATATTTAGACATAATTGTAAATAAAAGAGGGCAAATCGACAAAAGGGTCTACACTTTATTGCAAGCTTTATTAGATGCAATTAAGCAATTAAAGAGTATCCAAGCAAGACACGCTTCACATGTAGCCACATGATACATATAAATTACACGATACATATAAATTACCCTTAAAGGGACTTAAAAGTAGTGTTGTAGTTCACATGATACATCTAAATTGTAACCAATAGAAATTTAGAATCTAAGTAAACAAGGTTTACCTGTAATGTAAAATCATTTGTAAAATGTGTTCAATCACCTACACTCAAGGTGACAACTTCGAGTATCAATAAATATCAAATGTGACTTAAATTCATTTAAATCATTTAATCGATGCAACTCATTAATTTAAGTCGCCAGCAGTATTTAAATCTAGTAACAATTAGATTTTTCGATCCTGCCATTATAGCCCATTATAGCAATTTCTTTGAAAATTTCCTATTGAGATATGTGTGGATTAATATGCTTTAAATATGCTTTTAAATTTCAAGTTTCTTGTTAGTATGATTTTCATTTGAATGATTTCAGTTTAAATGATTTTCAAAAGAAACGGCTTTAACGCATGTGATGCGAGTGATTTTATAAAGGTACAATTTTTTTAGATATGGAACTTTTAAAGATATCTTCTGTGTTTCTGAAACTGTTTCTACCTGTCATTGGTTATACATTAGTTACCCTGGCATAAAGTTATATGCTTTTCAAAATTTGATTTTATACTATTCTTTCAAGTGTATGCAAGATAAATTACATGCCTGCTTTACTCCATTTACCAGATGACAAATATTGATTTGATAAGGAATGTTCTATTTTTTAAGTCCCATTAAGGGCAAGTTGAGTCATATAAAACATCGGCACACAAAAAATACTCACAAGGGATATGGTGTATATTTTGAGTAGAAACTCGTTAATGTTGTTACAGGTCCATTCTAAGAATTTCTTCAGGCACTCTTGTAGTAATGGTATTGTAATTCCACTTAGCTCGTTTCCTTGACTATGTGCATTTGCCCAAGTTTGGATCAACTCTTGAACACAACTTTCTTCTTCACTGTAAATTAAATGTAATTCATTAGTGGACTAATGTTATGTCATCTATTTTTCTATAAATTTATGATTTTCTATAAATTTACACTTTTAACATTGACAATTGACAGTTATTTTTTTATTTCGACTTTCTTTTAGCTGTCAACAAATAAAAGTTAAACACAGGACCGATTGCTTTTTAATGCTCCTGTCACTTGAACACTTTGAAATCAATAGAGTATAGACATGTAGCACAAACCTATAAACCATCACGACAAAGAGCATAAGCGTCAGTGATATGACTTCTGCAAGGTAGATGAGACCCGTGTTATTTTACGGTGTAATACATACTTGCACCACCATTGACATAGACTGTTCGCAATATTACATTTGTAAATGAACATATTAAAAACGACATTTTTGCGGTAACTTTTTAAAGCACAAGTACAGATCTACTTTTTTGCCGCATTGTGGTTACTGAACATTCACAACATGTTTATATTACTAGTAGCACATATCAAACATTTAGTTCTCACTCAATCATCGCTTTGATTGCATAGATGTGGGTTATGCTTATTAAGAGTTTTGAAAAAATATCATTTTGCATTTTAAAATGAATGTAAACTGTAATATATGATCCCAATAATTTTCCAGAGATGTTTAATTTTGATGGTAGAAGAAGATGGATAATTGTACTGTTTTTGGTGACTATTTTTTTTGTTACTGCGCTAAGGCAATCTGTTTATAAAACAATAATCCATTAATCTGTTTGAAAGCTAGCGTCTGTTTTGGTTTTAATGTAAAAATGGAGACGAGACCCATTTTATGGACATCTCTCACTCATTGCTGGAGAATCGTTTTATAAGGATAGGAACATTGTGTCTCCTCAATCTTATGTATTGGAGGCCTCCATCAACACAGTTTCACCGGGCTAATTCATTTTTGTGGATCCAGTTTCCTTTGGTATTTCATGCTGAATTGGCAACCTCCTACTGCTTTATTGTTTTGATTTTCAGATCATGGTAGATGTATTTCGTTACTTATGTATTGAGGGATGTTCATGATTGCTCTCAGTGTCTTGTTTGGAAACTTTCAATTATCTTGATATTGTGGTTACTGGCTGTTGCCCATAATTGGACACCACAAGTACAAATTGGTTTTAAGATGGCATTGTAAAGTGCCAGTATTTAGTACATGTTATGTAGTTTTATATCTAATTGTCTTAGTTTAGACTAGATATGTTTCTGCCATGATAATCATCTGTCTAAGTACATGGTGACTATTAGATTTTGTGCACCAATATACCACTTTTGTCAAATTGTATTAGGTACATGTTTCTGAGCACCGAAACTAGATAAATATAATCAATAAAAGTTTCTGCATCTCACGCCATTATCGAGATATGTTATTTCAAAGTTAGCAAAAGGATTAAATTGTTTACAGCACAACACACACCAGACACAGTACAGTGTTATCAAAAGTTATAACATATGCAGGAAATATCTTAAGGCGATTTAAATATTATTTAAATTTGATTAATAGTTCTTTCTATGAATTAAGTACTATTTTCCTTAAAAGGAAATATCAATCACACTGGTAATTCAATGTTTCTTATAATTTTTTTTCCATGAAGGTTCTGCTATGAAAACGACATGTTTCAATATAATTATGATGGAAGAAATGTGGAATATAAAAAATATTTTTAATGAAAAATTAATTATTTCCCTATAATAAAGACTCAAATAAACAAATTTACAGATTATTTATGTCATGTATTTATAATATGAACCTAAAAAAATTATTGCAATTATCCAACAGCATTAACCATATTATGTTGCAATAGGGTAGTTTACTACTCCTAAACTTGCTGTTTTTTAAAATTTAGTAAATATCTGCACTCCCCATCAGTTGTTTAACATGATGTTATAGTTTATGAAATAAAACAAAAATTGGTCCAATATGCTGTTCTCAAAAGCAACATTATATAGTAATACTGATTTTGCTTTGTACCTCAAAAAAATAATGCCCATTCTAGATATGGTAGCTGGTGATGCATGCTCCAGGCTGTGCGTCTCAAATATGAAATTAACGTTTGACCCAAACTGTATGCGCCAACCAGACGGCAATGTCAACAGCCTATTGTCATCTAACACGGAATTCAACGATTCTATCCACTCGGGATCAACATCGCTGTCGCATACAACCCAAGACCAAGTATCTGAAAGTTAAATAATTAAACTAGAACTGCTCTATGTATTTCGTTCTATACTATTATACCATTATGCTATTTCCCACAGGACATACAGTAAAAAATAGTAATAGTAATTACTATTTTATTTTTGATATATTCTAAAGCCATCCCATTTTATCTACCTGCATGGTTGAATATATCGTAGGTACCGTTAATTCTAAATATATACTAGATTTAATAAAAATATTAATTATTTTATTTGTCAAAACTTCTAACCTAAGTTGTCTTCAAACCTAAGTTGTGCTTTTCTCAAAAATATTAATTTTCAAACCAGTGAATAGTTTTTCAATAAGTATTTTTCTTCCAATTTTATATGTTTCCTCAAGAGACATAGAAATTAGAGTTGTTCGATGGATTCCCATTATATTTTTTTATTCACAAAAAGTGAGCGATTTCTTCATTGAAAAAAAAAAACATGAAAATGGCGCTTTTTCCATTTCAAATAGGTATGACCTTTAAATCTGACTTCCCCTTCACCCATCAAGTACTAAACACTTCTAATGATTGTGTGAAAGCTTCAGTCATAGCAAAAATGTTTATTTTTATGAGGGTGCTCAAACTATATTAATTCTTTCAGAGCACTATGAAAAACTTTCATTTGAAAAAAGTAAAAAAAAAATTAATCAAAACCAGAATATTTGTTCTTGTCTAGGATGCAAGACAGCTACGAGATAACTCGTAGTATATAAGAAAAAATATGAATAGATGGCCTCAGGGAAGAAGACAAAAATCAAGGTTGGCTTACATAAACAGAAATCATGAAGTACCGTGACAGCCAACATGTTAACGATGATTTTTATTGAAACATTACCTGGGGGTTCATTAGAAACCAGCAAAGCAGTTGATGATAGGACACCATCAATCCACAGCCTCGTGTCCTGGTCAATGTTACCCAATAACTGATCTCTGCTTATTGCCTTCGCACATATAGAATGCTCAACCACATTCTTGCCTAGTTGGTTCAATGTCTAAATAATACAAAAAAATTTTTTTAATATTTTTCAAGGACAGGACAAAAGTTTTTAAAATTAAAGTAATCTATATATCTTTCCACATTATTTTATAAATAATTCATTAAGCAGTTCATTAACGAACATTCATTTTTACAGCTGTCTAGATCAATAAAACTTGAAAAAAAACTCTTTAAAAATGAGATTAATGTTTCTGACTCGTCAATGTATCTTATTCAAAAGAACATATTTTGTTGCTCTCTTAAATATTCATTTATTTTAAATTATTTAAAAGTTATTGCAATAGTGCTTCCTGCATATTCTTAATAAATGATTTCAATTGAAAATAATTGTACATACGGTGTCAGAACCATTAATCTCATGTACTCACATTTACTATAAAAATTTCAAAACAAATAAGCAACAGTTGTTTGCCTGAATAAACACTAACATTCATACAGATTGAATTATTTTCTCTTTCCATACTTGATAAAATAGCTCGGTGGTAAAAGATTTGCCAACAATGAAGATATGGATGGTCTGTCATTGATGGCTATTTTGAGAAGCTCAATGGTTCTTACTATAAAAAGGATATCAAAGCTATTGCATATCACTAAGAAAAGTTATAGAGTTCAAAAGGAGACTTTTTAAGATTTTTAGTATCTTCTTTGCTAGTTGTGTACTTCTAGGACTACTCTTATAAACTAAACTTCCAAAATTTCATTCACACCGATCTAAAACTATAGAAATTGTAGTGCTATGACGGATAGACAAACAGGCATAAAATTAAAAGGTTCATTATAAGGGTCCCCACTTCACCAAACTTCAAAAAGCAGTCAACAGGAAAAACTAGTATAAAATGCATTCTAAAAGTATCTTTTGCTAATGTTTTCTAGTAAACTAAATATACAAAATAATTTATTACATGCTTGAGTATTCTCCTTATTGTAGTCTTTCCAGAGCCAGGTGGTCCCACCACAACGACTCCCATTCGCTGCTGCAATTGCTCATATAGTTCAGTGCACTTGCCAACCTACGCACATATAAGATATTTTTATAACACTAGAGAATATTTTACTTGAAGTGAAGCACTTAAAATCCAAGTTTCACTAAATTGATTTTACATTAGCTTGGTTATATTATTTTTATTATATTTTTCAAAATCTTAAATTGTTTTATTTATTTGATAACTCGTCAATGTTTGGATGGTAAACATGCACTATTTTATATTACATATGAACATACTAACATCGATTTATAATCCCTTGCTTGCTCGTTTGATTTGCTTAACTCAAGTTGTTTCTATTAAAAATTACTTTTAGTAATAGACACCTTTAGGTATGACAACTATAAAAATGATTCATAAAAATAACCAAGATTATTAATATATTAATCATGCCAATAAATGTGATGAATGAATGAAAGCAAATAATTTATGACTATTGAGAATTATTTATTTTCTTAATAAAACTTTTGCACAAATTTATGTCCGCAAGGATTTTAAAATCCTCAAATGAAAATCCTTAATGTAAAATCCTTAACCAATTTATAGCACAACTGACTGTCCCGACTGTACGGAAAATTATAAAAAAATTGACATCCACTGAATTTATATGTATACATCACTATAAGTAATATGTAATTCCAATAGATGTAAATTTTTCTATAATTTTCCAGAAAGGGGTTTACTCTTCTTCTTGTAATTCCAGGTTAACATACAATATGCTATACTTAATAGCATATTGTATGTTAACCTGAATTCTATAATAATGTTCGGTGGAAATCCTACTCTTTCCTGCTCAGTTCTGTAAGTGTGACGAGGTAAAAAATAGAATGATAGAATATATCGATGATAGTATACGGTATTATTCCATAGAAAGGAAAAATTATTCAATAGAAAGAAAAATTGATAACACGGGTGGTTTCCATCCAGGTTCCGTTTAGGACATTGATATGTTTAAATGTAATTATGAGTCAGAATAGATTTAAAATAGAGATATATTTTTACTAAAAAATAAATTAATTCCGGAATAAGAGCCCAAATAAAAAAATGTTACAGGTTATTTTAGTCATATTCGAGGGGAATCTGAAAAAAATTGGTATACCAATTAACAGACACATCTAAACTTGGATTATAAAACTAGACAGACTTCTAAATACAAGCTATAAAACCTGACAGAGTTCTAAATACAGACAATAAATTACGAAATGAATAAACTCCTGTATATACATAATTTGGTCTTATATTTGGAAATAATTACATTTAATAGCTTATTAGTCACAAAAATAAATTTACTAGTCGAAGTAAGCGAAAAGTACACTTGCACAGACTTTCAATTTCTATCAGAACACAAACTAATAATTTTTATAGACATTGTGAGAGTATTGTGGGTATTTTTGGGGATTTCTTTGCAATTAATCCTACTATACTGTATTGTAATTAAGCACAGATGTAAAAAGAATAAAGAGAAGGTTTTTAACTTTATTTTCATTGTTAATAGGATGTACGTGTAGGATAATATACATTATTTACCTGTGTGGTATTGTATTGCAAATTCAAATCTTTGTAACTGTTTTCAATATCTCGAAGATCACTTGGAATTTGTTCAGCTTGTTTTATATCAGGAAATACTGCCGAAAGAATTGCGCCAAATCTGAAAACAGAATTAATTAGTTAAAGTATTTGAAAATTAAATATTTGTTAACTAATTCCATGTTGTAATATGTATCTCACTAAAATTCTACGAATACATACTACCAATATGTTTCCTTAATTATCCTATTATATTATTGACTTTAGTAAAGGGTGGCCAGCGGGAATTTTTCGATTTTGAACTTAAATAAAAAATAAACAAATAAGTTTAGAACATTTATTTTATTTTCAAAATGTAATATAGGCCTGCAGATTACACTTCTTAAAAATAATGTCTTCCAAGTGACGTCCACTTATCTCTATACTCTTGAAAGCGAACCTTCATATCGGCAAATACGCGCGAGCAAAGTGCTGGAGAGATGGCAGCGATTTCACACTGAATATTTTCTTGTAGGGCAGATATAGTGCGGGGATTATTACAATACACTTTAGACTTAAGGTAACCACAAGAAAAAAAGCCAGGCAGTGGCCAGGGTATGTCTCCGAACTTGCTTATTAATTTTCTAGGGAAAATTTCTCTTAACTTCATCACAGAGACCCTAGCAGTGTGCGGAGTTGCCCCATCTTGTTGAAAATATGTCCTATTGTTGTATCCATGAAACACTTCCAATTGCAATATGAAAAACTCATTAATTATATGGAAGAATGTCGAGGTAGTGACAATTTCTCTTTGATTGTAAAAATATGTGCAAGTTATTCCCTGAGCAGAAATCGCCCACCATAATGTCGTTTTGGGGCAGTGCAAACTCTTCTGATGGCGGTCCCTTGGATTGCTTGGGTTGGAGTAACGCATATTTTGTTTATTTACATAGGCTCTGATGTGGAAATGAGCTTCATCACTATACAATATGTTTCCGAGCGTTCTTGGGGAAACGCTCGGAAACATATTTTACGAAAACGTTCCAACATTGTTCTTGCATACGTTTCCCTTAAAATATAATCACTATCATTCAGTTTTTGGACGATTTGCATTTTGTACAGATGAAGTTTTACTTTTTTTTCTCAAAGTCACATCCACAGTTGACTTCTTAATGTCTGTAGAGGAGGCAATCTTTCTTACTGATTTTCTTGTAACATCTGTGCCACATGTTCTGGCGTAGGTGCTGGCGTGGACGATCCTGGTGGCTGACTATTAACTGTTGTCACTTGTTGTCGCAATCTTTGTACGTTTTGAATTAAATTGAAATTTGCCATTTTCGTGTGACACGTTCACGATGACTGAGAGTAAACTTATTGAAGTGTATCACTGTTATGTATTATAATGTTATTAAATTTAATTTATTGTCCTGTTATTATTACTGAATCGCATAGGTTTTAAAACTGTAATGTTTTTGTAGCATGTAAGTAAATTAATAAATGTAAGTTCTATCGAGCATTTCTGTTTCTACGATTGTACAATATCTTTTATGATTTTACAACATTCATTTAGTTTTGTTTCTGCAATAATTTTTGTAAACAGTATGGGGAAAAGAAAAAATGGACACTTTTATATAAACTTAAGTCAATTCTACTTATGATTATAAAATCTATCTGTACAATGAAATAGCATTATAATAATAAAAATTGCACATTAATGACATTTAAAGAAACATTTACTTTAGTAACTGTAAATAGAGAAGCTGAAGAGTGCACTAAACAGCAAAGAAACATTTTTTCCTGACTGCACAAAATAAAAAGAAGGTATGTCTCGTCTTTATTCTTTCCTGTAGCCAGAGCAGCTTAACAAATTTTCATGAGGGAGTTTTTATTGGATTTATCTTGGCTCCATAGGTATCACTCTATATGTCACATGGTAGTGTTACTTAAAATCCAATATGGTAGTCATTTCATAACCTTTAGAGACTCACATCTCATGAAGAAAATGTGAGTCATAAAATATTACCTAACATTTTCAATATATTTTAAAAAACCTCTTCAATGAGACTCTATTCTATGGGATTTGTGAAAATGTTTCAACACATAGGGGGTTACTGTAAAAAAGAATGTTAAATATTTTTTTCTTTATTTCTATGTAATTTCATCACCATCACTCTTAAACTGAAAGAGCTATGATGGTTCCATTTTCACCACTTAGTTATGAAACCTCAAAGGCAATCTAAATGAAATGCTTGATTTATTGATCTTGATAATACATAAGTTAATAGATGATGACAGGAAAGACTGCTAGGGAAGTAAGAGTAACAGAAATATGATGGTCTATTTAGACGGATAAAAATTACATAAATAATTCCCTGAATAAACAAGATAAATATTACTGAAGTCAATACCTCTCAGAATCCTGGAATGACAACTTGGATAAGGTATTCAGCTGCAAGGCTTTCACCATCAGGGTCATTTGTTCTTTTTCGTTCACCAAACCGCCGAAATTTTTCCTAGATGCAGTCGTGAGCGCCTTGCCGCAGCTTTGTATGATTGTTTTCAGGGCTCTTAGGCCCCAGTCGTAGTGATGCATGGGACTAAGGAGATCCCTTTGTAAGCACAGAAATAATTATTAATTCACAATAATAAAACATGGATGATGTTATTTTTGGTCACCTATTTATCACTGTGCATAAAAATTTAAATAAAATTATTTCCTAAGTGAATCACAGGAGATATTTTTAATGATAATTCGCACATTTGGTAACAAGTAAATCTTTAACTTTAAAGAGTATCTTAAGCTTATCTTGTTATAAAAACTCGAGATAAATATATATTATAGATATATATTTATTAAATATTATAATAAATAGCACTGTGGAATTTCCTACCACATTGCATATTTGCAACTATATATATAAACATCATCAATGATAACATCATAAGTCAAACAAACAGGGACTCAGAGGAGTTTTTTGTTCAAAAATATTGATTATAACATAATAATTGCATAGACTGTAAAAACAAAGGAACAGAGTTGGAAAATGTTTTAGTAATGTTTCATTAGCACACGCTTTTGGTTCAAAAATGCATAGCTTTAATTATTGCTCCATGCGTGAGGAATGAAGTGCTCCTGTCTATTACCAAGGAAATAATTTTCTTTATTGTTAATACCTGGTTCTACCATTTAATACAAATCATATAATTTCAGTGAATAAAATTTACAGTGACAGCCATTTATTAAGACAATACTTACCATAATGTTCTTGTTAAAATAATAGTGAGCATTATTCAATTATGTTTTTATGATTTAATTTTTCACAATATATTACTGACAATATCATTTAATTTTTCACAATATATTTATTATCATGAACTAAATATTGTTATTTTTTTCTGAAGAATGATGTAGTTAGTTTATATATCATTCCCCTTGTGATGTTATAATAAATATATCACACAACAGAAATGAGGTATTTTTTTATTACCCTAGATATTCTAATGATAAATGGTCTATTGATCTTGGCCCTATGATGTAATGTATCTAACTCCAAAAAATCAATATTGAGTAAAGAATTGGGTTCAGCAGCAACTCAAACGATATCTACAGAAAATGAGCGAACTAAAAAATTATGACGTTGAATAAAATCCCATGGAGTACTGGAGAAAAACATTACAAAAAAATTGAAAATGGAAAATCATATCAATCAGCCAGGACTAAAAAGTTAATGCCCGATTAAGAATTCAAGGAGTCTTGCAAGGAAAACTGTAAATTAAAATGTAGAATACAAACCAGTTAACAACAGCGACTAAAAATGAAAGACAATTGGAATTGATTATTTGCCAGAGGATTTTACAGCAAACGCTGTGGAATTCATAAAATGTAAATATTGCTATGTTCGAATAGATTCTGATGTAGGAAGCTACATATAGAAACAGCTTTAAAATAATGCATACTTCTTTCATTTGAACAAAAAGAAGTAGAAAAGTTTTTCTGCTGAGCATACTAAAAACTAAGCTACAAATAAAATGCAATTTTCTGATTTGTTATCAAATTGATGCTAATATTCATTATGATTCCATTTATAAAATACTAACCATTTCATTGTATTTATTTTTTTTTAATTTTGACACTAAACCATTTAATTTTTTCAACCAACTTCAATAATCTATTGTTTCAGATTTAGAGACATTTTCAAGTCTTTTAAAGTACAAAACTAGCCTTTTAAAACGAAAAAACTTATATTACAATGACATCATTTTTCCCATTATTACAAATAAAACAAAAAAGAATTATCAATCAAAACGACATAAATCAAAATAATTTTCTACAGCAAAATGGTCACTTGTATTGTCTCTTTATTTTTGAAGATATAGTTTTACATAAAATAAGTTGAAATTATCATTAAGGGGTGGTAATGGATATTATATATCCAATACCTAAAATATAGTCTAAATTATATGGTATAGATTGCAAAAAATTTCCTGAAAAATCTTGTTTTTTTGTATAAAACAATAAATATATAATTCAATACTAATAACAAAATCTCACCTAGCAAGTCCAAATGTCAGCACCAGTCGACCAGCTAGCGCTCTCGCATCACCCCCCGCATGTACAGCAAGCAGCGCAGTTGCTATATCCTCCACACAAGGCTCCCACATAGCCACGGGACGAAGAGCACGTGCGACACTATCAGGTAATGCACGCCTGCCGCCATATACACCACCTGCTGGATTCATTGTGCAGAAGATGCCACAGCCTGGCGATACTTGTAACTGTAGAGAAATAATTAATTATAAGTTTTGTTATCATAATAGATTTCAAAAAATATATTTTCTTTAGTAAAAAAATGCCAACGCTACATTGTTTATTTTATTTTACTTAAAAATTCAAATAGGATCACACTGGTCATTGTTATATCTACGCTTTTCGAATAAATGACCCAATTTAGCCTTTAGGCTTGAACTTGGGTGTACAGTGTTGATTTACCTTTTTATCTAAGAAATGAACATAAATTTCATATACATATCTAAATAAATAACACTATTCTCTACATTTTTAAGTTTCACTGAACTTTTTTCTAGCAGTGATATAAAAGTTTAAAATAAAATTTTCAAAAATATGGGTTTAACTAAATAAATGTTTATTGTCCCTGATCAAATTGTTTTGATATTAAAAAAAACAATTAAAATAAACCCTTACACTTATTATTTAGGATTCAAAATTGACTTTCATAAAAAAATTACTAGATGCAACTAAGAACTATATCAACTCACTTCATTATCATTCAAAACTGCGACAGAACTCTGTGCTGGGCCTTTCTGCGTCATAGCCGACAGTAAGGAAATGAAGGACCTCGATATGGACGCTAATGTCTGTGATGTAAGCCTGTTGAACTCATCAAAACAGCCCCAAGATCCGGACAAGGCTAGTCCTGTGAGCAGCCTACCCATACAAATAGCATCCATAGCCTGGAAGCAATTTATATATTGAAATCTACTTGCATAAGTAATTTCTAATTACTTATATGCCAAACAATACACATTAAAGTTTGTAGTTATTATTGAGAAATTTATTAAGACTTATTGTAGTAATGTAAATTAAGTATGTCCATACACTCTACAATTAAGGTTTTTCATGGTCAGTACATAAGACAAACCTCATCACAGTTGAATACTAAAACCAAACGGCCTAGCAGTGCACCGAGTGCCTTCACCGATTCAGTTTTCCCTGTACCAGCTGGACCGAATGGGTTTCCAGCCAATCCAAGATGTATGGACTGTAACAGAGAAATAATATTGACAACAATATTTTCAAAACCATTGAATAATACCACTTCTCACATTTTTTTTCTTACGATTATATGGATAATATATAAATACATTAGTGATATATCTACGTTAATATCTGCATTAGTCTTGATATTATGTGGTGGGTGTTTTACCAGACCACTTCTTTCTTATCAACGTCACTATTCCCATAATCATGTAATTTGATATTTCTCGCAAGTAAATTATTCAATTGATCAATTGAATTAAATCTATTAGAACAAAACATTTTTCCGGTGTGATTAAAATTCATTTTGTATAAAGGTGTTTGATGAAATTAGCTAGAAATTACAACATACAAAAATGAGCTTATTTAAATATATATTAAAGTAAGTTAATATCTTTGAGAAGACCCATTTATTACGAAAATTTATATCACTAATTTTGTAGCTTGAAAACACTATGTCTAAATATACAATTGTTTGATAGTTTTCTCCATTTCTTAAATTCTATTAGTATTAATAATGTGAAAGTTTGCAAATTTGTTTGTTATGAAATGTAATGACCTGGAATAGGAATAAAAGAAAGTCAACCCCCAAAATTATGATTGACAATTTGTTTGTAAAATATCTATTTAAGTATAATACTCTAAAGTATTTCCTTAGTAAGAGAGACGGCACATTAAAATCCTTCAGTATGAATTACATTCCATTTGAGGAAAAAACCTTTTAGGAAAGCAAAATTCGTCAATGTATGTTATTGTCAAATCCGGTCAACGCCCACTGTGCAAGTTTTGTAATACGTAAATACATATATATATATATATATATATATATATATATATATATATATATATATATATATATATATATATATATATATATATACATATATATATACTCTTTTGCAAAAGAAACGGGCACTTATAGGAATAAACCACATCAGAGTTATTTTATTATGATTTGATGCATTTTATAGGGCGATATGATGAGAATATTGTTATTTATTATTGAGATATCGTTTTTACCTACTTCAGTCATTAATAATGCAAATAAATAAAAAAAACGATGTAAAGTCCACAGACGAGAGTTTTCATGCTGGTACATTAAAAATGGCTAAAGTTTATTTTTGAATATTTTTTGTTAATTTAACATAAAATTTTAAAATTTAGTAACGAGTATGGCCTCCTCTAGCTAAAATCAATGCCCTTAATCAGCTAGGCATGCTTTCGACGACATTTTTTTATCATTTCCTAAGGAATATGTTCCCATTCAGCGACCATCACATGTTTAAGGGCCTGAATGTTTTCTGGAGCTGGTTTTACGGCTCTGACGCGTCGTTTGAGATTATCCATACACACACACACGCACGCCCGCACGCATACACACACACACACACATAAAATATCTATAAATATATATGTATTTATACATATAAAATACCTTTTATTTTAAATAATGCTAATTCCTCAAGAGCGCCGCTGTGGGAAAAACCCTTGGATAATAATTTCGAAGTAAAATTGGTTTGTTATTTTGTAAGTCCAAAAAAGACACGAAAGAGATACTTTCACTGTGAAATTTTTGTGTTTCCCTTTCAATATTGGGTGTGTCATTAGCAGAACATATTTTAATAGTAATATTACACAAAGCATATACTGACTCAGGTGTCAGAAGTATAAAGAATTTGGATGACTCGTTTACAAGGTGATGAATTTTTTTTTTATTAATGTAAGTGATTTTATCAAAACTTAACACATCTCTATAAAAAATATTAAATGGTCTATGGTATTTAAGAAAAACATGTAAATTTTGAGTTCTCGAAACAAGTGAGTTATCAATTTGACACCATTTATTGACTTACACTTTGTTGCGCCATTTATTGACTTGCGGCACTAAGTTTTATTGTTGAGTAAAAACTCAAAAAATGTTTCCTCCAGAATGCTCTGCTATTTTTTAGGATAAAAAGTAGCCTATGTTAATTTGAATTGTGAATTAATCTGCTCTAATGTAAATCTGTGAAGTTGTTTAAGCACGAATGAGTAACAGACATCCAAATACTTTCCACAGCATTATTATTCCAAGTAAGTAAACTATACAAAGGTAAGTATTACTCTATCCTTGCGTGTTACTATGTCACACAAGCTATATGCAAATCAGATTTGATAGTGATTTATTACTTCACCAACAGAGTTATCCAATATAAACTAACTTTCCAATTTGTAACGGTAACGGGGATATTGAATATAGACAATTTTAATAAGATGAAAGAACTAATGGTAACACTAATTTATCTATTTAATTTATTAATAAAAATGCTAATTTAAGGGTACACGGGCGGTTGACATTGCTTCTAGAGATTCATAACTCACGAGCAAGGTGCGTATCATAATATATTACTAACCATTTTCAATACATTTTAACAAACCTTTTCAATGATGCTCTGCTATACTCAATGGGGACTGTGAAAATGTTTCGAAGTGTGGAGAGACTCAAAAAAAATTTATCAATAATAATTACTTGTAAAAAACATGAAATAACATGATTATGGGAATAGTGACGTTAAAGACAAGCGGTGCGGTAAAAAACCCACAGCATAATATCAAAAAATAATTTTCAAATAAATGAATCACAGGGTTGAAGAGAACACTCATCTTAAAGTAAAAAATTCAAAATATTCAGAAAAAATTTTCAAAAATTGGAAACATGCTCCATGCACACGTCACGTAAATCATATGTTTGTTATTTTGTTACTTAATTTTTTTATGTATCAGATACTTAAAGTAAAAATAACAGTTTTTAAAATTAAAATTAATTTATTATTGTAACTAAACCCGAGCAACAACCAAATACAAAGACCAATGTCTCACCAAAATAATCATACAATCAAAACTAAAACACAAATACTATAACCGTAGCAACGACAGAAGTGAGACAGCCATTTTTAATACTGTTTTAGTTTCTATACTTCATAAGTATAAGAAAAAAAAGTGCTTTTTCAGTATAAATAAATAATGGTACTTATTATCTATGTATCAAATCAAAAAGCTCAAGTTTATCCAAAATATTTTTCTTAACTTTTGCTAGAACATAGGTTGAAATTTTAAGGGCTTAGAACTCAAGAATGTTACGGCTTTTGGAATCTTAGAATATATCATTATCTACATGCCATGTAGCACTATGAAAAAAAAACAAGTTTGAAAACTTGTTTTGTCTGATCAGATATTCCATTCACTTTTAGTTAAACCTTAAAAGCCCCAGAAGTACATAAACACATATATGTACATACATACAGACATAATATACCACAATGTGGTGAAGAATTTGTTAAAATTTTTTTCTAATCATTGCAACAAAATAAAATTTAAACTAAAAAATTTTGTAAGCCATACCTGCGTCAGAATTAAAAAGCAATGATCAGTAAGTGCAGTCCGCACAAGTTGACCAGTGTTTGACCCCAAGTATTCATATGTGTATGATATCTGCGCTAGGCCCATCCTTGCCACGACGTCTTGTTTATCCAAGAGGTAAAATCTAAAATTAAAATTAAAAACTAAGGTAACTACAAAAATAAAGGTTTTATTGCCCAGTTGGAGCACCAAAATATGTTTAAATGAATTGTCTTCTAAATATTACTTTATGAGACACTGACCACAATAAAATGCCAAGTTGAGCTTAAGAATAATTTTTAAGATATGACTTGTCACATTGATTGAAAATACCTTTTACAACACGTAGCCTTTAAAAAGAAGAGATACCCCTGCTATTTTAAACACATAAATATATCAGTATGACCACATGGGGAATAAAAGATGTATCAAGAACTTGTTCACTTTAACAATTGGATACCTCAATTTTGAAATTCCAAGTTCATTGATGCTCCTCAGCAATCAATCATGTGGGTTTTTTAGTTTCCTATAAATTTTCTAGTATTTATTATTCATAATTTGGATATTTTATATTTTATCCAAAATTCCCAGTCTGGAGCATGGTAATCTAAATAAGTATTAAATATTGAGGTTTTCTCTACAAATAACAGTTTCCAAATGATTAAATTTATCGTGATCGAAAGTTTTTTTGACACAAATTAAGCTTGGCACCCTGGTTTCGAAAAACAATAGGTTGAATTAGAAAGTAAAAATATTACAAATTAAAACTGAACTTTTATATGTTAAGATAATTTACAAATTTTTCTTTAATATTACAAAATATATTCAAAGTAAATTTAGAAGAAATTGATCAATATTTTTAGAATATTAAGTTACAAAAAAATTTCAAAAATAGAGATTAGGCCTGGAATAGGCACGACATCAAAAAAACATGCTTGGCTGCTACTGGGCAGTGTGGTCGTTACAATATATTTTTCTGTATTAATGTGCTAATGACTTGGCACAGTTTGAGGCCTCCTTGTTATGAGTATATTTCTTTTACATTGCATTTATAACAAGCCTGAGATACACATATAGACAAGCAAAATGCGAAATGATCCAGTCACAAAACAAATTAACATTTATTACATTACTTCTTTCAATGCATTTGATAAAAAAAATGAGACAAGAGGAAAACCTGGATGCGAAATTAACTTAACAGAAAACACGATCTAGGAGCAAGCAAGAGTTTGGTTTAGGTTTTCCCTATTTTGTAAAGCGGAGAAAATATGTTCCATAAAAATTCATTTTTGCAATATAAAATAATCAGATTTATAGTTTTTCATGTTTCATCGAACCACTTATGGTCCACATATCACAAATCACACTCAAAACTACCATACTAGCAATCAATGCGTTCAGACCTGCTTCTGAGCAAAGTTCCCTCTAGCCCCACCAAGTGCAATATACTTACTAGAACGGAAAAATAAACAGTAGCAAGCTATTTTACAAGTTCGCTCTTTTCGTATACATATACGCCAATATTTGCTCAAACGTAATTATGTTTTTGTACTTCTAAATAGCATGTATATTCCAGTCCTTCTAACTAGCATGTATATCTTGTACTTCTAAGTAGCTTGTATATTTTGTACTTCTAAGTAGCATGCATATTTCAGGCAACATTTACATATAAAACTTGTAAAATTCACATACCATTTATGTGCACGAGTTAAAACCTGGACTATTTAGCTTGTTATATCTCTGAAACCTTTCGTCTACTAAATTTGAGTTCTTTTTTTAATTCTCAGAAGGTAACATTTAGACCATAGTCTAACCAAAAACTATTGGTTTTCTAAATAGATTTTTTTTAAAGGTACTTTTTATTGTGCCTATTAAACTGACAAAGGGAGGGAACAACCATTGTAACACCAATAGTCAAAGTTAGCATAATTATAGACTAGTCTGAAGGTAATGTTTTGTGTAATGGAATGCACTTCATGAAAATAAAAGAGAAATTAAAAAATTTGGAAATCTGTAACCTGAACCCATTTTAAACCATTAACCAAGTAATCTGGACACGTCGCATGATGAGGAATGATCACATAATAACGCTTTATGTAGATGGGAGATATTTTGCATTTTAAATCAATCAGGCAAATCTTGCAAGTTAGCATTAAAATATTCTGAAAACCCAGCATTTGTGTCTGTTTTATATATATGGGGTTATCCAATAAAAGGAAATAATTTCAAGAAACTTTGTTGAAATCATCATGTCTTTTCCAAGGCATACCACCACACATGATGTTGCGCCTTTCGCATACATCTTGCCGAGGGGCATCCCACACTGGTTCGAGGTTCGTGGTCTCCACTCGAGAACTAGTCTATCCCATCAGTTGTCGATTCTTCAGGGAATATGACCTGTCAATTGCCACTTCAATTTGCTTATGTTGAGTGCTAATATCGACTACTTTGGTTCTTTATCAGACATCTTCACTTCAAGATTTCATTCTTGAGAGAAACTCCGAGCATAGCTCTTTCCAACACTTGTTGAAGAGAGTGTACTAAACTTCACATCAGATACATTCATAACACTAATAAGAGTGGTCTAGATTGTAGGGTTTCACTTAACAAAATTCTTGCAAATGCTAAGGAAGACACGTTTCGGATAAAAAATAAATGAAGAGCAAACAAAATTGATGCCTTGCGCCAATTCGACTATTACCCTTATACTACAACTACTTGTGATTAGAAAAGTTAAAAATCTAATATATATACATCCAAGAATAACATTTTTGCAGCGTGGGTTACAAACATTTTATTCTCGGATGGGATTTTTCATCACTTTGTTATCACAAGCCTATTCAACAAAGTCATCCAAATGCAGATTGATCTATTGATAATGGAAAATATATATATATATATATATATATATATTTATTTCTCCAAATTGTACACCGCTGTTGCAACCAATAGATCAGAAAACAATGAAAGCTTTAGAAGAGAAAAATAGCATTATAATCCTCAAAAAAATTAACTTACGTAACATAGTGTACAATGTGACAGAAAGTTGGGACACAATCAGTCCTAATATCATTAAAAAATCATGGCTGTATCTGTGGACACCTCAAAGTGGGTTCGTGAATGGTATAGATAAAAACGATTCAGAGTTTTACAATACAGATGATTTCCCTCTAATTAGGCATTTGGACCACTACTTGTAATTGAGTCTACAATTAGCGATTAAAACGACCCATTATTTTACACAAAAAATAATTTTAAAAAAAGTATGAGAAAAGATGAAAACTTTGATGAGAAATAGCTTAGCAAAAAATAAGATCTACGACAAGCAATGGTTTTTTTATTTTGGTACTATTATTAAAAAAAAAGGAAATTGTAAATACCTTTAAAAATTCAATAGTTTGTTTGAAATATAAGGAAACTGTGCTGAAGAATACTATGGGAATGAAGCTACTTGCGTCCATAGGAAATAACATCTATTCCTAGATCCACTCCTACACGTGTCTCCTGGGTGGTGCCAAACAAGTAACAACACCGAGTCTCAGGCAGCGGTTGATTAACCTGACTGAGGTAGGAAATGATCACCCCACCCGTAAACTCGCATTCTGCGAGAGTGGGGCCCTTAGCTTCACCGTCCAGGCCAAGAGGGAGTTACCCTCTATAAACATATAACCCCAATCTTACGGTGGGAAACGTGCCAAAAGGACGAATGGCTGATGGGATATCAGTTCCAAGCCCCAACCTCAATGGACCTGGCTAACAATGTTGTATAGTGCCTTCACAAGAGAATGGGCATCACCTCATGTGTGACCTGTTTTATAGACCCTACTTGTGGGAACAACAATGGAGTCAATTAATTTAAAACCACCAACTAAACACAAACCAATAAACAAACAACTAATACAACTAGTCTTTCAACCCTCCTTATTCAATAGGAAAAGACTGTGGACAAAGTTAGTAACATCCAACCATTATTAAAAATGCTAGATGAAACTGCAGAATAGAACTACTCAATTAAAGTCCTAAGAGAGGAACAAGTAACGATACAGCCTAAAAGTACTGAACTATATATGAAAATAGTTAAAAATTTGCAAGCAAGGAACACGGAATTTTATACTTACAAGCCTAAGCACGATAGGATCTTCAAGGTTGTAGTTAAAAATCTCCACCCATCTTCCGAAGTAGATGACATCAAAACAGAATTTGAGGAGCATGGCCACAAAGTGACTAATGTCTGGTATGTAAAACAAAAAGCCACCAAAAAATCTTTACTTATATTCTTTGTCGAAATTGAATCAAACAACTCATATATGACATCAAGAGTTTACTACATTGCAAAATAATAATTGAACCACCAAGACCAAAAAAGAAATCCCGCAATGCAGTAATTGCCAACAGTACGGGCATAACGTAAAATATATATCCATATAATCGTAAAATATATACCATAAAGTATAGTTACAGTAAGCCAAAATGTATAAAATGCACCGCAAAGCACACATCATTAAATTGCGTACGCAAAGAGAGGTTTAACTTTGTCAAATGTGGCCTATACGATGGGAACCACCCAGCAGATTATAAAGGCTACTCTGTGTTCAAAGAGCTTCAGAAAATCAAGTACCCACCCATGTTGTCCAAACATAGACAAGCTAAGCAGCTAAGCTGAGCAATAACAACCAAACAGTGTCAATATCTGAGGATATCCACCAAATGCATAAGACAAACACCAACAATACGAAGAATAATAAAAATATAAATAAATCATATAAACAGGCGTTACTATCACAAAAACCATCTCTTACATCATCAGCCAATAAAAATACTTCAGATAGCAAGCAGCATCAAACACACGGTAATGAGATGAAAGAAATTATGGACACTCTACTCACAAAATTAACAAATTCGAGTTCCTCAAATTAGCCCTTTGGAATGCCAACAGGCTGTCACAATATCTTCAAGAAATTAAAGCCATCTTAGGACTAAATAAAATTGACATCTTACTCATTTCTGAAACTCACTTCACTGACAAGAGTTTTCTCAAATTGCCTAATTACTCGTTTTACCATACCATGCACCCAGATGGTACTGCTCAAAGAGGATCTGCAATCATTATACGGAATGCTGTCCAACACCATGAAATAGAATCTGATAAAATTCAAGCAACTAGCATAGTTGTTGTCGATCGCCGGGGATACTTCCCACCAAAACATGCAACCAAAAAGGAGGACTATAAAAAATTCTTTGAAACACTGGGACCGAGATTTATAGTAGGCGGTGACTATAAAGCTAAAAATACAAATTGGGAATCAAGACTGACAACCCCCAAAGGCAGGCAACTGCAAGCAGATTTAAGTGAACTTCACTAAAACTACCAATCAAATCTGAATACGAGATTATGTCAGCAGTAGAACACTTCAATGAATGTATCCAAAATGCCGCTTGGGATAGCACACCAATGAAACGTGAACGTGAACTGAATGAAAACGAGCTCACAAAAAGTGGAAAGCAACTAGATATCCAGCAGACAAAACCACCTCGCAGCTAAACTCCAGCAGACACTACGAACTGAAAGAAACAAAAATGTTCAAATTATTTAAAAAATCTGGATGCTACAGCTGCCAGTGACTATTCACTCTGGAAAGACACAAAACAATTAAAAAGAGCGACTAAGTCCAATCCACCGATTTGTAAGAAGGATAACGGCACTTGAACCAAAAGTGACATAGAGAAGAGTGAAATTCATGCTTCACATCTTGAAGAAGTCTTTGTACCATGGAAGATGTATTATGGAAGATGTATCAGAATCACATAATGAAAAAGCTCTTAAGTGCTTTGAAGAACCATTCCAACTTGATCTGCCTATTAAAAAGTTCACAAAAAATGAGGTCTTAGCAGCAATAAAAAAGTTTAATCTAAAGAAAGTGGCAGGATATGATTTGATTACGGCCAAGATTCTATGCAAACTCACCGTAGCAATTACATTTTTTGACCCCACTGGTCAACTGTGTACTGACAAGAGGTATCTTCCCGCAACAGTGGAAAGTGGCCCAGATATTAATGATACTTAAGCCCGGAAAACCGGCTGAACAGGTGTCATCTTATCGACCTATAGTCTGCTGCCTATAGTATCGAAAGTTATGGAAATTCTCTTTATAAAATGCTTGAATTCTGTAATTGAGGAATTCCAAATAATTCCTGACCATCAATTTGGATTCAGAGAAAATCAAGGCACCATCGAACAAGTCCATAGACTTGTAGAAGAAATCCACAGAAGCTTCGAAAAAAAGAAGTACTGTTGTGCTGTCTTCCTTGAAATATCCCAAGCATTCAATCACGTGAGGCACGAAGGCCTGTTGTATAAGAACCCAGCTATCAACCAATTATTTCATTTTCCTAAAATCTTACCTCGCGGAAAGACTCTTCTTTATGAGACAGGGAGAAGAAATTACAAATCTGCATAGAATGTATGATGGAGTACACCAAGATAGTGTTCTGGGCCCAACTCTGTATCTTCTACAGACTTGCCCCTGACATCTGGAACCATAATAGAGGTACTTTTGCAGACAATACAACAGTTTTCCCACAAAAATCCATCGCACGCCAGCAAAATTCTTCAAAGATGTCTAACCAACATAACAAATTGGCTAAAAACTTGGAGTATTAAATCCAATGAGTCGAAGTCAGTGCAGGTGACCTTTACCACAATACAAGCTACTTGCCCACCAGTAGGAGTATCTGTACTCTGTTAAGCGTTACTTAACAAGAGTATAGATACTCCAATCAGATGAAGCTTGGAATTTACATGGACTTTATCTTAACTTGCATACAAAAATATATATACCATGTTATGAAGAGTAGGCAGTCTTACATGTAAAAAACACATTTTCACAATGCAAAAACCCTGGGCATGCAGCTCAGAAAAATGTACTGGCTCCTCAACAACAATTCCCAAATTTCACTCGAGAATAAAGTGCTCCTATACAAATGCGTTCTTAAATCAATATGGACCTATGGCATCAAATTATGGGGAACCGCACCAAACTCGAAAAAAGAAATTCTACAGAGGTTTTAGTCCAAAATCCTCAAACTGTTTACTAACGCTTATGGTTTGTAACAAACCAACAACTGCATCATGATCTTAAAATTCGATCTATCATGGATGAGGTACAATACCCTATAAAAACCTACATAAAAAACATAGTCAGTCGCTACACAGTTACTGCATAGTGACTCCAAAACATAAAACACTTCACACGATTGAAAAGAAAAGCCCCTGGAGACCTATAACAAATAAATTTTATTAGGGAACGCGTCACTGGACGGTTACCGTCCAAGTCAAAGATATATATGTGACCATTTGCTGAATGTTTGTTGGGACAGCAATGCAAAGATTTAATACTTAGAAAAAAAGAATACCATTCCTGTTGAAGAATTCTCATAACAGTAAAGGGAATAAAATATTCCCTTTATGTTTAACATCCATTCATTCAATATCCAATAATCCAATTAGGTGTAGACAGAGATTTGTAGATGTATACATGTGTACTTAATATCAATAAGTAATTACTTTTTTGAGTCAAGCACATAGTGATAGTACTAAGAATCATCAAGCATGGATGAAGTACTGCATGGAAATAGAAGTATGTGGTCAAGGGAAGTATTTCTGAAAAGAACAGTGTGGGACACTGTGATATCTGCCTACTCTTTGTATAACGGTATATACATTTTTGAAAGGAAGTTAAGAAAAAGATTAATAGAACACATTCATTTTTTTTAACCATTCATATCTGTAATATTATTATAAACTAGCTTTTTCTTCTTACTCAGTTCTTGACTGAATAATTCTTGTTTAAACATAACATGATTTTATGATAATGCCCGAGCACCATCGAACAAGATTTTATCAAAAAATAAAAAAATGTAAATCCTGACATAATCACATAAATAAAAACCAATCCTTTGAATTAAATTTGTTTATTAAAGAAAAATCAAATTTCAACAAACAAATAATCAGATATTGTCATATTGAAACATGCAAACGAACTTGACATTGGGGACACCTCTGACGCAATTGTCGTTGATGTCACCTGTGACGCAGTTGTTGTGATGCAGTCGCTATTGACATCAAAGGTCATAATATTTTCAACACGGAAGACTGCGATAAGATCGAATCCGGCTCACAAGAGTAATGTTGATTCTATAATCAATTCCGATGGTCGATTTGTATAATATCCACGATGATATTGATAATCGTCGTTATAAACATCATATGAACCTTGTCTTACACACTTTCCAATCACTCCTATTATTTCATATTTTGCATTCATTTTTCAATGCTCGGGCATCATCATAAAATCATTCAATAAAGAGATTTCAAAATATGTATCACCATCGTTACGAGAATAGCCCTCTTGCTTGTTATTCAGTGGGTAACTTTAAGATTGTATTAGTATAGTCTTTGATTAAAGTTTGCTTTGTTACTACTGATGCTCTCAATATCGATGGTTTAGTTAATGTATCCTACTCAACTGATCAGGATAATTCATTTTGTCAAGTAGGCCTTGATTTTAATATTGAACATACAGATTGACAAAACAGAGAAAACTAGAAACTGACAAAACAAAACATACACGGTGTTTGGGAGTAGATGTCGGACAAAGAAAGACGCTATTCGTTGGCTATAAAAGAATAATTTGTTGTTGAAATAAAACGTAAAACATGCCTTTTTTTAATTGAGTTCAAAAAAAATATTACACATCACTCTTTTTAACACACCCAATACTTGCCCGGAGTGCGGTGTTTACCTGCAGTGGCGATGTCTTCGTAGCTGTTCACGGGTTATTCCCCCGAGCAGCGCTGAACAAGTATCGTGTATGAAAAAGATGACAAATAATTATGAATATTATTTTAAATTTTCTAAAAAAAGTCACCTTTAAAATTTTATTTTAACGACAATCAACCATTTTTCAGACAAAAAATAAAGTCTTTGTCCGACATTTATTCCGGACACATGTATATATTTCTGATGTCTAACAGCAGACCCACTTTTTAGCTTACATTGTTTGCTTAATTCAAACGAATAAGAATCTCTGATATTATTCCACTTTCTCTGTAATGTTAAGCTGAAATTAAATTAAATATAGTATTAGATAGACAATTATTCTTTAACACTTTAAAGGCGGCTGAGGTTCAAGTTATGTTAATAGTTATTTTTAAATTGTTTACTTAATAAATACTGTTGATTCAATAAAAATACAATGAAAGAAGAATAACATCAAGTTTTCACAAAAAATTTGTTTATTTTTAAGTACCTATACATATAATTTATGTACAATTTTTACAAACTACAGCTTTAGAGTTGTTGCAACTCCATATAAAGGTTTTCTATAAGAATTACACACTCTGTTACTTTTATTTTTGCAGCCTGGAATGTAGCAACGACGTCTTTTTGTGAGATTAGTAGTCAAAGAGTGTGATAAGATTGCACGCTGTGAGGATACGGGTAACTCAGGGATTGGACGGAGGATTGGAGGGGAGGAAGGGGTTTTCAGGAGAACTGTCTGAAAATTTGCTAAGTTCTAGATCGAACTGTAAAATGAAATCCCGTCTACGTAACTTCACATCCATCACTTCTTGGTAAAGTACCCATGCATTTATAGCGGAAAGATCTAAAATATTATAAAACACCTGTACAGGCCATCTTCTGGATGCTGCTTTGACGCTATAAATTCGCCCCATTTGGTCAAGGACATCAACGCAATATTTAGTTGAATTATAAAATAATACTCTTTCTGGTTTTTTTTTACAACTACTAATGTCTATCTGAATGGAATCATGTAAAGTACTCAATAATAGCACGTTATTACTTTGTTTTGTTTGATAAATTGTCAATGTACATTGATTGTTTTCAGTTCTCAGTGTCTTGGTTTCATATAATTGCAACAATAAATTTTTTACGAATTGTGGAGCATCCTGTCTCCTTTTATTTATAGCACCAACCAAGGCGTATACTTAGACAGCAAGTTCTATGCTAATGATACTGATGTGAAAAAATTAATGTGTCTGCAGATAATGCAGACACATTCATTCAAGATTTTCCATAAGTTTCATGACAACATGTTCTCTAAGGCCTTGATTTTCAGGACGAGTTTCGTCTTTACCTAGATATGGAAAACATTCAATAGATATTTCATTTTCACATCAACGGAGCACCAAAATTTGATTCCAAACTTATCTGGCTTATTTGACATAAAAGCACACCAGACTTTTGTAGGAAACAGTTGTTCGTCAGTTGTTATGTTGTCCCCTGGTTTGTAACAAGATATACAGTTTTCAATAAATCGGTTCCAGACTTGCGAAATCAGAACAAACTTGTCCGTTCTGATTCTTGAAGATCTATCTGCTTGTAGGTCGAACCTTATGTATTTCATTATTTCTCTGAATCGATCTCCAGACAAAGTTTTCGTAAAATATATATTCCCCAAGTTTTGCTCCACAAATCATTTATGGATATATTTTTAGCTTACAAGACATCTCTTATCTACAAAAGAGATATAAATTTTTTAAGTTCTTCTAAAGACATCATGAAATTTGTATTTCCAAGCCGACGATGTGCTTCAGTTACAGTACAATTTTGGATGTGATGTAATATTGTGTCATCAGTAAGAAGTTTCCATGATAAGATAATTTTTTTGTGAATATGTCTTATGGGCATATGGTGTAGGACCTGGCTGTTCAGTCAAAATATTATGACTAGACCGATGACCTGGTATTTCACCACTAGTTTCAGAATTCAGAATGATATTCCATAATATTCCACCTGGTGATATCATACTATTAGAATTTTCAGATGTAATTCTTGAAGTGGAACAAACATCACACACATGTCTTTGAGGTCGTCTACCACGTGATCCCCGTTGACTAGATATGTTTTGGTTTTAAACGTTTGTCAGGTCATTGCAGAAGTATTAATTTCTCCGGGGTCGGAAATACATCCAGAGGTATTTCCGATTCGTCATCTTCATTTCCTGACAGATCTTCCGACAAGAATTGTAATAACTCCAGTATTTCATTATTGCGAAGAGTTCCAGACATTTCGAAACCAAATCATTTCAAAAATAATAATATTCACTTCGAAAGATTATGCAATAATAAAATGTAGTCACACTAATTTGTACAAGTAATACTTTGTAAGACAATAACGAATAAACAAAGTACCCCCAATATAAATATATTTGTTTACTAATGAGGGCTTGCTGGTTATGGGTCATATGACCCGCCCTGTCTTTGTTGGTAAAAGATCTATTTATTGACATTCAGATAGATATATGATAATCTTAATAGTGTTGCTGTGAAATTGATGCTTTTTCATTAAGTCACAAATCACTAAGTCACATAAACAAATTGAATCTAATTTATAAGCAATGTAATTTCAAAATGGGTCATTTGACCCCCTGCCCGCCTTTCTAGTGTTAAACATTGATTATTTTCTCTTTCCAGGTATCCATGTGCACATTTGCAAATCTTCATCATTCTTATTTATATGGTATATATCAACAATAAACGGCATTGTAAAACATGTAAACATATATACATAGCTTTAAGACATTTGTATCGCTACCCTAAAAAATGAGGATTGGTTCAATATTTCTGAAGAATTTAAAACTAAAGCTATTTTTCCTAATTGCTTGGGCACTATTGACAGCAAATATATAGGAATAATAAAGCCTTGTTACAGTGGATCATTGTATCATAGTTATAAACATTTCTTTTTTATTGTTTTGTTAGCAGTACATGTCCCTAATTATAATTTTGTATACATCGATGTAGGATCACATGGAAACGTTTCTGATGCCAATTATTTTTAACAACAGGAATTTATTTAAAAAAATTTGAAAATAAAAATAGTCCAGCTCTTGCACCTATCATAAGTAATGGGTAACCATTATCTTATTTTTATTGGTGACGAAACTTTTGCAATTAGTAGTTTTACTTGATCTAATGAGTTTGCATTTGGTATTTGGGCATATATTACAAATGTCAATTAATGTTGAAAGTTTATATATTGGAGGTATCGTCAGAAATTGTTGCGTTTTACACAATTTTGTGAAACTTGATATTAACATGTCATATAAATATAAGAGATTTATTGACAACAGAACAAAGTATTGAAGAATTAAATGGGTTGAAAGTTCATGACAAATTAGATTCTTTTGCAGGTCCTGAAAGAGAATTATCATGGCAAAAGAATAAAATTGAACTAATAGCTATATTACAAATGCTATTATATAGTTTGACACACATAATTTGACAACACTCATACATACATACAATCACTCAACTAAACAGGCTCTCAAAAACTTTTTGACAATAGTAAAATAACGTAATTCATTATTTATAGTATTTATTTAAAAAAACAACAGTGATGAGATACCCGCTGCAATCTTCTCAACGGTAGTTTTATTTATGTATTCTGCCACAAATTCGCATAAATATTCCCGGACCTACTGCCGACACTGTCGTTCTGTTGTCGCATAGCGGCCGCAACGTGAAATTAGTATGGAATTGATTATACTAGCTGCTACAGTGCTGTAGCGGCTCTGCAGCAGCGCGACAAACTATCGTCGATTTCAAGAACCTCTAAGAATCAAACTTGCATCTTTAAAATCAGCTGAGTAGCATTTCAACTAGACTACATAGATAGTTGCTACCTTCCGAGTATATTTAAAATTGCCGATTGTAGTGTTCCCCCTATTTATGGATGTAAGAAACAAAATCAAAACAAGAAAAATCTAAATATAGTATGTCATTATACAATAATGTTAATCATATTCCCAACACCCTAAAGGAAAAAGAAACGCATTGTGTTTTTATACTTTATTTATTGAAGTTTTAATTACTATTAAATATATTTAGCATTTATTTTGTAGACTTTATTTCAATTCTTAACCACGACCTAGGTTTCGTTGTATGACAACATCTTCAGGTCAATTTTTAAAAATTGCCCACCTGAAGTGTTGTCATACAATGAAAGGTAAGTGGTTGTGGTTAAGATTTTAAATAAAGTAGAAACAGTACTACATCACGTAGCTTCTTAGTATTTTTTTTTTAGTTTCATTTAGTTGTGAATAAAAATTAAGTTTTACTTACTATAAAACAATTATCCTTACATTGTTAAACAAATATAATTTATCGTAATTAACTATTAATTTAACTTAGTGTACCATACTAAAAAAAATCTCCAGAAATGAAAATAGAAACAATAAAAAAATTTACATTTTAACTTGTATTAGCGTGGTTTAATCGCGGTCACTTTATCATCTTGAGTTATATATTAACTCATCTTCCGAGTCTTTTGGTAGGTCGTTTCCTTGACTGTGACGCAAACAATATGGGCAAGTGTTCATCATGTTTGTCGACTTTTTGGTATGTTCAGTTAGCAGATCATAATTCATAATGTGTTTTTTAATGTTTACGCTGTTCAAAATATTGTAGAATATTTTTCATTATTACGGAAATATCAAGCACCAACTGTGAATAAGTGATACTGTTTGTGAATAATTGATACGAAATTAACAAACATCAAACCCCAAAATAAGTGATACTGTAGATACCAAATCTGCAGATACGGGGATGCTACTGTATAACATAGAACTTTATTTAAATTTTAAATTCAAATTTCTCTATTTCTAACAAGTGTACACCATAATTTTACATATTTGTTACCTTCAGACTAGTGCTTAATTGTGTCGAATTTTAAGCAAATCAGTATTCAAGGGTTATGGTGCCTTCCTCTCTTAGTAAACATAAAAAATGTCATATTTTAAGTTTACATATTACAACCATTTAGGGAGGGATTTTTCATATAATAATTTTTACCTTAATTGTTTCTGCCACAGCCAATTTGCCGAAGACGTGACCCTGTTATCGATCAAAAGATCAAGAATACTCAAGTAATGCGTGCACTGGAGTATCAATGCTTGTCTTTTCAATCGTTCTGCTTCATTCTCTCCATCGGACAAATCGATATTTATATAATTATGCAGTTCCGTATTCGTATTTTCCCTCAGCATGTGCAAATCTTTCGAGACTATACTCCTCTCGGTTTGTTCAGTGAATCGGATGTTTTGTGCCAGACAAAGTACTTGAGTTGGGAAGGAGAAGGCATTTTGGAACTCAAATGAGCTGTTAATTAGGCAACGATGGATAGATGTCTTCAGGGAGGATCGCATTTCATCTTCCAACTTTTTCAACCATATCTGAAAAAACACACACATTTTATTGTTAAATACATTATAAATAAAAAAGTCATATTTTTTACTAAAGGAAAATAATGACTAAAGTAAAAATATCTAAATACTTTTATAGTAGCACTTTTCCAACATTAATACCACAAGTAGGTGAAGGCCATTTTTTTACTTTTCTTATATATTTGTTTAGAATAATGCCGGAAAATATTCAAAATATTTTATTCTATTTTTTCAATTAACAATATTATCTATTATTAATACTCAGGATATTATAAATATTACGAACATTACCATTATGGCAATAAAATAAGTACCTTGCCATGGAATAAATTTTAACATTTTATTTATCTTTTTTAAACCTTCAAATTAAAATTTTTTTTAATCCACAATCTCTTGAAAATGATTCCATTTTAGGTCAGGTCAGTATTAACCATTTTTTCAGAAGCAAATATAATATATTCAATAGGATCAAAAATTAATCAATCGGTCTGCAAACTGGAACTTAGTCGCGTCCGTCCATCCATCTAATTAATTTAGAATAACATAAAATAATTTTTGTCCGAATGGAAGTTGGAATAAACATACAGCCAAGCAATATGGTTAGCAACTGCATATGCACATGCAAATTTTTTTTTATAAAACCATGCTTTCCACAAACCAACCAAAACCAATAATTTCGAACTTGTAGTTACCAACATTTCAATTCTACAGTTGAATTCTCTCCTACGATTTAACAAGCATATGTAAGTCAACAAACAACATGAGTAAATGTTACCCAACGTCACTTAGAATTATGTTCAAATATATATTATCTGACAAAAGGTGTAAAAAGAAAACCGCCTACTTTTGATACCTAAATTTATAGGATTATAAAATTGTAACCATATATTTTTCATGTCACCATAAACCTTTCCTGGTAATCTGAGATTTTCTGAACTGAAAATGCAATACAATTTTTTTTTGGCATTTTCACATATTTTTAATAAAAAAATATACATTAAAAACAAAATATTTAACAAAAATATGATTCCATCCTAATAAATTTTTTTGGTGTTAAATAAAAAATTATTTGAAAATTAAATACCATATTTTTTGTGGCTGAAGTTTTTTCACTATTTTGATTTCAAATTTATAATCAGACACTATTCATTCAGTAAACATTGGAAATATAAACGAAAAAATTAAAGTTTAATAAGAGAAAAATAAAACTTTATAACATATTAAAAAGGTAAATAATTATGATGTCTATCTCACTTAATATCAACAAAAAGGCTCAAATCTACTACCCTTTAACATTTATTTGTAAATCTCTATTTTATGGTATTTTTTAGTAATATATTGATAACTGAGAATGTGTTTAAATTTTCATTGTTATTAAAATGCACTATTTTAGTAACAATGAAAATTTAAACACACAAAATTATTAAAAAAGGACCGACTGCAAAACCACAACTGATAATATAAAAGATTGCGTAAAAAATAAATAAGGAAAAGAGAAAAAAAAGTACAACTCTATAATTTATTTAATTTAGTTTAAACAATGTAGGGGTTTTAGGAAAAATTAATATTTTTGTACCAAAATAATAGAATATCTATTTATGAGCAGTAAGGTATACTATATATTAAGTCACATATGCCACCCCGAAAAAAGCAAATTAAACATAACTGACGACTTCTGCCCTCAAGTGTCTGCCCGTTTCAGGCCACTCACTCTGAAAGGCAGACCCTCTGTGCCGCACCCCGAAATCGGCACTCAGTTGTGCAACCGGCGTAGGTAATCATTCCAATCAAGTCTGTCTATGATTAATCTGCGGAACAGTAACAAACTAAATTTCTCTAATATTAATTACTTTGGTGCTTTTATTTGATACCCATATTTTATTAAATCTCTCTGTTTATATTTCATTAAATAGTAAAAATACTTTATGTCAATTAAATAGTATAAATAACAATATAAGAACCGCAGTTAAAATAAGAGTGTTGTACTCTACAAACAGTGATATTTTTTGTTGAACATATTGTCTTTCCAATTAAATTTAAAAATATAAGTTATATATACTTTTGTAATTGTCATTCAAAACCCTTTATTTTGATACCATGCTCTATAGGTTTATTTGTCTAACTATTCAATATGGTATCCAAAATCCATCGTTATGGCTTTTGGAAATGTTAATATACACAGTGTCAAGGCGAGTCTAACAACACCTCATATGTAAAACCTATCAAGCCATTTAAGCTACAGCCCATGCCAAAGAAATAAACATACATACATACATACATTCGAAAAACATAACCCTCCTTTTGAGGCAGTTGGGTAAAAATATAAATTGAAAGTGACATATTTAAGTAATAACGATAACTTTTTTAACTATTATTTCATAAAAAAAATTGATTTGAAAAAAGGTTTCCATACAGAGTTCTTTTAATGTAGTGCTTGACAAAATTTGTCCACCATTGTTAGGGACATCAAACACTGCAAATACAAACTCAAATTTATAATTAACCTCTCTGGCATCCCTAACTAAATCTATCTCGCAATTGAAACATAAATAGCCAAGTCAAAATAAAATAAACATATAGACAATTATATATTATAGGAAAGCGACTAAAATAACAAATCGAACAATAGTGAAGAAGTCTAGAGCGCGCAAAACAGTTATTTTTGTCACTATGATTTTTGAAATTTTGTGATTTAGTTTTATTTTGAAAGTTTTATATTTAGGATTATTAAAAAAAATAAGTGTATATCTATTATTTGATGTGTAGTTATTATTATTATAAAGTCTTCCTTGTATTTATTGGTATAATTTTTGGACTTTATTCCTTAAGAATTGATTTTTATATATAGTGCCTGCTATGAAGTTTTATGAGGAATAAAATTGGAAGTTCAGAGCATTAAAAATAGTGCAACCGTTAGGTCCGATCGAACAAAGTTCATCGCATTAAAAAAAGTGTAACCGTTAGGGCCTCTTTGCATTTCTTTCTGGCCTCTCTGCGCATCTTTAAAGTGAGATATCAATATATTTATTTGGCATTTTCTTGTGGCGTAATCGCAATGACAGAGTATGACATCGTTTGCTTATATCAAGACATACTCATTAAATGTCATTATGTTTGAATATTTAATGTCTTCTATCCTACAAAATTAAAGTCTTTTAATTTTAACTTCTGTTTTACTTGAAAATAATTACATTGTCAATATTTTCTTATTAAAGAATTTTCCATTTACATTTAACGATATTGATATTTAAATACAATGTCACCTATTGTATAAATTCCAAGACAATCATGCTGAAGGAGTAAACTCCAGTCGTGTGTTTGAGCTGACACAATTTTTTTTAATAAACAATATTAAAATTATACAATTTGCAGCCGATTTGCAGTGATATCGAACAGCTTTTTCCCGAACCACCCACTCAGACTTTACACCTGGACCTCATCTTTTGGTTAGTATTGTAATCAAATTGACAACATTCTTAATAGATCGCGGTGGAAAACTTCCATCAGGAACACCAATACATTGCCTGAGGCAGACTGTGGACCAGATCATCAAATCTTGGTCTCCAAAGTACAGCGTAAGTTAAGGTCAGTCAGAAAAGTCGAGAAACCAAAAAGAGTCACAGCGAAATTCTGTCAAAATTTTGATCAACACTCAAATAGAATTGGAGCCAGTGGACAAGTTCAAATTTAAACGCATCAACTCTTAATGAGTTATGTGATTAAGCAAATTATCTGATGCACGGCAAAAGAGTCCGAACTGCCAAAAGAGACACAGAAAAGATGTCATTATATGACCGATGAATCTCTTGCCTTTACTGAGGAGAGATGAAAAATTTGTGACTGGCACAGAAGTAAAAATCTTGAATAACTTGTCCGCTCGGATTCAAGCTACTTATAGACGAAACTAAAACACCCAACTTCAAAACCTTTATGCAGAAATGAAAAAAAAAGACAAGCATAGATCTAGGGAACCTCCATCAAAAAATTTGCTCCATCACCAAAACTCTCATCATCAAAACATGAGCTATCAAGAATTCTCAGGGGAAGGTAGTCACTGAAATAAGCAATATTTTCCGAAACATGGAAGTACTACTGTCAATCTCTATTTGAGGATCCACAATTGCAGAATTTTGCAACGCTGGAACCAACGAATGAAGAAATAGGACCAAACATTCTAAAAGATGAAGTTAGAGCTGTAATTAAACAACTTAAGAGGCGGAAAGTCATAGGAATAGATGATATTCCTATTGAGACTATCAAGGCTCTCAGCTACTCGGGAGAACACAGAGTAGAAATCTTTCACACACTGTATAAAATATAGCAGACAGGTGTGTGGCCGAAGCAATGGGCTCATACAATTTTCGTTCCGCTATATAAAAAGGGATCCACCAAGATATGCAGTAATTATCGGCTTATTGCTTTAATTCCTCATGCAAGTACAATCTTATTGCATATCATAAACAAGCATCTCAAAACATTTTTATTCAGGTTTAGTGCACTGAAAAGATAAGTTTCGTGAAGGGTAAAGGTACGCCGCACAAACAAATTCTAATAGTGCGCCAGATTATTATGAAATTCTGAGAATTCAATAAGCCCGCCTATATCTGCTGCGTTGATTTTTGGAAAACATTTGATTCGGTTAAATGGCCAAAACTTTGGTAAACGCTACTTGGAGATTGGTACCCCGAAACACCTTGCGCATCTCCTCAGGCGTCTGTATGAAAATGGTTAATCTCACCACTCCTATTTAACATCTACACTGAGTTTATAATGAGAATTGGTCTTGAAAACTTGACTGATGGAATAACGATCAGTGGTTCAAAAATCTCAAATCTTCGATAGGCGGATGACACCATCTTATTCGCAACTAATACTCATCATATGGAAAGTATACTGCAAAGATGGAAAACGTCAGCCTTGAATTGGGATTGAAAACAAATCGCAATAAGACGAAGATGATGATTGTTGACCGTACTAACGATAACTTGTCCGAAATTACCCAACTAGCGAATTGCGAGGTATTTCAATCATACGTCTATTTGGGGCATTAATCTCTAATAAAGGTGGATGTACTGACGAAATCAAAAGTTGTATGACTATTGCTAGGTCTGCTATGGAGAAGCTGAGGGGAATATGGAAGACATCACGAAACAACGAAAGCCCGACTCATTTGAACATTAATTTTCCCCCTTTTTCTCTACGCCGCAGAGTAATAGACGCTACGCGAAAACGAGACAGTAAAGACAGATGTCTTGGAAATGTGGTATTGCAGAAGAATACTTAGAGTATCGTGAACTGAGTTCCTTAGTAATGTATCCATAGCCCAAGAACTTGGTATCAGGCAATGTTTGTCCAATATGTTGTACAAATTCACATAATAAAATTCTTCGGACATGTGTTGCAGTGTAACGATGATCATATTGAACGTCTGGTGATACAGGGCAAAGTGAAAGGTACCAGATCACGTGGGAGAGCACCAATGAGACTGATAGATCAGATCAAGACAGCCATGGATGTTCCGCTACACGAGTGCATCCGGGGAACAGCTGATAGAGAGGAATGGAGAACTTATTTTATTATTCTTAATTGATAACTTATGGCGCATCACTATCTGCAAAACACTTGACGTGATGATCATGACCACTCTGCCAAGAGGGTAACATTTGAGAAGAATTGTTTTTATTTTTTATAGTAATAACGAAAATAGTATTTTTATAAAATGACTAGCTTTATAAGGCTTTTGTCTTACAAAAATGTGGGAATTTTATTTGTTTCTCAATATTATTTAAGCTCATAAATACTTAAGTATAATACACATGTTTCGAGTATTTTATAACTACACTTCTCTGTATATGTAAAATATTTCATTAAAGAGGCGAAACAACCAGTGCTGTATTTTTTTCTCCAGGGGATAAAATAAAACAAACCCAAAATACATATAAAATTTAATAAGAGAAAATGATTGTAAAAACAAACACAAACTTATATTTAAACAAAATGAACCAAATAAATCTACAAGATGAAATAAGTAAAAAGGATTGCGAAAAAAGCACAAATCAACAATTAAATAAAAAACAAATGCAAAGAACCTAACAATTGAAATAAGTAAAAGATCGCAAATACAAACATGAATTTGTTATAAATAGACAATGTAGACATTGCAATGCACAATGTAGAATTAATTTCTGAATATTGATATAATTGTAGTTAATTGTATTTTATATAATGCATTTTACAAAATATTAATCAATAACAATTTTTTAAGTTTTGGTATATTTTTGTGATAAATACATAATAATTTTTGGTTGTACATACATGATAAATTAGTGAAAAAAGATGATCTGTTAATACATTTTTATTTATATTTTCGCTTTATTTATTTGAATGTATTTCTTCTTATATAATTTTTATTTTACTACATGTTTTGTATATATTGTAATGAATATATTTAAGCAATAACAGATATCTCGGAAAAAATTTAGTCTGTATTGCCTAGCTATCCCTTCTAAACTTGACATCGGCAAAGGTTTCTCTATGAAGAGAATAAAGGTCACAGAATCAAAGATAGGTGAAAACAAATCATGTATAAAATTATACTTCACAAAGAAAATGACCCAGGTATACAATTTAAATATGTAATTTTTAATGTATATTCTTTCATTTAAAAAAAAAATTGAAATTACCATTGCCACTAAACTGAACCCTTTCCTTAATAGCAATTTAAAAATATACTTTTTTGTTGAGTGAATTAAAATTCTTCTTTTATATTTTTTATAATTTTGATTAATCAAGTTATTTTATTGGATTAACCTAAAATTTATAGCGCTGGTCACAAAAAACATGAAATAATTATGATTGGTTAGATCCATGTTTACTCACATCAACACTTAAGCACAGATATACATATTGCTTACCTCAACAGATACATCAATATCCACAGGTTTATCCAAAATTAATTTCTCGCCGTCGTGACTACATAGGGCTGTTATAGACAATGCTTTGGGACCTAATTTCACACCAGTGGTGCCTGGAAATATTTTCTTCAAATGTGTCTGCAATACCACCTCTCGACCTTCAGAACCTTCTCGGGCTTGACCAAGAAGCTCCAACAAGTCATCGTCACTTAGGAAATAGAATCTTGGAAATAAATTCCTTTTATCCTATAAAGAAGAAAATGTTAACCTTTAATAATGCCTTTCTAAAAAATTTAATATAAATAGTACAGTTACGCTACATAATTTTTTGCAAACACAAGTCTGTAATATTGCAATAAACTTTTACTTTATAATTGGGCTATTAAAGCATTTATATTGTAGGTTCATAAAGCCTTAAACCATTATAATACTTTGAATTAAACAACCAATACACCCCACCCCCTCCCCTCGCGCTCCGCTCCGCCAAGCCCATGCTGTGTGAGTGCGTGCAGAATTCACATCAATTTTATGAGGTAGCATAATTGAATTTCCCATATGTATATGTAACAAATAATTAATTATATGTTGCAAGAACACATGCAAGGTATTTAAATATTGACTGAACCATGAAATATTCACTTGGAATTAAAACATTAGAATTAATTACAATTTAAATTAACATTAAATAGAACTCGGTATCTTTTTTTACCCAACTACGGTAGAGGATGTTTTATGAATATATCAAGCTATATAAGTATATATATGAGTAAGTTTGTTCCCTCGTACATACTAAACCGCTAAGTGATTTCAACAAATGAAGTGTCTTCAGTTTCGTACTCTTCAATTAGTTTTTTTCCGTATTCAGGTTTTAGTTTTTTCTCTTGTGATCTCGATTCTTTTATCGGTGAAATAAATAAATATGTACTATATTAATTTGCTAATTTTCCATATCAATAATATTGTTCTTGAGATAAAGACCTCCAAAAATTTTCCTCATGATGAACTGACTGATACTCATCATTGAAAGCTCTGGTCTACTTGTAGTAAGTATAATTTTCCTTTTACAGGAAAGGACAAGCCAGAAATTGGTCAAAAGTGAGTTAGATTCTTTTACAAAGTTAACATTTTGAAATTAGAACATTTTGACGAGACCAAACTTGAATAAATTTCATTTCAGCTTACATATAGGAATTGTGCTTAGAAAGTATTCCAGTATTCAAATGTGGGGTTTGTGTTTGGAAGGGGAGAGAAAATTTTTCTTATTTTTGCTGGCAACGGAGAGGTGAAAAAGATAAAAAATCTATTGTGACGTAGAATATAAAATAAATGAAAAGCATTAATCAAATATTTCAGGTCAATGTCTCTTTCAACACAAGTTTTGTTTAAAAATTCTTCAAATACAAATTGTTCAAGTCGCAGGAATTCTTCGTGTCTAAGAATAATCTATTTTAACGCAAAATTTTTTAATCAGAGATTTTTATGTATACCAAATCAAAACAAAATTATACACTTGAATATAAGACAAATACAGTTTACTAAAAAGATTTGCTTTTAATTTCGGTGTTTTCCTGACTCGAATGGAGGATCCGTAAATCACTGGATGTGCCATTCTTAAATTGTGCAATCAATTGGCAAGGGAAGCATGATATGCCACCATGAAAATTTGAAAGCACCATAACATTTCATTTGTGAGTATTAAACATATGTATGAATTTCAATACTAATGTTTTATTTAATGACTATGGATAGTACAAATTGACATTTTTGATACTTTATTATGTGGGAACATATTAAGTATGGATATTTTATCACTAACTATTTTTTGTATTCCAAAACAATATATATTCCCGCGCCCAAAATTTGATAATTTAGTGTGGGGAAATATACTAAGTATGGATAGATATTTTATCACTAACTATTTTTTTATTTCAAAACAATATATTCCCATGCTCAAAATTTGATAATTTAGTGCGGGGAAATATACTAAGTATGGATATTTTCTCTATAACTATTTGTTTGCATTTCAAAACAATATTCACCCGCATTAAATTATCAAATTTAGTGTAGGGGAATATACCAAGTGTGGATATTTTATCGATAACTATTTTTTGCATTTAAAAACAATATGTATTCCCCTGCACTAAATTTCATAATTTAATGCGGGTGAATATACTAAGTGTGGATATTTTATTGATAACTATTTTTTGCATTTAAAAACAACATATATTCCCCTGCACTAAATTTGATAATTTAATGCGGGTGAATATACTAAGTGTGGATATTTTATCGATAACTATTTTTTGTATTCCAAAACAATATATATTCCCGTGCCCAAAATTTGATAATTTAGTGCGGGGAAATATACTAAATATAGATATTTTCTCAATAACTATTTTTTGCATTTCAAAACAATATATATTCCCCCACACTAAATTTGATAATATAATGCGGGGGAATATACTAAGTGTGGATATTTTATCGATGACTATTTTATGTATTTCAAAACAATGTATATTCCCCTGCTCTAAATTTGATAATTTGGTGCGGGGTAATATACTAAGTATGGATATTTTTTCAATAACTATTTTTTGCATTTCAAAACAATATATATTCCCCCCTCGCTAAATTTGATAATTTAATGCGGGGGAATATTCTAAGTGTGGATATTTTATCGATAACTATTTTTTGTATTTCACATAAGACAAATCACAAAAAATATGCCCAATGCATACAGCACCTCAGTATTGTAAATTGATATATTTATAATTACAATACTCAGTAAATTAATATGTTTAATTGAAGATGAAGGCGGAAACAAAGCCAAATGGCTAAATGAGGTTGATGTCTCTGATCCAAGTAAAAAGAGGCAAAAGGGACTATTTTTTATACATCATATTCAACCTTGGATGCACAGTATAAAAATGGATAATTCCTAAGCTAGCAAAATTTTAAATAAGTAGTGCCTTTGATATTAAACATTTCGATTTTTCTTTTAGTGTTAATATCTAATAAAAAACACTAAAGATGCCCCTAATGTCTTTTCTTCAAAGAGAGATTCAGGGAGAGGTGAGACTAAACGCTCCCTTACTTCCCGTTATGAATGTTGCGTAAGTGTAACTGTAATTTTTGGTACTGTACATCTGGAAAAATTCAATCATTTCACTGGTAATAGAAATGAAATCACACTACTAGCTATGTGTTTTGGAAGGAATACTTAGTGTTATTAGTTTTATGATATCACTAAGCTTTCGCAATAGATAGAAGCTTCTCAATCTTGTATTTTGCAATGGGCTAAGTATTTTTTTCTTTTAAAAGCTAATTAATATTGAACACATGATCATAAAATATAGTGTGAATTTATGACAATTTGATATTGAGTACATACGTGATAAACTACTTCGACTTTTACTTATTGCATATTAAAAAGATTATTAAATTTTCTTATTATTTCAGATTTTTGAAGACATTGTTATGTACTAGAACTTATTATGTTTTGGTATTAATTACGGATTATACCACTTATTCCGTAACTTATTAACTCTCAGCAAAATGTCATGAAATTCCTTCAAAAACATAAATGAAAATATAGAGCAACTTTTCTTTTTATATCATTATTATGTAAATTGAAAAAAAGAATTGAAACCAAGTATCAAGTTTCAAATAGTTTCATGTCGATTTGAAATAATGTTTAAATTTAAAAGAATGCACAAAGCATTTTTAAGTATGAGAGTTTGTAAAGATCTTTACAAATTGATCACCTGAAGATGTTATCATACAAAGAATCCTAGGTCGTGGCAAAGAATTTATTTAAAGTAGAAATAATACATCATGTAGGTAGTTCCATTTAGTTGTGACAAATTAAATTAAAATGAATTTCTACAAAATTAATGCCAAATGAATGCAAAATGAATTTCTACAAAATTAATTCCACAAATGTACTGACGGGAGATTATATTAAAAAAAGTTTCATTATTTTATTTAACTTACAAACTTCTGTTCCATGCATTTTTGGGCCTCGCCTCGTTTTTTTTTAAGCTCGGCAAGTTTTTGTTTTTGGTATATATTTCACTTGATTTTAAAAACTTTTTCTTTACTCTGTAAGGACCATGCAACAAACACAGAGGTCAATGGAAAACAACAGAAGTAAAAACTTTTGGTTACATGTTTGTCAATATAAGTACAATATTTTAGTGTGAAGGGGTTATGTTATGAGTGAATATAAGATTCGATTTTAGAAAAACTATACACAGTATTGTTTTTATGAATTGATTAAAATTGATTAAAATACAGTGACAGATTTCAATGTTTGAAAAATTGTAAAAAAAAACTACACCTCTAATACAAAGTAGGTTTATTTTAACTTAACAACAAATGCGGATTTAATTTTTTAAAAACCACGTTTTCCAAATGGCGGGGAAGTTCAACGACAGAAACCATAACACGCTCGACATTTTCATCCGTGGCTACAAATGGTGTATGTCCTGGCCTGGGCCTGTTTAATGTTGATCCTGTAGCTCTGAACCTTGCTACCCATGACTGAATGAGGTTGATCAACGATCCATCACGTAATCGACGAATACTGTAATGATTATTAAATCGACGGCGTGCTACAGACAGCGAAAATCCACTCGAAATGTACACCTCGACGGCAAAAGCGCGGTGCTCTCCACTCCACTGTTCCTTGGCTACTAAAACATCCGCACCGCTTGCGTTTCTAACGACGCCCCCCCCGCGCCCCTCGTATATGTTGCGTTCAGAAACTATGTTTGTTCAAACTTTGAAATCTGGCACTGGACACCTGTATGTATCAGCATGAGGACTTCTCATGAAAAAATGTAGCAGAGTAACCAAGAGTTCATAAATTTATAATCACATTTATCTTAAACGGTTCCTATAGTGTTATATCTATTAAATTGCTACGCTAGTTGTACTCATACTGTTGACAAAGTATTTCTGGTTATAATTTGTAATACATTTTAATCTTTAATTAATATCCATACCAGAAGTATGAATTAAGACAAGGAATAAATGCTGGTGTTTTTTAAAGTAGAGCAAAAATAATATTCTTTTGGAAAATGTAAAAGTTTTTTCTTTTGGCAGTAAAGCTTTAGTTTTAATGGAGTCTAAAGCAAAGTTATTTAGACTTAATACCTTATTCTTACTAAAAAAGATAAAAAAGTATATATATATATATATATATATGTATATATGTATATATATATATATATATATATATACATATACATATATATATATATATATATATATATAGTCTCACAAGCGCTCCGCAAGTTGTTCACGGTGTCACCCAAATCAACATCCTAGCTGAATGTGTTTTCATGCTATATTCATTTATTTCTTTACACCACGCTAATTCCCAACAATCACACGCATGCGTCTATACTAGTCTGATGACATCACAGGCACTACAAATACTATACGACAAACACATACAGACATGTTCTATCCGTTGTGAGCTCAACTTTTGCTTATGCATTATAAGTCTCGTAGTTATTAACAATTGAAATCTGATGGTATCTTCTAACAAAAGAAAGTACAACTATCATTGTACTTAACGAACGAATAGACATTTTCACATCAATGTGCAAAAATATGCACCCCTCCTAATTCCAAATACTGAACCTAAAATTATGAAAAAACAGTTGTCCTGCAACCTTTGTGTGGGTTTCTGAATAACCCAACTATAACAATGATCTAGATTTCATAATAATATTTCTCATTTTATTATGATATTAAACGTCAATTTTTTAAATATACTTACGCTATATTTTTAACCCTTTGAAAGATATAGTAGACAATATATTTACGTTTTCCTGTATTCTTAGCTGATTTTCTCAAAAATCATGTGATGTAATAACTTGAAATTAGCATAGTAATGCATCTTATTAATCCATATATTTTGTACTGTCTTTTGTAAAATGTTCATATAAGGATTGAAGACGGGGTGAAAAAAGCCTTAAAAAATTTTTTTTAATAGTTTTGTATCATATAGGTATAAATTTCATTATGAGACATATTCAAATTTTTTTTTATAATTTCAAATTGTATTTTTAAAAATATATTGCAAAAATATTCGAAAATCATTCCTCCCTTATTCCCAAAACTACGTATTCAACATTTACGTTATAATAAATTAATATTTGCAAATAGTTTAATAGAAATACTGAGTACCCTTAAATGTTTAAAATGTGTACAGAACTCTCATAGTGTGAGTTCTACTCGTACTTGATAGGTTTTTATGTATTTTATGTAATATTAATTTCTTCAAGTTGGTATACTAAACGTTTGAAAGAAAAATCCATTTTATTAGAAAGTAAATACTAATTATACTAATAATAATTTAATTTGTGCATTGCCAAGTATATAGAAGGAAAAAGGCTAACTTTTCCTGCCAATGTTCTTACAGCCAATACACAGACGGCATTGTAGAAATTAAGTGCCCATATCTAGCTTTAATTTGCACCTAGACGAAGCAATAAACCAAACAAAATTGAGTTTTGGAAATATGATTGTATCTATGACATCTGTCCATTTGCGGTCTGGATTGGTACTAATGAATTGAAATGTGAATTTATTGCAAAAGATGATCAATTCTAGAAAGATAACATGGAATCACATTTAGTTAAATTTGATTAAAACTGTTTGCATCCAAAACTGGTGGATGTTACGACATTCAAAATAAATTAAAATAAAGAGATCATTCCATATTAGTCTTAAGATTTTGAAGGTGAGAAATTAGACGATGAGAATAAAAGATTGTCATGGCAGGGCCAAAGTTCATTCTTCTTTTGCCAAAACCTTTAATTCTTTGCAAAATTCATATTTGCAAAATTAAGGAAAAGAAACTAGTAACGATTGCTTCATTAACTAAAGTGAAGTACTAATTTAAAAGTTTTGATCATAATGAATAAACCCATATATAAAACAAAGCTTTTTGAAGGTAATGTTTGCGTAGATATATTTCATTTTAAATATAAATTTTCACATTTCATCAAGCAAGTCATAGTAATGAATTAACGCAATCTTTCCTCGTTTGGAAGTGGAACATGACATTGCACATATGATGGTGAGAAACGAAGAGAAACTGGTATCTCTGGCAATTAGTATCTATTGTATTTTTTAACAATTAGTTATCTCATTTATATTCAACGCAGTCATATAATATCCTTTTTGTTTTTTAATACATATGATTAAAGATGTTTTTACTTAGGGTCACGAAAAGGCAGATTTCAAATGTTCGTGATTTCCTTATGGTTCCTGTTGATATGAGAGATTTAAATGAATCTAAAAGTATTTCCCTGAGATTATCCTATTCTTTTGTTTTTTTACGTTGTTTATGGTTGAAGACGATAACTGCCATCAATTATTAGCTATTTCTGCCTCGATAAAACTGCATGTGGAAGATAAAATCATAGTACACAGTTATTCTGATTAGAAATTTGAATTAAATTAATTAATTGTATGAAATCTGAATTAAAATTGGAATAATACTAATATTTGTCATTTATCGACATAATTTTAATAATACAAATTAAATAAAACTGGTTATCAATCAGATATAAAACACATAGTTTCATTTTAGTTATAATGTAAGCGATCAAGGTAATGCGCATAGACTATAAATTTGTTGCACACAAAAAGTTGCATTGCTACACATGTGTTAGTGATTTTATGACTAGTAAATTTTTGTCCTCGAGCGGTGGGATTTTGTATACACAACCTGAAGAGAAAAAGCTTATAAAGGAAGTCTTGCAATTTTTGTTATTACCGTAAAAGTATAACAATAATTAATCGTAAATGTATATAAAAAATCACTATATATAATAAAAAAATTTTAAGTTGTTGGCTCACTAAAACCTTAACAATAGCCATCTCGTGCTGAATAAAAATCATGACGGCAAAAATAAAAGTACGCCATAGAGAAGTGCATCACCATTTCATTCTCTTTTATATGATATATAACTGTCTAAATGGTGACCTCATTTTAACTAAAATATATATGTTCCAATGCAAGCGTTGCTTATAAGCATCGCACATGCTCAAGGAGTTAATTATATTTCAAAATAAATAAATTTTGCTTTACTAGTTATGTCAGATTTTAGACGTTTGCAAATGATAATATGCATGAAAGTAGAGACTAATGTAAACATAGATTAACATTACTAATATCACTAATACACACTGTAATATAGTTATCTAACGCAGCTTGACAATCGGCCAATTGTGTCAGTATTGAATCCAACAGACTGGGCAATCTTGGTGAATGCAGCAACGCAGTAAGTCTAAGATCAACTGCAGCACCCCGCATCATCTGTCTGAAATCACGATCCACTCTGCTGAACTTAGCTCCAAGTTCTCCATCACCACTTGACAATATTGGCTCCAAATACAACCACCTATGAAGAGAAATAGAATAATATTATAAATAAGGCAGGTAATTTTTAAAGAATTAAAGATTTTATTGGCTGATAAAAACACCAGTGGAGATATTTAAGAAACTAATAAGAATATAAAAATCCTTTTCACATTTATTTAACTGTGGATATCTTTCAACCAAAAAAGGAAGCATGACGGCATCACACACGTATGACAAGAGTGTCTGCCTGATCTTTATTCACACAGAATCCTTTCTCCATATAGCAGGTAAACTCAAAAACTAAAATGTTTCATCATTCCTCGATAGCATGCTTCGCATATAGTAATCAGTGATCGCAATTGTTACAATACGGAAATGTTCCTACGTGTAATATTATTTTGGTAAAGATCTCAGTTATTGCTGGAACATAATTTATACTAAAGTATTTTTATTTAATTGTATACAAGTAATCGTTAAAAAAAAAAGGAATAAATGGAATAATACACCATTTTTAAACATTAAAAATAAATTTAATACCATAGTAACACATAACTACAGGGGAAACCCGATAATCCAGGGGTGTTGTCATAGATGTTTCTTTTAATTGAAAATCTTGGTAAACAAATTCATAAGCAAGTGCAAAAAGTTCAATAAATATTTTAAAGACACCAAACGTAAAAACAAACATTAAATTTTTAAAATTAAAGCTGAAATCAAAAACTAAGATATCACCAAGTGGTTCACTCCATACTTTTCAATCAGACTCACCCTTTTTACGTTTCCGTACCTACAGTCCCTGACCAAATAATTTAGACTCATTGTAGTTTTTGATAAAAATATGATGCGACAGTTGTAAAAAAATAGCTTTTTTACTGGAATAAATCAAATTTGTATCTCTGCTGCATATAATTAAATATGTGTTATCACTTAAACATAGTTTTGACTGAAAATTTTTTAACTTTTAGTGTTGGACCAATATTAATAATACAACTTTATTTCTATATTAACATTCCATTGAGCCACCTTTTGCAGCTTTACGGCTTCTGTCCTTTGCGGCATACTATTAATGCATGATTGTATACTCTCCTGCATTTGTGGATGACAATTCCATATATCTATAATTTTTTCAATGAGCTAATATTGATCGTGGCCACTTCTCTCTTCATCAGCTTCCACATATATTCAATTGGGTTCATATCGGGACTGTTTTACCTGGCTAATCCAACAATAGGATATTTTGGTCACCTAAATTTGCTTTGATTGAATGGGCAATGTGACAAGACGCTCCATCTTGCATAAAAATAAATAGTTATCAATTATCAATCGTAAGCTTTTTTAATATAAATCCTTCCATTTTCTTCGAACACTGCGCAATAATATTAGATTCTTTCAATTTAGCTTTTATTACTTTTGTGGTAGCAAATCTGTTTCCCGTGCAAATTTTCTTGATAAATATTTCTGATCTATGGATGAAAATTTACTTTCTTCCACATTTTTCCTTTTTTCGGGCTCAATATTGACTATTTTTCTTTACAAGTCATACACTTGCTTCAGATACATTCAATTTTCGTGAAATTTCAGAGTTCAAATACATTTTAGTATTAAGAAAGGCTTTGACATCAGCTTTTTTACGAAATGAGAAGTTCCCCTTTTTGCCCATACTGGAAAAATTAAAAAAAATATTGTTTCAGTTGGAAAAACTTCTAATTTCTATTCAAATAAACATAAATGTAGTTAAATAATCAAAAACTCGGATAAAACCACAAATGGATCAAACAAACTCGTTCACATACGTGACATGCAAGAACTCGAGTAAAGCGTGTCTAATTATTTGCGGTTTGATACCAAAACATGGGTATGACAATATACTAAATCAAAAATAAGTTTAAAAAGGAATAACATAATAATTGTCCTAACTAATAACTACTATTTACAATGTATAATAACACAAAGTTAAGCACAAAATGTGTAATTAATTTAATATTCTAAAAAATGTGTGCATCTAACAATTAGGCCAGGGACTGTAAATTGTTAAAACGGAACCCTTATAGTGAAAATTCAGTATCTCTTTCTCCATATGAGATAAATATTTTTTTTAGATTCAATAGTACAGTGTAAACTCTTTACAATGGCAAACTCTATAACATAAACACTGCTTGGTCTTGGTTGGTTACCTTCTAACTCATATACTGATTCACCTTTTGTAAGGAACCCACCATCCTCTATTAGGAAGGGGAAGACATTGTTTAGGCAGTAAAATTGTTTTTTATTTATTATCACTAAGTACATATTTGTTACCAATAGGTTACCAATATTTGTTACCAATATAGACTCAAATTATTTTTTATGAATGCTGACAATTCTAAGAATGAGTAGAGACACAGTTTTGTTGTGTAGAGTTATTACTGCTGTTTTCGTTAGCCACACGTGTTTACTGGGTAAAGTTGAATTTTAACACATTACTGCCTTCATATAATCATTTGATCAGTCTTAAGATAGATCAACTCTTACAGCACATGGGAACTTTGATGAACCTGCTCACAGTCCTCATCAATAAAACTCCATAGTTTACGAATTGCAACATGGAATATCAATGGGCTACTCCCAAATAAAGATAATTTAGAGTTAATGCTCAAAGTGAACAAAATTGACATTATTTTATTGTCAAACACACCTAAATGATCAAAAAAGCGTCAGACTCAAAAATTATAACATTTACGTTACAAATCATCCTGATGGCACATCTCATGGAGGTTACAGCAGTGATTATAAAAAGCAATATAAAACATTATATGCACAGCAACTATAAAGAAAATTACTTGCAAGCCACAACTGTTACAATAAAAGATGTGAATGGAAATTTTAATGTAAGTCCCATATACTGCCCCCCAAGACACAAAATCACTCAAGAAATGTTCCAAAAATTCTTTCGCTCCTTAGATTCGAGGTACATAATTGGAGGACACTGGAACAGCAAACATACATTTTGGGGATCCAGGCTGACTACCACTCAGGGCCGTGAATTAATGAAATGTGTGACCAATCTAAGACTACAAACACTTTCCAATGGAGAACCAACATACTAGCCTACAGATCACAAGAAAACTCCAGATCTAATAGATTTTTTCATTCATAAAGATTTACCCCATAAATATTTTAGTGTCGAATCATGCCTGGACACCACATCTGACCATACTCCAGTAATTTGTGCCCTCAGCGTGTCTGTCATTAAAAAAGTCCAACAAAGAAATTTGTATAATAACAACACTGACTGGCTGGCATTCTCAGAATTTTTGGAATCCAAAATAAACATGAAAGTACGACTTAAGTCCGAGGAGGATATAGATGAGGCTACATTTCTCATCACGAACTTAATACAGGAATCTGCCTGGCGTGCTACTCCATCTAGCCAGAATGTTCCTACAAAATGTAACATACCTTTAAAACTACGTAAAAAGCTAGAGGAAAAAAGAAAACTAAGACGTCAATGGCAACTGAGTAGACTAAAGGATGATAGAATGTTATGGAACAAGGCAGCAAGAGAACTAAGAGAAATGTTGGTCGAACATAAAAATAAATCACTTCAACAAAGACTGTCAAAATTATCAGCAACCAAACATGAGAACTACACTCTTTGGAAAATCACTAAGGAATTCAAAAGACCACAACCACAAGTTCCTCCATTAAGAAAAACCTCTGGTATCTGGGTTAAAACGCCTAGCGGAAAAGCTGAACTATTTGCTGAGTATCTTAAAGATGTCCCAGCCCAAATGAGGCTAGTAATGATGAATTTGGGAGTGAGATTGAAAGAGTAATAAGCAGTGATCAACAGTTGCCTCCACCATTAAAGCTAACTACTCCAAAAGAAGTAGCTAAAATAATAAGGAAACTACCAAACAAGAAAGCTCCTGGGTTTGATCTCATTAAGCAGAGATTTTGAGACATCTACCACAAAAGGGAATAGTTTTCCTCACTATGCTCTTCAATGCAATCGAGAGACTCTCATACTATCCAAAACTATGGAGATATCTGTCATACGTATGTTAGCAAAACCTGGCAAGCCACTAACTGAACCTAACTCATACAGGCCAATTAGTCTGTTACCTATCATCTCCAAAGTTTTAGAGAAAATACTTCTGACTAGACTAAAGCCAGTTCTTAACACTGAACATGTAATCCCCGACCATCAGTTCGGATTTAGGTCGCAGCATTCAACCATAGAACAGGTGCACCGGGTAGTGAATACTATAAGACAATCTTTAGAGAGGAGAATATTGCTCTGCCGTGTTCCTAGATATCCAGCAGGCGTTTGACAAAGTTTGGCATAAAGGGCTCCTGTACAAACTGAAGCTTCTTCTCCCTAACTCGTTGTACATGGTGTTGAAGTCATATTACATACATAAGAATTTTCTAAAATATATAATATCCGAGCATCGTACAGATGCAACACAAGGATCTAGGACACAAGGACACAAGGATCTGTACTCGGTCTAATTCTTTACTCAATATATACATATGATTTACCAGTGACCCAGGAAGTAATGACTGCAACATATGCAGATGACACAGCTTGTCTCTCCTGTGATAAAGATCCCAACAAAGCATCAGCTAAATTACAAATACAGCTTGATAGTGTCAATCAATGGTTAAAGAGATGGAGAATCAAATGCAATGCCATTAAATCAACTCAAATGACATTTACTTTGCGTAAAGGACATTGCAAACCGGTTACTATGGATAATCAAGAGTTACCATGCAGAGCCAGTGCTAAATATCTAGGCTTCCATTAGATAGGAGACCAACATGGGCAAACCACATAAAGTAAAGACAAGAAGTAAATATACACAGTCAAAAACTGTACTGGCTGATAGGTCGACAATCTATGCTCTCACTAACTAATAAACTGCTTATTTACAAATGCATTATAAAATCCACCTGGACTTATGGCCTGGAATTGTGGGGCTCGGCTAGCAACTGAAACCTAGAGATTTTACAACGGTTTCAAAATAATATCTTAAGAATACTGCTAGTGCACCGTGGTATGCTCGTAATACTGAGATACATGAATATCTAGGTATACCAACCATCAAGGAGGAAATAAATAAATGTTACATAAAATACAAAGAAAGACTTCGGTGCCACGCAAATAATCTGGCCCAAGATTTGTTAAAGACAGATGAACAAATTGCACGTCTTAAAAGATGGCAGATATTAAATCTTGACAAAAGACACTAAAGTGTAATGAGTAAATTTAAAAATGGCTTTGAATCTCGATGGAGAATCAGCCATCCAAACATCAAGTATTGGAAAACATCTGATTATGGTTATTCAGCCGATTGCAGATAGTCAAAATAAATTTGAAAAAAAAAGCCTTAAGCTGAATTTTAAAGGAAGTGAGTAGATCAAAAAGTGGCTTTAATATATACGAGCGCAAGGATAAAAGTGATGTTGAGAGACATTTTGGGTTTGATGCCTCAACTGTGTCTACCATTTGGAAGAGCAAAGAGAGGATACTAAAGGCTAAAATGCTACCAATTTCTTTCTGAAAAAATTTGAGGAAGCACAAAATGAAGTTGAAGCGTAGAAGATGGACGATCCCGCATCACCAACTATACAAAAAGCACTCGACGCAGTTAAATTGGTAGACAAATTCTTATTGTTTTATGACGATGATTCAAATCCTACCCTAGATATAAACACAATATGTAATGTATGTAAGAAAATACAAAATAGCTATTGGAATAATAAACAAATTCATTCAAAGTTGGCGGATTAATTTAAATAGTTATTTTAAAATGTAAGAAACAAATGTAAGCTATAAGAATAAATATCTTTACAAATAAAACTGAATAAACAATTTGAAATCTTAAAAAAATATGCATTTTATTTACACACTCATTTAAACGATAACTCTCTTTAAGGAAAGAAAATACTAGGTCTCTTGAGTTTCATTTATAAAGAGTTTACACTGTATTTAGTTTGCCTTTTTAAATAATAAAACTAGACTGACACTTCGACATTTTCTATATCAGTGCATATTATGACGTAGCTATTCGTAAACAATTAAAACAAATGTAACAGGAAGTGAGCAGAAGAGACATGCGAAAACAACATATTTTAACTCTCGCAACTGTTACATATGTGCAGCTGTATTAATAAATTATAACAAAACTATACGTAGTTAATGTTCTGGACAATCACAAATCTGTAAACTGAAATCTGGATAATGGAGTTTCCCCCGTAAACATTTTAAATAATTTTATATGGTGATATAATATTACAGATATATACAAACCCTCAGACTCTTAATTAGAAAGTTTTATATTTATGAAAATACAATGTTATCTAAGTTACCATTATTATTGAAATTTTATTTCAATAATAATAGTAGAAATTGGAATAAACCAATACGACCAGCCAACTAGTAACAATGAACCTTTTTCCTAACAATGCAATTATTCTTATTAATATTGTAGATATAAATAATATGTAACCAGGTGATTCTCAAATAACGAACATGTCTTTGGCTCATAGTAATTAGTTTCTTTCTATAGTTTTGTTTAATAAGCCACAACAATTTCAAAAAAACTGTCAAGTACGAGTAAAACTCGCACTACAAGCGTTACGTACACATTTAGGCACTTATAAAAATTTAAAGGTACATAGTCTTCCTATTAAACTATTTACGATTATTAATTTTCTACAATGTAAATATATTGCCTGCTATATCTTTTATAGGCATTAAAACATGGTGCATATACAAAAAATTATAAGATCTAGGATTATCATTTAGTTATCCTAGAACCTTTCCATAAGTTTCTATAAATACTATTTTTTTCATAATTTTGTTTGAGTAGTTTCGGGCACATATTTTTTTTAGATGTTTTTCAATATATTTGTGCAGATTTTAGGTAATACACCTAAAATTATGAAAAAACATTTTTGTACACTACATTATGTAGAGAATAGATACACTATATAGAGAATAAAAAAACCTTTTTTAGAGTACAAATTTCAAGTTTCTACATCAAGTGGCTTCCGAGACAGTCACATGAGTAATCTTATAAGGGTTTTGTTTTTCATTTTGAATACTAAACTTAGATCGGTATTCTCTGTATGATTCTCTCTCCGATTCTGATTGAATGGAAAAAAAATTTATAAACTATAACTATAGCCTCTTAATAAGCTGAACATATAATTAAAACTTTAAAAAGCAAGGGACAAACATGGTAATTTAATTACAAAATCAAGGTTTAAAATTTGTTTAACCATACATCCAGATTGCAAACAAGTTATTGTGGGTTTTAAATAAAACTCTTCAAATATGAAAACAAACTAGTTATTGTGATCAAAATTTACAAGCATTAATTTCCCATGCATTAACATGCATGGGCCAAAATATGTCATTTTAAAATTATCCAACTAATTATTCAACATGAATTTTAAACATATCTTGAGATTCAATTTGAAACATACCTTTACTATCATTTATAAAATGTTTCAAATTCAACGAAGGACAGAAAATCGAAATTTCCATTTTAAGTTTGTTTTAAATTCAAATTTATTAAATGGCAAACCTAAGTCACTTTGAAACTACAATTGCCTGTGCCAAAATAAACTTCAATGATTTAGCTTTCACAACACAAATTCATACTCATTTATACTTGGTTTACTTCCTACCATGGATACTAACAAGCAAATGTAATTCGTACCAATATTTATTATGCATATTTGCAACCAAACTGAATCAATTTGCAAGATCTTTATCCTTTTGAAGGTGAAATTTAAATAAATTCTTGTATAAAAATGTTTAAATATATTGATAAGTAATATGTGCTTTAAGATTATTACCTAACATTATATTATTCGAAGTACTGGCCTCTCACTTCAACACATTTTAGCAGCCGACGAAAATGATGATCATTAATTTTTTTCATTGCTTCAGGATCTTCTCGAATGCACCGTCGTATGGTATTGAAAGCTTGAATAATTCGATGTTTCATCTTGAATTCACTTTCTGATTTCTTATGGAATACTAAATTCTTCACCCAGGTCCATAAAAAAAAATCAACAGGTGTTAAATCGGGTGAGTGTGGAGGCCACTCTACTGGAGCGGACTTGCCGATCCATTGCTCTCCAAACATTTCTTTAAGGCGTCTCCTGACCCCAGTCGAAATTCGGGGTGGTGTACCATCATGTTCAAACCATATAACTCGCCGTCGCACTAGCGGAATACTATCTAAGTACCGGTTCAATGGACCATTGAGCAGTGCTAGATAAGTTTTTGGATTTAAGGAGCCTTTTAGGAAAACTGGGCCAATAATCTTATTGCCATGTATGCCAGCCCAAACATTTACGGTCCATTTTGTGCGTTTACGTAACTTGCGTGTGACATGTGGATATTTACCTTTTAGCGGCCAATAGTGGCAGATACGTCGATTCCACATGGCATTTTGCGTGAACAAACACTCATCAGACCAAATAACATTTTCAATCCAACCAGCGTCGTTAGTGCACATTTGTAGGGCCCATTCTGCATAATTAACTCGGCGCACATAGTTTTCTGGCTCCACTGCTTCCCTTTTACGTGAAGTAAGCTCTTCTAGTTTGTTTTCTTGTAAGATTCTATGTACTGATGTGTGACTTAAGTTGAATAATTTTGCACAACTTCTTGTGCTCGAATGAGGCTTACGTCTAAAATGATTCAAGATATTCTCCTCCACATTCGCTGATATGGCTGATTTAACACCACCTGAATACACAGGAATGATAGGCCTGTTTTCTCGCATTCTAATGATGGCATTAATAATTGTTGACCCGCTTTGCGGTTGCCGCCGATTCGGGTACCGCTCGGCGTATACTCTGAGGGCTTCACCAGTATTGTAATTACATTCGGCATATATTAACACCATATCCAAGTATTCACTTGCACTAAAAAACGACACCATTCTTTATTAAACACTATTAGATATTCACGAATCTATTCGAGATTCAGAACTGTCAAACATGCGCGCTACGCCGAATAAGTTTTGTTTTCGAAAAAATACGCTGACGGCTGAACCATAGATTATCTTTATCTTTGATTACATGGCGTTCGTTCTCTCCACAGAGTAGCTTTGCCAATGTCAAATATGGAAAGAAGGCTAAGCAAAACTGATTAAGTCATATTTTGGATATTTGTCATTGTTGCTTGTTAACAAAAGAATAAACTATATAATAAAACAAAAATTAATTAAGAAGTTAACTACAATTAAACAAAAAGAAGAAAATGAGATTATAATATACAGACTACAAAATAAGTATATACAAATAAAAATAAACAAGAATATAAATATGAAAGATTCTATATTTTGATGTCGTTCTTTCTTATGAACTGAATGATTAATCCCAAAATGGGTTTGTTGGCAATAGATAAAAGTGATCTTTTAAATAAACGTAGGAAATCTATTATTCAATGGACATGCAAAAATGAGATGATTTAGATCGTCTTCTCCAAGCCCACAATCTCAAATTGGAGATTCTCTGACACGCAGTCTACCCAAATGGGTAGAAATAGAACAATGGCCCAAACACATCCGAAATACCACCGAGGATTCCTTTCGGGAGAAAATAAATGTTGAGAACCAAGGTTTTGTTGTTATAAAAGATTGGATTTGGAAATATCCCGTATCCGTAATCTGGGATAATCTTTCCTACGCCCTCTGCCAGTCAGATGTCATCCAGAAACTAGTTATGGGAAGGAGATCTACAATGAAATGAATAGTGAAACATGGATCCCCGTTCACGGCGGCGAACCGAGCTTTTGCGTCGACTACTTCATTACCTATTATGCCACAGTGACTAGGAATCCATACAAGAATGACATCGGATCCCGATCTCACAAAATCAAGCGTTAGTTGTTTGATCTGAAGAATCAGGAAGCCACAGTTCGAAGAAAATGGATTAGCGAGAAGGGACTGTAAACAACTTAAGGAGTCAGAGAAGATAAGGAACCTGCGAATCTTTTTGAGTAGAGCATAATTCAAGGCCTCCACAATAGTACGGCATTCCCCGGAGAATACAGAACACTCCTTAGGAAGGCGAAAGTATGCTGAATGAGTGGTGGATGGAGAGTAAAAATGACGCTCCGATGATCTCTCAGGGTTTTTGATGCATCTGTGTATATTCGCATCTAATCCCTCCAAAAAGAATTCAAGATAGAATTGAACAGCGAATTAGCATTTTTGGACTCCTTATCGTTTCCAAAACACAAATTTATATTTGGCCTGTGAAATACCGAGTCAAACTTTAGAGAGTGAGAGAAGAATTTTGATAAACGGGGTTAGTGAGGGATTTGAATATTTGGAAGTTAACGATAAGAAGAGGTCGGGACTAAGAACGCTAAAAAGGTGGATACTCAATAAGGTACTCTATGTTCAGTGGGCTGAACACTGAAGATGAATACGTAGTCAGTATTATCAGATAGAATATGAAAAGTAGTTGTTAATTATTGACCGTTAATATTTATCCGTTGATTAAATAAAAGCAATTTATGAAAAATAAATGAAAAATATTGATCTAAATATCAAGATACGGTGAAAAGGACATTCAAGTCAAATACAAACGGTGACGCTAATTCATGTGCGCCATCTATTGCAATTAAGCGAAACTACATTGTCAGTCACTTCGTCGCTTTATACGACCGTAGATGTAGCTTTGTCTTGACTTTAGCTTCTTTTATTGCTTTTTAACTAAATTAAAAAAAAAACAATTTCCAATGTTTTACTTATATATTCATATGATGTTGCTTAAATTACTTGCAATTTACGTAGTTTTCTTGCCCGGTGCCTCATCATCAATACGGTCATATCTATGGAACGGTCGTTGTCAAACGTCACTACATAGAATTTAGTCTGTTTCGTACATTTCGTAACTTTTATAAAATTTCATTACAATATTATTTTAAGTATGTTCCAAGTTGAATACATGTTTCAAAAACATATTTTATTGTTTATTTTCCAAAAATACAAAAAAAAACTATGTGTTTGTATTGTTGTGTTTACAATAAACACAAATAAACATGTGTTTAAAGAGTTGTCTTTTTAAACACATGTTTATTTGTGTTTATTGTAAACACAACAATAACTAAGAGACTACACAACAATAAACATGTGTTTAAAACACAGTGTAAAATGGGTTAAATGCAAGATGTATAGAAACAACGACTCAGTCAGGATCATATTAATTAATATTCTGTTCTCCCACTTAAAATAATGCTAATTTTTGGCAACTCCGTCACAGTACTTTAAAAAGGTATTATTAAGTCATCTTGAATTATGTTATGCTTTCGTATTTTGTTTACTTTTAGAAATAATCAGTTTGTAATTGCTCTTCCACTGTTTTAAAAAGTAATTAAACATTTGACAGAATAAATTTAAATTGGTTTTAGAAAATAATACACTGTTGGAATAATCGCATTGCCAACATATGAAACACTTGTTATTTAGAAGGTTAAATATCTAGATAATTTTTAAAAAAATATTCAGCGCATTTCAGCGATGACGATTTTGTAAGTAATTACTTAATACTCAAACCTAATGATATTTTACATTTACATGTTCAATTTTAAGTTTATCAGTTTAGTAGCATTTGAGTTTTTGAAGTGGCAGGCTGGTCAAATTAAAATTTTGTTTTCTAAGGTTTCCTATTCTTCCAGAAACGTACATTTTTAAAACTCACGCAAACAAAAATTAATATTACAAAAGAAATGATGTATAAAAACACGTCCCTAGAAGGGAACATTGGAATTTATATAGTTATTGAAAATGAAACTATTTTTTCAGTAAATAACAAAAATTATGTATTAAAAACGATTATTACCTGGTGGTAAGATTTAATTTTTTTTTTAAATTCTCGTCCTGTAATTTTATTACGCAATCCGGCATTTTTTGACAGTTTTCAGGATAAACGTACTCACGAGAATCAAACTGAAACGAAATGATGTTAATTTCGCCATTTAGCATCGTTTTTAGGGAAACAATTTTTAGATTATTGTGGACCTGTCCTTACTAAATAATATTGGCTGAGTGCGCGGCAGCTGCGCCACCTAGCGTCCGCAACTGTAAAAGCGCATCAATTTTATTTGTACGCTTCAAAATTAACGGTTCTTGTAAATGTTTACGTGAATAACACAAAAATAAAGAAAGATATCAGCTGTGACTTATATTACATGCATTTTTTCTCTATTTTGTGTTCCTAACTACGTATCAATTATTCCTTTGTTATTTTTGTCGAAGAAAAGTATTATTCGTAATTTCGATAAAATCATGTTAAGTTTTATTAGATTGTTTGCCTTGTTATTTATTGGAAAATAGAGAAAAATACCTAACTAAATGCTATTATTAACGAATAACAACATGATTTTAGTTGTCTGTACCCAGAATACATAACATCTTTTTGTTTTCAGCTAACAAAATGAGTATAATAAACGATGTGTTTTACCAACACCGACTATTAGAGAAAGAGGTCTAGCAGTAGGTGTTGGTCTAGCAGTAGGTGTTGGTTTTACCCATATTATAAACTTCCAACCGCGATATTGGAAATCTGTAAAATTTGAATTAGCTATTTCTTTTAAATATTATTACAATTTAGAAAAAGTGAGATATGAGTTCAGTACAATAAAAATGCTAATTTTAGTGTTTTATTAAATTAAAGAATATACGTAAAAATGACTCTACACACCCAACAAACATCTAAACAGAAATGTGAATAACAAAATTTAAACAAAGGAAAAATAAAAATTTAAAAAGGTAAATAATGACGTCTCAATGTTTAGTTTATGATGCACCAATTTTTTTAAATTATTATTTTGTGGATCCTCTTTATTTACTTTAAATTCCATTTTTTTTAGTTAATAAACAGTTAAATTTTTATTATTGCTAAAATGCGTTAGTTCCCAATTATTAATTTGTAATTAAAAAAATCATAAACTAAAGATTTAATTGAATATTTCTGAATAAATTTAACTGAGATAGCGTCATCATGTTTGTTAAATATCAAATATCTAATTATAAATTCAAAGTGAAAATAGTGAAAAAAATTTGCAATATAAAAATGGAGGTATTATGGTGAATAATTTTTTTATCCCATCGATTTTTCATAATAAAATAATTCGCGGCCGAGACCTATTTTTTCAAATACGTCGTTTTTTATGTATATTATTTTATTAACAAAATCAGTGAAATTCGCATTTTTGCTAATTTGCACTGGTTCAAAAAGTAAACATGACATTATGGGTAAGAAAATTATATTATCTTTGACGATATTTAACAGAAACCTTTAGATATTTCCACTTCTGCTGTAGCGAGAGCTGCGGTTAGTTTTCGTTACCCCCACTCTATAGTCCGCTTCCGCAAAAAAAAAAAAACACGCAAAAGACTTCCTAATCATATAAGGTTCATACCGTATCTGTTCTGTGGTTCATTCATTTATCTAAATGTGATACGTACGTCTCTGTTCTATAAAGATACGGTCAAAGGACATATATATAATTTAGAAATGACGACCACAGTTCATGTGCGCCATCTATTGCAATTAAACAAAACTACGTCGTCAGTCACATGGCAATCTGTATGGTTTGGGGGATGAAATTTTATCGTGGTGTGTGCCATATTTCGTTACTCTTTAATCAAATGTAAAAAAGCAAGTTTTTTGTTCTTTCGCATATATATTGACGTGATAATATTTAAATTACTTGGAATTTATGTAAAGTAATAAAAATGCAAATTTAAACTCAATTTAATAACAAAAGGCAATTTTAATAGGCAGATATACTATTCCCACTTTTCCATCAGGGTTGTCTCAGGGCCCCTCCAGGGACCCGTAACATCTCAAGACCTTCAAAGGTCCCTTCTAAAAGTATCCCGTGTCTATTATCAAACGCTGCCACCCGACAGGATTAGAGAATATCTCCACGCAGAGAGTGCCTCCATTTTTTCTAGAACGCATTCAGCGAATGTTCTAAATGACTCACAGCCCGGTTCACTTCCAACCAAATCACGATGACTAAAGGAGACATGTTCTAAGAAACTACGTGCTTCTATTCTACTTTCACTACGCATGCTCTTCAGTAAAATTCTACAAGCATCATCATGTTCACTGCAGTCAAACAAAATCTGCTCCATATCCTGTGTTTCGCAACTGCAGGTACATGCCGGGTTATTTCTGAGTGCAAATCTATGTAAGTGGTATGATTAGATATAAGGAATTGCAACGTATAGTAGTTGGTTTTAAACCAGGTCTTCTCATTCCGCTCAAATTGTGGGAAAACATTTTCTAGTTGTTTCGCCCTTTGTATATGGTGAGGACTGTATAGTCTAGGGAGTACAAATGATTTCAAAGACATGTCTCTTCCGTGTGTAAGAGGGTTCATCAACTAAGAACTTGAAATGAAGAGATCCTGCATCATAATTCTTTCCACGCACCGCCTCAAAATTAGTTGCGTGTTCTGCGATCACATGGTCTGCAGGCAAAAGACCCACCAAAACCGAAAATGCATCCGCTCAACAGGTCCTATAACCATGGATTAGTCATGAGCGGCGCATGCTCCGACTTAGGTACAACCCTTTTAACCTGTTGGACCCCGATCCACTACGAGGCCCATATTGAAGGGGCACAGGCCAATATACCCAAGTTTATTGCCATATACATTAGCTTGAGGGTAGAGCTATTCAGTTCCCAGTTGGCACCGGCAAGCCGGGCCATGGAATGGAAAGCAACCCGAGTCATCTCACTAATACACAACGCACGTGGCATGAAGCTTTGTTTAGAATCGAGGACCATACCCAACCGGCTGATACAATAGCATTAAACAATATAAATGTGTCAAGTAATCATTCAAAATCGGTCCAATCAAGGTAGCTTAATTGTCTCAATTTCATTCTGTGCCTGAATTTGTTTGTTTGGCTGTCTTATATTTTACCTTTGCTACTAGTAAAAATGAAAGAATAACATTGCAGAATTACATGCATTCAAATACCATCATTTTTAATTAATTTTTGTAGATTATCTTAGGAATAATAATAAATATATTTCAGTGCATTAAAATATATTTATTATTATTGCGTGATTTATTTTTTGGCACACAATAGTACTAAGGATACCTAAATATTTATAATAATCGGTAAACTTAAATGCAGTAATAAGTGTTATTCTTTTGATATTTTCTCGTCACCATTTTCATGACATACTTTTAGTTGTCGGTGCTAGTAAGACGATTATGCAATAATCTATTATAACCTATTGGCGATGAAAATGTCAAGATGTACATCATAGAATTTATTAAAAAGGAATCTTAAAAACTTTATAATATTATTATACTTTCCATCTACGTATACATACTATATATTTTTGATAGTCATTTACCTTGGCCTCGTATTTTATATTACGTTAATTTAAAATAATTGCTTATTGCTTCAGTGCAATATGGGTAAAGCACAAGGTATATAGATAATTACCGACTCAGTCTAGATCACATGGAAATTATAATTCTCCACGTAAGAAACGACAAATTTTCAACAACTCTGTCGCAATACACTTCAAAAGTTACATAAAATATTATTAAATCATCTTGAATTACGTTATGCTTTTGTGTGTATATATATATATATATATATATATATATATGTGTGTGTGTGTGTGTGTGTTTGTAAATATATATACATACACACATATGTATGTATGAATATATAGTAGTATGCCTAAGATTTTCAAATGGTAAGGTACCATTCTTTTTTTTTGTTCTATGAAATCCTTTTACACCAACTATAAAGACATCATTCATGAAACCATCCTGTTGCTATACTATATTTGTTATTTGTTTGTAGTCTGAATATTGAGTCTTGATGAACTGGAAAATGATTTTAATGAGCTACAACATAGTAAGCGGCATTCAAACACGGAAAATGCTTTATTACGAAATGCCATCTGTAAACTGATAAATATAGTTTTTGACACGAAAACCTCAAAAATTCAAGTCCAAATCAAAATTTTCGAAGCAATGCAATTTTTCCGAAATTCATGACGCGATGAATAATGGATCGATAACAAATTACGGATTAAATTTAGAACGCTTATTCTTTTAAAATTGTAGCTTGTTAGGTTATTTCAACAATTAAAGTAATCTAAGAGCATAGCGAATGGATGCTATGCTTTTCGACAGAAATATAACAGTACCATATTTTACAGGCGGTCTACTACATCATGAATGCTTGAAGCTAAGAAATCAGTCGAGGTGTCCATGGAAAATCCTTCAGTAGTCTAATAAGACCTCAAGTGATGTTGACTTTAATAACAATGATCATAATTTTATGACTTTGCAAATTTAAAAATTTGTAACTTTTCTGAAACATCGGCCTATATGAGACGAAAATATAACCAGCTAAGTATACGACAATCAGAGGAAAGAGCCAAGCAATAAGGACCAGAAAAGCGCCCAAACGATATTGGCTTTAATAACAAAAATCCAAACTTTATGACTGCAAAGTAGGAAAATTATATTTTCCCGGGATATCAGCCTATATGAGACGAAAATACGACCAGAAACAAAGGAAAGTTCTAGCTACCTCTACCCATATAAACATCTTCTACTCTAGTTTAAAATTGTTGTAGAATGTAATAGTCACCAAGGTTCTGGATATTGATAAAGACAATATATAAATAAAGACTTTTGATTGAAGTCCTGCAAAGATGCAAAAAAATCAGAGAACAAAGAGTTTTCAGGTAAAATCCGACAGCTAGGACACAACGAAAGCATTTTACTTTTTTTATTTATGTATTAACAATGTGTGACGTTAAAGATGTGATACTTTGATGCTAAAAAATAAATAGATTGTTATTGTGAGAAAAGTACAAAATCAGTAATTTAATGATCTATCGTAATAAAATCAGATAAGTAGAATTACCAAGTAGATAGATCAACTGATAACACAAACCTGGCAATAGTCAACAAAAACGCATTATTATATATTTCAAATTTAGCGGCAGTTAAGTTACACTTTTTCTTCCTCTATATAAAAAATATATGTAAAAATAATGTATTTAACAGACAATTCTCCGCTTATGATTGTTTCAAGAAAAAACTACTTTTTTATAAAGTGTTCTCTGACAAACGCCTGTCAAATTTCAAATGACTACATAATTCTTTTTATTTTTGCTTTATCAATTTTTTTAATTTACTTATTTCAAAACAATGTTTAGCTCAAGTTTTCTTTCAATTCAATTTTCTCTAAAGTGCAACTGTTACAATATGGAAACTATCACAAAAGGGCTACAGCAAAATGCATGGATAATTTGTCAAGAACAAATAAACTGTTAAGGTTGAAAGGGCTTGTTACAGCAGAAGGTATGGATATCTAAAATCCAGAAAATTTCTATGAAGAATGTGTACCTACTATTTAATAAAATTAATGCGCGCCTGTAGAAAGGGACAAGTTTGATTATATCTTTCGTTGTCCAAATTTTACAGTACTTCTCAGATTACCATTCTTTCTTCCAAATCAAAATGCAAAAGAAAAAATTATCATAGTTACCAACAACGTAAAAAATATATAAATTAATTCTTATTTAGGTTTAAATAAATACTCTGCTATAACAGGGTAGTTGATTACTACTTGGTAGGGATAGAGTGGGAAAAACTCCATGTCTCCTTATTTACCCTCATAGGATACATATGCGTAATAGTCACGTATGCAATATGTCATTGAAATGCATTTTAACTTGAATTGAAAATATGTTTTCATATTTTCAGTTGTAATTTGAATTTACAATCTATGAAATCTATGAAAATTCCGAATCGCCTCCCTCTCTCTTGTAAAGTAAATGAAATAAATATTTGGAATAAAATTAGTCCAATTTATACTTATAAAAGAGAACAAAGTTTCTCTGTTTGATAATTCACATTACTTTGATGGTTTTATTATATTCATATAAAAGACATACTAGGCAGTATTTCTACTACATAGTGAAAAATAACATTATCTTTGTCACTATGTAAATACATTGAATAAGTTTCCTAAAAAGAGAGAAAGCATAACTGTAATAGGTATTCAACCAAAGGCATTGAATAGACGATTATCTGCTCCATTGTTCAGGTAAAGATGTAGGTCAGATTTGAGATATGAAGATGAGATCAGAATGACACATCAATAGATTGTATAATTATTAAATTAATTTATGTTTAATTTTACAAAAAATTGTTGCATCTTGATTCTTGATTAAAAGTTACTTTTTTAGTGTATGATCTGTGGTTACTTTGATAACTTTCATATTTATTATATAGGTACATGTGGCAATTAATGCACACTTAATTTGAAAACCAGATACTTCAGATGATAATTATTTTGAAATTAGGAAACCTATTTTAAATACAAACTTAAAATTTAAAAAACAAATACAAAAATCAAATTTTTTATAAACAATTATGTTCTATATATAGCCTATTAAGTAAATTAAATATTTTTAGAAAAACAAAACATAGCGCATATCTTTTACATAGAAATTAGTCATCTGGATAACGAAATAAAATAATTTAATAATCTTCTTCTCTTTGGACATATAAAAAAAGATCATTAAGTAGGAAATATGCATTTCATTATTAATTCTTCCCTTTTTTTAAATTCTAAATTTGTTGATTTGCCAAACTGAAATACAATAAATATTGAAACCTTTAAAAATTTTGGTCTAGTAATGGCCAACCTCAAATTCACTGGTCGTTCCCAGCTCCTAGGCTTATTTCCTTATCATGTACAACGTTAATTTTACATAATAAATCTTTACAGTACAATAAAATATGTCTTGGTTAATAATAGGTTCAAATCAAATTAAAAAGAAATAAGTAGAATAAAAAAGGCATCATAAAATATAAGGTTGTTTATCTATTAAAATTATAAAGTCCGCAAGAGGCTCTGAAGGTCACCAACAAGATGGTGAAATATAAAGTCCACCGGAGCCTGTGAAATTCACCAACGAGATGGCATCACAAGCAACAACAATTTTTCACGCAACATGATACCACAATCAAAAATTTGTACGTAAAAGTGGTCACAAAATAATCTGAATGACCTACGCTATGAGCATTAGCGGCTCACTGACAGGCCCCACCAGTGTTTTTAAATTATAGGCTAGTTTTGGCTTATATGTGGCAAAGCGCGTCACATGTTATGTTTCTTCATGTTATTTATTCTGTGACCAGGCCCTATTACTGCAGATACCTTACATGCCATTCATGTTAACAACAAATTGCTAATTTATGCTTATGTTAACATAATGCTCAATATACTGTTCTAAAGAAATGAACTTTATTGAAAAATATAGCTTGATGTTTTTTAATGTGACCAATGATATAGTGATAGTAAAATAATTTCCATGGATTCGTTAGATGCCTACTGAAAAGAGAATTAACTAATTGGATAGTGAAAGGAAGTAACTTAAATCAGAGTGTGTATTTGAAATTTTTTGGTTGCTATTATTTCTGGCACATAGGCATATAAGCTAAGAGATTACCATAGGTTCAAATTATACGAAAACATCGATCTAATGTATGTGGTTTCGTAGTTGTCTACATCTGTTGAAATTTTTGACACCAAAATTGAATAATTTAATCAAGAGTGTTGTAGGATTTTCCAAGTTCATGGCTGAAATTGTTTATTGCATGTCATTTTAAAGTTTAATATTTTACAAAAATAAAATTAAAAATGGTCAAAAGACGTATTCAATGACACCACCACTTTACTTTTATGTGGAGGTTTAAAAATAGACATTAAACAATTTTTGTTAATATTTTGAAATATCTGAAATAATTGCTGGCACTCTGCTATACATATTTTGTTCTTTGTAATAGTCTCATTTCTCAACATGCAAACTCACACTATAATGACGAAAAAAGTTTCACTTCAATGACATTATTGTTGTAAGAGTTATTGCTGATATAGCCCAAATGATCTTAGTATGAATCCTATATATTTAAGTTTTCAGGGAAAAAGATACACATATGTAATTTCAGTTTCCCTCTTGGTAATAATTTTTAAAAAAACCAGCAAATATAAGGTTAACTTGCAGAAAAGGGTATTTGCAATATTTATAAAATTAAACCTTATTCATAGTTTTCAAGTTAAGAATAATGATTAACAATACTGAACTGCAATAAACTGAGTAACGATTGAAATTAAAAAGTAATATTGTGTTTTATAATTTGCAGCAAAACACTGAAGCACAATCCGAACTTGTGACTTCGAAATGCACCACACAACTAATAGATAGCCAACTTCGAGTAATCGTGAGTATGACAGTACGGTCTTATAAATTGTTTTCCGTAAACAATATTGATAGGCCATTTATAGAATGATGAAGTGTGTGAAAGGGATAGAACTTCTCCTTTTCAATTTCATCACTTAGTTGGAGCATTGTGAGATCATGGAATTTCCCTATTATGTTACTTAGTGCTTTTGCGTTGCGTGATTGTAATAAAAATTGATTTTTTGGCTTAAATCTTGTTTTTTGGAGAAAATATCACAATTGTAGGTTTATCAGACACATTTCCAATAATTTTGAACACTTTTAAAAATTGTCGAATACCCTATTAATTTTCCATATCATTTTTGAGTTTACATAATAAATTTATAAATAATAAAAATTAGACAAAATGTTATATGTTTTATGTATATGAGAAGTTTGTATTCATCATAATTTTTTGTTATAATAAAAAGGAAGGTATAAAAAACTAAAATCTGAATATGTTGAAAAAAAACGAAGAGTAGAAAAACAAGTAAAGGCACCATAATTTCACTAAAAGATAATCTTCACTGAATTTTGAACTGGAAAAAATATTGACATCTCAAAACTCAACGTCATCTCAAAACTAAACGCCCACAGCTTCACAATTAAGTGGCGAATGCCAAACTGAAAAACAATAAAAATTAAACCTTTCAGTGAAATTATGATTACCTAACTTGCTATTCCACTTTCCAGTTTTTTAGACATAGTCGGATTTTAATTTCTTATAGCTTCGTTTTTTGGTATCGGTTTTGATAGCTTATTGTCGTACATAATTCGAAATGGGGTGTATACAGAATTTTGTATTTTTATTATTTGTACCAAACTTGGCTATTTTTTCATGTTTGTGTGTTGTTTTCATGCATGTAAAATGGTTGAAGGAACCTCACTTATTTTTAAACACCTGTCGAATGACAACCTTTTCGACGAGACATGCAAAATTTTTTTCCAATTCTGTTTTTTATTGCAAATCTGCAAAATAATTTTTTGTCTCTGAAAATCGAATGACGCTCTTACATTAAATACAAACCGATTGATACCTCATTTGCTAAGTTTAGTATTCTTTGGGCTTGCGATCCAACATCCATATATAGATATATACATAGGGCATTACCCTTCCTTGGCAACGTCGTAATCAGGAAAAAACATCAATTTTAGTTTTAATTTAGATATAAACAAATTAATTGTTCATAACAAAAAAATCTTAGATAATTCAATGCAGGAAATTTATTACAACAGATATTTTCATATGTAATTTGACCCCCAAAAAAACCTTGAAAAAATTGTTTTTTCAACTCCTACCTCACTCTTGAAGTATATCCAAGCGTCCCTTTAAATAAAAATTCAACGTTATACTTAACATCAATAATAAGGCCTTTTATTTGGGCCTGCAACTATGTCAAATTTCATCTGTCTATGTCAAATGATATACTAAAAAAATAACTTTGACAAGCAGGCACTGTGGTGATCTTACCAAGAATTAATAAAAATATTCTATATGAGAACCAAGGTACCCGAGAACACCCAAAAAAGAATTAATAATTTTCCATATTGTCTAATAATGCAGTCATTTGACATTTTCAGAATAACACATCCCATTTATTTCTTTGTTCACGAATTCATTAACTTCACCGATGAAGTGAAATAAAAAGTTTTTATTTTTCAAATATATAATACGAGCATAACATTTAGTTTTTCTGTTTTATTCTCTTCAATATACTTGTATTAAAATTTTTTTAAGTTACTCGTAACCTATGAAAACGTTAATAGTACTATTATATATTAATAGCCTTAGTGCTATACACATATTTTCTGGGTACTACAGCAATACCCACCTGAAATAGACTTGCTTCTATTTCATGGGCACAATTTAGTCTTTGCTTTCTTAATTCATGAAATATATTAAAGATTCTGATTAAATGTATGACGATTCTTGGCTTTATTAAAACTTGTAACCATAAGGGAGAAGATAAAATATTCCCATTTAATTATATATTTTTGTACCACAAAGCAAACAGAGAATCAATATAACCTCGCTTGTAATATGGATGTTTAATTTAAGATTGTAGGGTGGGCTGTTAAACAATGAACCAATTAGGTACAGTGAACCAACCGCTATTTTCAAATAATGCGACGTGCCGCTCTTGGCGATCTTGTTCGTTTTACGTCAAGTGTGAACCCCTCTCACCTCACTTAGTTTGCTAAGCGCAGGCGCATGTGGCTGTCGTGTAAGGAGTGTTTTTCAGTTTTTGGATACGAAAACCTAGATTTTTTCACGCAAGTATTTGATTTTTATAATTTTATTATTTTAGATATCTTTCATTAAACTACGTTTGTGTATTCTTTCTTGCATAAATTTGCCTTATTTATAAGAAATAATAGTAAGCTAAGCTAACTAAATTTCGTTTAAAAAAACTTCGGCCTAACCTTGGTTCTCAGTGAACCAGTAGAAGCAAGTACACAATGAACCATGTGTACTCATGTATGTGTTATAATATTTCAATTGTTATTTTCTTTTCGTACGATGCCACGATGTAAAAAACAAGAGAGAGAACTTGTAAATGCCACCTATATGGGAGAGTTGGTTTGGCAGGAATAGAATAGTTTCGGTTTTTCAAAAAATGGCACCCGGATATCACAGTAAAAAAACCTGAACCTGTCGGCCTTACAAGAGCAACGGCATTCAACGATGAAAGCGTTAAAGTGTTTTTTGTTAATTTGCAGATTGTTATCGACCGACACCCACAATTTTCTGATGGAACACGAATATTTAATTTGGATGAGACCAGCACTACGAACGTTCAAAAACCACAAAAGGTTGTAGCTCCAAGAGGCATCAGCCTGTGCAAAGTTACAAGCGGTGAAAAGGGGTCACTGGTTACTACTTGCTGCATGGTTAGCGCAACGGGATTTGCTCTCTCCCCTGTTATCATTTTTTCCCGAAAAAGTTTCAAAAACATAATGTTGTTAAGTTATTAAACATTTTGTGACTTAAACATCCCCCAAAGATCCACCTCTACTGCTTATGGATAATCACGAGTCACATTTGAGCATCGACGCTTTGGACTATGTAAAAAATCAGGTGTGACTGTGTTAACGTTTCATCTACACACAACAAATAAACTACAGACTTTAGATGTGGGTTTAATGGGTCCTTTTAAAACTTATTATTATTCATCGTTGGAGTCATGAATGCTTCGTAGCCCGGGAAGGCCTGTCACAATATATGACATTGCTGGGTTGATTGGACAAGCATATTCTAGAGCTATGACTCCCACAAATATATCATCTGTTTTCTCCAAATGTGGAATATTCCCATTTGATCGACATGTCTTTACAGAAATTGATTTCTTGTCAAGCAGTCATTGATTGTCCAGCACCTGCAAATAATGACCCAAATGGAGAAAATGAAGCTAAATACGAGTCTAACACTGGAATTTCAAATCCAAGATCACCACATAATAATGTTTCAATTATCGCAAATATTACAACTCCCGAACTTCTTTTAGGCTCAAGTTCAAGACAAAATAATCCATCGTTATTATCTTTAAACTTTTTACTTTTGCCTGATGACGCCAATAATGAAAATTCTGTCTTAAAAAAAAGAACAAATCTCAAATACTGTGGTCAATATGTTTTTTACCACCCATTTGTTAACTTAGAAGTCTGCAACTTCTCTGAAAGGAGGTTAATTTTTTTCATTATAAATTTATTTGTTACAATTTAGAAGTCGTTTTGGTTTTATTATGATTAGGCGAGATGAAAATTTATTTTAATATAAGGTGACTGATTTGTTCCTAAGAGCTGTTTTTTGTTTTAATGAGAAGTGATTTTTTATTACATTATGGTTATGTAAGTCAATAAAAAATGCATAAACATTAATATTATTTTCTTTTAATTTCTTGATTTGGTTCACTGCACTGGTTCTGGTTCACTGCACAATATGTACTGGTTCAGTGTGCAACATGGATGATAAACAGTGAACCAATTCTCAATTTTAAAAAAAAAAGGATCTGTGGGCAGTCTATTTTAATTGACACAGTCTACATTATAAGCAATGGTGAAAATATACCTAAAATCTCTGAATCAATAAGACCAGAAAAACCTCATATTTCATCAGACTTAGAAGAATGTACATAATATATTATTAGGTGTTGGAATTAATTTGTAGCGTTTTACGAGATGGTGAGGGTATTACTGTATTCTGTTTTACCTTCAGAAACAAATTTATCGTATATCAGCTGTTATTTTTATGACACATCTTATTTTTTAATTGTTAAAAAATTTATGCCAAACACAGTTTTTGCAGGACGTTTTACTACATTATTTTAATATGAATAAAATTGCTGCAGAAAATCATCGGATTTTGGAGGAAGTTTATGGTGAACATGCTTTAGCTTAGCAAACGTGTCGGAAGGAGTTTGCACGTTTTAAGAGTGGTGATTTTGACTTGGAAAACAAGGAACGACCTGGACAGCCAAAAAATTTGAAGATAAAGAATTAGAGGAATGACTTGAAGAAAACTCATCTCAAACAATTAAAAAAGTGTCTACATCGTTGGGGGTTGATTCATCAACTGTAGGAAAATGCCTTAAAGCTTTTGCTTCAAAATTGGGTTCCATATGAATTAAAACCGAGGGATGTTGAAAGGCGTTTTTTAACCTGTGAATTACTACTTCAACAGCACAAAATAAGTTTTTTACATCGGATTGTTACTGGTGATGAAAAATGGATATATTATGATAATCCTAAGCGTAGAAAACCATGGGTTAAGCCCGGAGAACCATCATTATCAGTGGAAAACGTAATATTCATGGGTCTAAGCTCCTCCTTTCTATTTGGTGGGATCAACAGGGTGTGGTTTATTACAAACTGTTAAAATCGAATGAAACCATCACTGAGTCATGTCTTTGAAGGAAAAACGGCTGGAATGGAGCAAAAGGCACGATAAAATTATTTTACTGCACGGGAATGCTCGACTGGACGTCGCAAAACCAGTGAAAACATATTCACAAACACTGATGTGACAGAAGTGTCTTCTGTGGCAATCTAAACCTTGATATGTAAGTAAGGCGTAAAATAGCAGAGAGAGAAATAAATATTAATTAATTACAAATATTATTCACTGTTGAAATATATACAGCACATGTGCATGTATACACTTCAAAGACGCAAATGTGCTTAAGGGCAGGATAAATACATTAAGTTACATATTTAAAAATATGTATGTCCATAGATTGTACTAAAATCGTCTAAATATCTATTACATAATCTAATATTACATATTCAGAAAAATTAATAAAATGTCATTATAAATCTACGTAAAATCTACTAACATCTTCATATAAATTTACACAGACAACTGTCAATTAAAAATATAGCCACGATGGCAGTACCAGAACATGACTAATGCAGATGAATGAAGTCGGAATATATTGCTTTTGTTGTATACTATATTCACGACAACTATGTGTGTAGGTTGATTGCATATTTATAAATAAATTAAGTATACATATTTTAAAGTACAACACAAAATTAGTAATAAATCAATCATAGATAAATAAATCGACAAAATTTTGACAGTTTACTTTTGATACACATAACATAGAAAACAGCTGAGAGCAGTAGTGAATGCCATTTTTGTTTATATTCGCGCATGCGTATGCTTAAAAAAATTTTGACAGTTTGCTTTTGATACACATAATATACAAAACAGCTGATAACAGTAGAGAGCGTCATTTTTGTTTCATTTCATACAATTTTGTCTTCTTTTATCGTGTTCATATCTCTGTCGGTTGTTAGTTAAGTACCTGTGATTCGTTCTTCTTGCGATAGATTCTTACATTAAGACATTACAGCTAAATATTGCATGAAATTCAACCTTGACATTTTATATCGCGAAAAAAAAAAAGTTTCACATCAAAAATTAACCTAATATTATAGAAAAAATATTTCTATATTTAAAAAAAATAAAAGGAACCTACTACCTTATAAAAATAAATGTAGAAATTAAAGACCTGTAAAAATCCCAGAAGCTATTTATTGTGAGAATTGCAAAAAAGTACTTTGGAGAAAAATGTGGAATTTTTCAAAATTCTGTGATAACGGTAAAATACCAAATGAGCTGCATCCTTGATATGAAAATCATCCCGATTCAGATAAAGAGAGATGTGATTTAAAAAGAGGAAATCTAATATTACATATTCAGTGTGAGGGAAGCAATGTTGATGTTTGTATGTTGAGTTAACATTATAAATACTTTACTCAGCCTAACTGCAGACTATTTTAAGGCTGTCATTGTTACTAAATTGTTTTTATATAATGAAGAAATTTTTAGGTCATAGTGAAAGTTAAAACTCACTAAGCATCCAGCAGATTAAACATATTTTCCTCTATTGTCATATCATTATCACAATCGTTTTTGATAAGAAAAATCCCTAGATTTATTTTTGTTTACCGAGTTATTATATTGTTACCGATTGCCTGGTTGTAAAAACCGATTATCTCAACTGGACTGTCAGCGACTTACTTTGAACGAGTCTTTATTAGTGACTTCATTAATAAAATATTTCATAGAACTGCTCATGTTTTTGATATGTTTTGCAAAGGCACAGAGAGATTGCTTCCATACCTGAGAGGAGAAAAACATTAAAAATTTAAACTGGAACACAATTTTTTTAAAAATATTCTCGAGAGTTTAGCAGCTGCTCTTAATATTCAAATTCATATCATTTACACATAGAATGTGTAAAACTGACATATTTATATTAGAGCAGCATAATTACTACAAGAGTAACAATAGAAGTTGTTTAGAGTCTAGAGAATGATTGTATTTTAAAATTTAGAAGACGTTTTACGAACAGATCGGCACAAGTTTTCCCGTTGTCAAATAAAAAATATATTTGAAGGGTATTTTATTCAAGAAATTACGTTAATTTTTCAATAAATGCATCTAAGTTAAATTCATTATATATCATCACTGGAAATGGAATTAATTTGAATGGTAGTGATCAACACACATATATACGCATACATTATGAGCAAACATATTTATAAATTTAACACTATACAGTAAATGCGAAAGTATATGTTTTATTATAAAAAAAAACATGTTTTCCATCTCTCAAATACAAAATGGCATATTAGTCACAAATATAAAAATAATTATTTAGACCCTATTCTAAAGCGACATTACCACAGTACTGTGGCGTTCGCTCTAAAATCTTTCTGTTTGCTCCTCTCTATCCCAATAAATCTACAAAAAGAATGGGGAGGTGGTACCAGTTCGATTGAATTTAAAGGAATTACTAATTATAAAGAAAAATGAGCGTTTAACAGTAACTAAAAGTATGAGGAGTATTTGGGAGAAGTTCTCAAAATTTCCTCCAGACTTTTCTACATGCTTTTAATTCAAATAGATTATTTGATGTTAAAAATACCACAATGTGTTCTACTCTAATATGCAGACCACTATATTCCCAAAGACTCAATACCAAAAATGACATGAATCAGACAAGACTATGTTCTACTTAAATTTCCATATAAAATCTTTCATCACTGATAAGATATTTGCTCATATTGTGTATATGGAAATGTGTTCTTGTCAAATAAGAAGTGCGTTCATAATATTTGTGATATTTTATATGATCAAGAACAAAACCACATTTATATATGGACAATATGTGCAAAAATCTTAGTGGCGCAATCACCTTTCTAAGATGAAAGGTTTGTAAAAACAGCAAATATTTCTTAGATATATCCTGTAAAATATTATATAGCATGATACATCTTCAAAGCGTAAAATGTTTTAATTTCAGTTTCATTATGTTTTAGTCATAATTTGCATTAAATAGAAAACAGACATTACATTTCTTTTTCAGCTATACCAGTATTCGAAAGATAAGCCATTTGTAATCGGTTAGTATGTTAAAATGCTGAAATATTTTAGAACGCTCTTATTTTAATATTTTATTATAACATTTTGTTATTCTTAAATTTACCATCAAATATAGATTTTTTCCCGTGAACTCCGTTTCTTTATCATCTGTCATCTTTCAACCCTTGTATTATCATAACACTCTATTAAATTTCTGACGAATTACATAAATTTCATAGAAAAAATGATTTAACTCGCTTGTTAATTCAGTATATAATGTCCACATACAATAAAAATGCAGTATATAAAATTCAAAATATATGTAATATTGTCATGCTAATGTTCCCTTTGATTTATTATCATTAAGAAATTTATATCTAAAGTAATTTTGGGAGACATAAATTATAAGACTTGCATCGGCCACAATAACATTATATTACATAGACATGTCCTCAACACTCTAAAAGTAGTCTTCAAAAGATGATGACCATCAACTATCTTCAACATGACTACATCCTTTCTATATATGCTTTCTTTGACTGTCCATCTTTCATCATAGTTCTATTGATTATAATGTAGCCTAGTTTATATGGCTGGGCTTTCCTAGTTTATATAAGGTTATTTAAGAAAGCAGTCATATTTTTAGTTTCTTTTAAGAAGAATTGAGTTTTGACTAACTACAAAACAATCATTAGGTAAAAAATCCATTAGTGAATCCGTAGACAATTACGACTTTTTCATAATGTAACTACGTTGTCCAATAAAGATATAATTATTCACATCCTTAAATTTTGAATTAAAATTTCTTAAAAAAAATTGAAGGTTTTATAAATGAGATACATTCTAGCTCACCAGACCAGGTAGGCATATAAATGAGATACATTCTAGCTCACCAGACAGATATAACTAATATAGACAGATATAATAATCATCTAAAGAGAAAATATGTTATATTTTCTATGGTACTTTATGTATCGAAATATTTAATATGTAATCATTTTTTAGAATTAAATATCACATTGAAAACACAAAGAAATTGAACAACTTGTATTTTTTCCCAAAAATGCTATATTGATTATATTTAATTTCATTGGTTTAAAAAGAAGATACCGACCAGCTACAAAAAGCAAAATAATAGAAAAATACAAAATTTATTACTTAGATGCAGCCAAATGGAAAAGTAAATTGCTGGTTTGTTCAGAATGTTCATATAAATCAGTTTAATTATTGGTTATAAGAGTAAGATCCTTGTTATTTCAAACTCTTAAATAAAACTTACATAATTAATAAATGCATTTAACATTGATAATAACTATCGAGTGTACATAAACAATTTAAGTCAAAGCCCTACTTCCCTACTCAACAGTTGACTATTCTGAGCAGTGACACAATCCTTATATGGACAAAGTTACTTATAACAAATGAATAGAGGTGACTATTTACAAATACTCAACTAAAACTTAAATCCACACTAACTATAAATAAATATTTCAAAAAATGTCTGTAGTAAAATGCATTATTTGAAATATATTTGATTTTTAATTATCTAACATCTTTGGATGAGTAAATCAAAATTTTATGTTTATATTTTAATAATAAGTATTTACAATAATAACCACAGTATGCTCCTCAATTAAATATTTCATTTAGATTTTATGGCACTATTCGACAAGTTTAAAGCATTTAAAAGGCACTACTTATGTTTAAAAATAGTTACAAGTTGCAATTTAGTTTACTAGTTAGATATGACTCATAAATTATTGTGATACAAAATATTGTATGTTATATAATTTGTGAATGCCAATTTAAAGTTACTGGAGGACATAATACAACAGATTAAATCTTAATCAATTAAAGTTTACTCTATTATTATGTCGTACACGATCTGTAGCTGTCAGATCGTAGAGTAATTTCATTAAGGTAAATTGCCATTTTAGAATTAAGATCCTTAATTTGGTTTTCTAATAAACTCAACTGCGCTGTATGACTGTTATACAAATCTTCCATATTTTGAAGTTCCTTCAACTGCATCTGAGTATCTGCAGCAAGTTGAGTGGCCCGTTTCAGCAAAAGCTGAGCTCTCTCCCTGGAATTTGATGATTGATCTGCCCTATTTGCAAGAGATGTGTTAGCATTCTGATATTTTTGACGAAGTTCTCTCGCTTCTTGTTGCGCTGATTCAGCTGTTATAACAACGGCTTCTGCTTCGTCTTTCACTTGTTGAGCATCATTCTCTATCTTCAAAATGCTCTTCTGTAAATTGCCCAACCGGATACGCAAATTTTCTACTTCTTCCATTGTGTCGTTAGCTTTTCGTTGTGCCTCATCTGTTTCGCTTGCAATTGGTGCCAGATCTGTACGAGCTGCTAGTATATCATTATTTGCATCTCTGATGGCTTGTTCGGCTGCTTTTTGCGCAACTTTAGCTTCTTCTAGGGCTGATAAAACCTTAGTAGCTGTCTCTAAAGTATGATTTGCATTTGCTTTAGATACAGTAGCTTCATGCTGAATTTCTTTGGCACGATCTAAGTCTGCACGAGTTTCCTCTATAATGCTATCAATATTTGTTAGTTGTGATACTGTATTATTTATTTCTCGAGCTAGATCCGTAATTTGTTCTGGCTGTAAGCTTATAGTCATATCCAATACGTCTTTCGCCAGCATACGAACGTCGGCAGGGGTAGTAGTCCAGTTTGAAAGGAAATCTTTAAGCTGTAGAGACAAACTGTTACTTTCATTTGCCATACTTTGTGCCATATTCTTTATTTCTTCTGCAGCAAGGAAAGTTTGTTCACATTTCTCAAATGCCATTTCTGTATCGAGTTTTGCCTGAGAGATGGAACGAAGTTGATCATCAGCCATTAGTTCATGTTCTTTGATCCGTTGCTCGGTTTTATTAGCAAAGTCTAAAGCTTGATCAGCTTTTGTGACGGCCCCTCTTTCGCATGAGATCCCACCACACTTACCGCAACCAGCACCTCCACATATATCGCATGCATCACTTGCTTGCCCACACATGTTATCATTGAGGTCTGGAATGTGAGATTCGAGATCATTCAATTTATCTTGTAAATCCATCAATAGCTGATCATTTTCATTTTGAGTATTATTGAAACTGGCATATTGTCTCTCGACCAAAAGTTCAGTCCCTTTGATTTGTCGTTCTGTTTCTGCAATGATTCTCTGAGAGGCATCGGCTTCATCAGCAGCCTTAATGGCTCTTTGCTTAGCTTCACGGGTCAAATTTAAAGCTCCCTCCAAATTGGCTTCTTGAAGCTTGGTTGCATTATAATCAAGAGCATTAGCTTGATCTTCGAGCTTTTTAGTATCTTCTCGCAACTTCTCTAAGGAAGCTTTTCCTAAATTTATGTTAGTTGTCACATTAGCGAGAAACTCATTCATGTCTTGAACTTTCTTGTCCGAACTGCCTAGTTGTATCTTTAGGTTATCTACATTCTCTCGTAAAGCATATGCTTCTTTCTTTCCGACACTTGTATTATTGAGTAAGGACTGTATTTCGTGTATTTTCTTATCCATTTCATCGAAGTCCCGTGTGTAAGCACCAGTAGCACCAATGACATTGATTTGGCTAGCTTCGTTTATAATTTGGTTGGTTTGATCCTTTAAATCATTTATAATACGATCCCAGTTGTCGAAACATTCACCGCAAGCTTCACATTGAGGAGAGGTTCCTAGGTATCCTCTTGCACACCTATCACATTTTTCACCGCCAATGCCAGGTCTACACACACAGGTTCCATTATCTCGCAAGCACTGTTGCAATAGTGAGCCTTCTTCATTACAGTTACAGAGATAGCACTCGACTGTAGGATTACCCCAATAATCTTTTTGACACTGATCGCACGCACGACCCCCAAAACCTCTTCTACAGGAGCAATCTCCCAAATATTCATGGCATTGAGTATCTACTGAGCCAGTGGGGTCGCAGTCACAGGGATCACAGCCTTGTCCAGAGGCTATTCTCCAATGATTCGGTGTGCATCTATCGCAGTTCAAACCCACTACATTGGGATAGCAAGGGCATTGTCCGGTGGATCGATCACACTCACCTTTTGTTATGTTGGTCCCAAGGGGTGAGCAATCGCATTTAACGCAAGTTTTAGCTAAAGCATCACCATAATAGCCAGCACGGCACAGCTCACAATTATCACCCTCTGTATCGTACAAGCATTGTAGACATTGACCCGTATGATGATCACAGTTGCCTGGTTTAGTTATATCAACGTTATCGTTACAATTGCAGGATTGACATGAGCCTCCAGGTTCTTCGGGATGACCATAGTAATTATCTGCACATACATCACATCGAGAGCCCGCATAACCCTCTTCACACTCACACACTACATCTTTAGTGAATTCATCCAAATTGCATCTTTTTGCGAATGAGTGGCCAGAGGCTTCCGTTCCAGGGCAGGGGCACGGGCGACATGCTATATCAGTACCTAACCGAGGATCACCATAGTAACTCTCAATGCATCTCTCACAGCGGTGTCCTTCGGTATTATCCCTGCAATTGATACATGCACCAGTGTGTGGATCACAAATATCTGCATGACCATTGCAATCACACCGCAGGCAATTTGGAAAATTCCAATAACCTGGTTGACACTGATCACACTGGCGGCCGTAAGTATTTGGTCTACACTTGCACTGTCCACTAGCAACGTCACAAAAGTTATCTAAAGCGCCAATATTATTACAATCACACGATTTGCAGCCCTCAGGAGAAAAACCATAAGTTCCTGGTGCGCATCTATTACAACTTTGGCCCACAACATAAGGTTTACAAGGGCATTGACCTCCGTACTCATTACATTTGTGGCTAATTGAGCCAGTGGGATCACAACGACATGGTTTGGCACCATCTATCATATAGAAACCAATACTCATGTGATACTTCTTACAGATTTCTGGAATTTTTTCTTTGTGAACGCTCAAGTAGTATGGGTTGCCACAATCGTTTTCTTCAAATTCTCGCCTACGGTAATTAGCAATTCTGGAATTATTGGAGAAGAATGGCAAAGAGTCAAATTTAGGTATCAATGCTATAGAATCGATCAAGATGGATGCTCGTGAATTGGATGAAACAGGATTTTGTTTTCCGAAAACTATTTTTACACCATACTCTTTACCAGCTTCCAAACATACTGCGGATGGTAAGAAAACGCTTCTTGTATTCTCACGAAGTATCACTCTTTGAGTGTCATATGCAGGATTATAATTGGCACATATGGATTTATAATCGATGTTATCCGGACGTTCAATAAATACGGTGACCTCCTGCCAGTCCCCGGGCACTTGAGACGGTTCATATCGAATCTGAACATCGTAGTCCATAGTTGTGTATATGTTATCGATGAGAATTTTCAAATTATCATCTTCGGATACTTTCATAAATCCAGTTCCCGTCCAGGTCTCCTCTTTGCCGTCTCTAAAGGGTTCCCTAATAACTACTTGGCAGTTGTTACTGATGGCATTGGGATCAAGATCTGAATTACATTCTGATAGTTCAGCCTCATAAACAAGGAAATCGAGTGGTGGGGCAAAGGTGTGCTGAGCTGGCTGATCACAACTTCGACCTTGTACCTTGGGACGACAACGGCACTGTCCACTAACCACATCGCAGTCATTATCTAATGATCCTCCAATATTACAATCGCATGGGGAACAACCTTCATCACTCTCAAATAAACCATAAAACTCTGGTAAACACTGATTACAATTCCGGCCCATCACATGCCGTTTGCAAGTACACACTCCTGTATTAAAATCGCAGCCACCTGTTCCAAGAGTTCCAAGCGGATCACAAGTGCAAGCTTCACAGCCATCAGGGTTGTTCTCATCAAAATTCCAGAATCCATCTTTACAATTATCACAACGCCGGCCAGCTACATTCTTTTTGCAGTGGCAACTACCGGCTTCTTGGTTTGTATCAATGTCCGTTATGGGATCACATATGCCTGAATCTAGTGATCCCCGTGGATCGCAGTCACAAGGTTTGCACACTTCAGGGTTCTGTATATCAATGTTTGGGTCCTGATAAAAATATGGTTTGCACAACTCACAATTTCTACCCATAGTGTTATGCATACAATCATCGCACACTCCTCCGCTTACTTTGCCAGTCGACTCATATACAGCAGTGTCAAAGTGACAACTGGTGGCATGATTGTTACAGGTACATCTCTTGCAAGTGTTGGTGGTTTTACCCACAGCTGGCTTCCAAGGCCAATCGTTGTAGAAATCCTCGCAGAACTCGCAATTTAACCCCTTAGTATTATGAGTACACTCACATCGACCATGAACCATGTCGGTTTTGGATTCGACTCCAGGTAGCGGAAGGCACCTGGACGCATGGCCGTAGCATGAGCATGAACCCCTGACAGTCATATCCGTGATAGCGTAATAATATTTTTCGTGAATCTCTGCCCGATTGTCAAGAAGGTCGTCACCAAGTGTGTGCAGTTTGGTGAAATTTATCCTCAAATTAGTCATCTTCAACAGGTTCTGCACTTCCTGGGAGTAGGGGTTATCAACATTTATATTCGGAGGCAATACACGGAATATGATTTCGCCGTCGGTAGATGGCGCAACCCCCGAGTAGCGGGACTCGCAAACGACGTCTGTTAAAATCGTCGGCGAATGCTTCGGGACGTTCGGGAAGGATTCGTCGCAGTTGTGCGCGAAATAGCGATATACGCGCCAGGTTTTACCGAAGTCGAATGATCGTTCAACCAGCATGGCGGCAGGCCGGAAAGTTTTGAATACAATGATGAGATGCGTGAAATGGAACTCCGCTTCGAGGTCGAGTTGAATGGTGACATTCTCCTTACCATTCTCGGACTGCCACCAGGACTTTAATCGCGTTCCAGGTTGGAATCGATATATAATATTCTGGATACGGTGATTGAGAAGAGGATTGTTCTCGGTCTGCGGCCGTGAGTCGCACCAGAAACATTTCTTTCTCTCCTCGAGGTGAGAGACGATGCAGTACTTCTCCTGGCGACGGGTGCCGCAAGTTGAGGAGGCGTAGAGTTTATTCTCGCGGCCGATGAGGAGGTTGCCGGTAGCAGGGTAGCAAGAACTGCGCTCGCAGGGATGCGGTTGCTGGGGCACGTAGTTCCTGGCAGGGTTGCGCGCGCGGTCGCGGCTCGGTTGGTGCTGGGCGAGCGCCGCGCTCGCGAGCAGCGGCAGCAATAAACGCAGCAACATGGCGACACCCGTACTGGCCCTTCGCCTTCGCCGCACTGACGCGCCGCGCCGGCCGATCGCCCCACTCTGCCTCCACGCACCGTCCGGTATTCATACTCGCGCACTTGCAATAAACTTACGATGAAACAAGTGCAAGTTAATCTATATATATATATATATATATATATGTATATATATATATATGTATATATATATATGTATATATATATATGTGTATATATATATATATATATACAACTATTCTATGGTCCGATTTTGTAATAGAAAATTGACTACAACATATAATTTGTAATAATTACAAGACATATAGTACCGTGAAATTTATTCATAGATTTTTATATTACCTACAATATCATCATATGTACATTATTCTAATATAGCTATAATGGTTTAAAAGTTCAACTCAAAAACACAGCCTGAACTTTTTAGTTTCTCTGATTTAATTCGGCTTTGTTCATTACTTACATTTTCTAAAAATATATTATAAGCCCTATATTCATATGGATACAATAGACGATACTGTAGTGAAAATTATATGTCAATCGAATAATTTATTTTTGTGCCAAAAAAGGAGTAAGCTGTGTCGTCTATATGCCTGCGGGTGTTTTAGCGTGACGAAGTCTGTCCGCCATTAAAATATCTTCCTTTTTAATGATGTAGAACAAAAATAATGAAAAAATTATTTTTGTTGCAATTCTTATTTTGCTTTTCTCTCTTCTTGCGCAATATATATAGTTAGCATCCTTAGTAACCCTCCCTTGCGACGTTCAATGCGATGTAGACGTGGCCGCATCATTGGATTGACTTACCGGCGCGCCACTACTCCCTTTATGACGCATAACTTTTCATTGAATGGAGATGTCTTCTTTGTTCTGTCATTGTATTAGTATTTCGACACGTTCATAAGGTTAATTTCATCGACAAGTGATGAACAGTTACCGATATATAAATTGTTCAAGATTTTCAATGTTCACAACCATTTGATTACAAATGGTACTAGTGTACCCTTAATGTTAATTAAACTTCTTCAGGATCTATTAAATCTGCTAATATGTTCACTCATTATAGTACTAATATGTTCACTCGTTATATTACTCGTTGCTAATATGTTCACTCGTTACCGTGCTACGCAAAATCGAGTGATCGAAATGCGGGACTTTCGCGGGAAGAGGTCGTATCTTCAAACAAAATTCATTGGCATTTGGTAAAGCTCTTGGGCTACTTCAAGTAATGAGAAAATTTAATGCCTCATTTGTATTTTACAGAAACCGGCTGTTATAAACAAAACAATTTTTGGAACGCCAACTTTTCTGCAGGCCTGCATTGTAACCAAAAAAAACTTTCCTATTTGTAAAATCAGTATGATGGATACTAATACTTATTTATCAAACAAGTACTCATATTTTAAATTATAAAAAATCTTTTTTCTTTATTCACCGCGATTAGATTAATTTTAGTGTAGTACTCACCCGTAGTATAAGAAAGTTACAAAGTCCAAGGTGAAAATACTTTTACTGTACGTAAAAATAAATTCATCATCATTACATTCTGTGATTATCTGAACAAATCATCCTGATGATTTCAACTTTCTTTATTGCACAATTCGATTAATTAATGGAGTACTTCTTTTAATTGTATATTATCTCATATACAATTATTATGTTAATAAAAAATAAATTGTGTTCTTGCACGTTCCGTGATTTATTTACACTAATTTAAAACTGAAATGTTTAAACTATATTTTTAAACTATATTGAAATTTAGAATAGGTGAACGTTTTAAATTATATTATACCAATGTGATGTGTTAATATTTAGAACGTATTCATTTTTTACGTTTCCCTATGAATTATTTTTCCCAAAGAAAATAACGTGCACATTTTTTCTAACTCATTTAATTATACTTTTCTCATTCGTTTAATTACATGAGAATAGTCAGTATAATATACTAATTGCTCTTATACAGACTGTTCTATTAATTTTTACGGTTATTAAAAAACATAGAATACAAAAAGAAAAACAGTCGCAGCGATAAAATAAAGATAAACCTGCGTTTATATATTTTCTTGTATGTAAAAGCCATTGGCATAAAATGTTTTAATTGTATATATTATATGATTATATGTAAATATTACGCTTTCGGTTCAAAATAAATACTTTCTAAAATAAACAGAAGAATAAATATGACTAACTATATTTTACTGCGACAAAGCGATATAAGAACTCAACCGCCACCAGTTCACAAAATCACAGTCCGAGCATGCACCGAATTCTCTGCCGCAGAATACGGCCCCGCGCGAGCACATGCACGCACCGCCCGCGCGCCCCACCCGCACACCGCCCCGCTTGTCCACCGCGACCGCTTTTCTCCGAAGCGGCTCCTCAGCACGAGCGGCGAAAATAAACACGACGCGACGACACCGTCGCTGCACTGCCCCGCCGCCCCGCGTCGCAGTGCACGCATCGACTACGCCACTGCAGGGTCGAATGCACTCGAGTCGCGTGGAAGAACGCAACTTATCTACTTATATTACTAAGACCCGAGTTAACTACTCGTATACTACTTTATTACGAACTGGATTAAAGGGTTCGAAAAGAATCCGATTACACGACTGCTAAACCCACAAGTTCTAGCCATAACACTTACTACGTTCCGTAATAAAAGATACCCGACCAAAATCATATTAAAACACTGCAGAGACTTTAAATGAAAAGATTAGATAATTACGTAAATACATTTTATTCGCAAACTAAAATATTTAAAAAAAATATGTTTACTCGCTGCAAGAAAGAAGGCACTCGATGTTAAAAGAATGTAAGTTTATTATCTACTTTCCGCTTTTTTAAATAAAGTAAGTAACGGTTTTAGAATTGGAGAAGACCGGACAATAAGATTTTTTATACAGATTATATTTTCCAGTCTAGAGCATAAGACAACACACTACTCTACTGGGAATCGTTATTAAATAATTTTTTATATTAATCAATTTACATACAAAAATATTATTTTGGTCAACATTACATCTCTTTATCTTTTACAGATAAATTATTTAGAATGTGTATACAACGTAAAAAAAATTAATAACCTCCACTTTCTACAATCATCTGTTCATTTACGGGTAGGTATCTAATATATTATATATTGTAATTGTCGCAATGTGCATATGTTAGCATATTTGAAATATAATAATACTAAACTGTAACCATTTAATTGAATAAAAAATCATTTAAAACTAGCATTACTCAGTACTTTATCAATAATTTCGTTTCCCACGTCAAATAAAAGTTTTTCAATGGGATGAAATCCTTTCCTTGCTAGGTATTAATTTCCAGGGATAGAGAAAATATATTTTTTTTGATATGAAAAAATAATGTATTTAAATTGTTTCTAACATGTCTTCGTTTGTTTTAAAACAGGTTTATTCTCATTTTAATGAATGTTTTCAACACTGTTTAGAACAACCTACACGGGAATTATTTGGAAATCCGAAATTCACCTTTTATCGGGAATATTATCCTATTTATTAAAATATCAATGATTCTACAGGTCGGGAATTTTTCTAACAGTACAAACGACGAATGGTGTTTATGGAATTTCCATTTATTCAATCTGTACTTACTTACATCTTTACGTTGATGCATCTGGCTATAATGTGCATATCGCCTCAGGATCAAATCAAAATTTATCGCTTCAGGATCAAATGAAAATTTATATAAAAATCTTATTATTAACTATGAAAAATTTAAATCCAAAACATAAATTTGGATAATACAACTTCGTACAGCTAATGGTTCAAATCGAGGAATAAAAATATTGTTTCCCATTTTGGATTATTCAATTCTGACGTGAAACAAGTTTTAGCGCCGCAAAAATCGCGAAATTTGGCGCAATGTAATTTAAATAATTACATAAATAAATAATTTAAACAAACAATTATAATATCCATCACTGCCGACTATCAACTGTCATATGGTTAAGTTTCATCTGGCTGTTATAACTAAAAAACGGTTAAACCAAATCGAAACTGGAATTTCGTACTAGTAAAACATGTCATTTTTATATAGTAATAATTTTATATGCAAAAAAATTATTTTAAACACTTTTCTACATTCATACGCGCGATTTAAATTAATTAATTTTTTTTAGCTATCATCAACATTCTCCGCTATTATCAATGTGTAAGTGAGAATGAGCCAAACGAAGTCTTACAGATTTGAGTAGTGTAAGGCTGATATCGGCTATTTGTGTGTACGACAGATAACTTCCGTAAAATTTGACAAGATTCCTCGATTCAACTTTGATTTTGGCGAATATCCATTTTAACCACCATGTTAGATTTTGGGAATTTAAAAAAATTGAAAATTCTGAGTGTGGTGTCAAATAAAAAAATTAAAGAGTAGGTTATGAATATATACACAGATTTTTCTGAAGTTATGAGTCTTGCCAATGGATGGAAATTTATCCTGCGAGCAAATTAAATGTTTTTCTTCAAATGTCATTTAATTATACAAAAGAAATATTTTATTACATTTGTTTTTTTTAAAGTACACTTATCCGACGTTCCGTTACTACATCTTAATTCCTATTAAAAATCGCTGGCCACCGCACCGGTTGTAGTTACAATTAGAATTTAAATTATCCATTGTTTATAATAAATAAATTGGTAATATTTAGGAGGCCGTTAGTAACAACAAAAATTACCAGTTTGTGCTTCGCCGAGTGCACGGCATAAGGAAAATTCCGATCTCATTGTTTCCAGATTATGTCATTAAGCTTAAATAAATATATTAGACGCAACATAATAAGTTGCACATGCACTGATAGTGATCACATTTTTGTATGACTGTTATAATATTATCTATGAAGTGGTATCTACGAGTTTATAGTTTTAATGATTATATTGTTATAACAAAAAACTAAAACTTTATTAATTACTTATAGTTATTTAAATATGTCTATATTTTAATTAGGCATATTTATGCCCGGTAATTTAAAAAAAAATGTTACAAACCACAGTAGTCACTTATGTTATTTACGATAACATTCACATTTTGACAAGCACAATAATGTTCGATCTTTGAAAGTATTGTATTGTTATTAGTTCTTATATAAATTGGCAGATAGATGGCATGAGTATAGCGTCATACGCTGATGAAACTCTTTGGAATTATAACGCAGCGTTTCATCTATCAATGTAAGATATTAAACTACAAAAAATATTTTAAAAATAAACATATTTTCCCATTTTTAATTTTTTTATTTGTCCATTAATAATGACATATAAGGTAAATGACGTTTAAGCCATGCTGAGAAAAAAATATATAAATTATGCGTGGAATATATATTATATAAATTAAGAACAAAGAAAGCTTTGTAAATATTTTTTCTCTTTTGTAATGATAAGCCCAACAGAAAAAAATCAATTACATACATATGAAGTCAATTTTGAATACAACGTAATTACAATTATTACAATGAATACTATGTAATTACAATTTATTATATACTGACAAAAATACTAAAGAAACTACATATTATACGTACCTAATATATAACAAATCAACGTTGTCTTTCTTTTTATTGTTTAATTACAAATACAGCTTTTATACCTTTTCGCAAAAAAGACAGCACACTTGACAATATTTTTTTGTCGATATTTCTATGACTGATTTGATTCAAAATATCTAAATGCTTTCAGGGCATCTTACATTGGAAATATTGTATGTTACCTCTATGTATTATACCTCTCTGTCTCTTATGTTTTTTTTGGGTTCATTTATTGAAAAAAGGTGTATGATGTTACGCAATTACGCAACAATCAGTATAGAACGTGGAAAACCACAGAATTAATAAAGCGAAAGAGATATCTATCAGGATAGAAGGATACAGCGTCACATTATCACCCTACCTAATTAAGAGACGGGGTGAGGATATACATAGTTAGATGAGGACGTGTATATAGATAGATAAGGCAAGCAACCTATTATTTGCGTTTTATATAATTTATACTTAATTTTTTAGAGAGTATACAAGAGAGTTCGCTTTCGTCTCTTCCGAACGAACTCGTCCACGAAATTTCTTAATTAAAAAAATTATACATAACTACACTTTCTCGTCTTGACGTTATTAAGAGCGTTTCAAAGTTGTCTCCTACACAAAATTATTGATGAAGTACCATATAGATGCTTCCTACACAAAAATATTCGCGAAGTCTAGGCGACGTGACGTAGGTGTAACAGGAGAATCATGAATTGCCTAGAGCAATACTTTGTTTTGAAACTTGTATATCTATGTAAGGTCAGTTCCATAACTTATTTGAATAAGCCACTAGTTATTTTGTGACGCTAATTCACATACTCGCCCGAAAGTTTCGGTCATAGATGAGTACAGTCTCAACAAACATTCGACGAGAATTTTGTGCATGAATAACTCAACAGAGTCTGTTCACATACTCGGCGAATATCACCGAACATGAAATCGATGCGGCATCCATGCTGTGTTTGATGAATTTAAATCATCGTATGAATATTTTACAAATGAAAGTAAATAATAAAAATAAAAAATAATCGACTTAAATAATTTTTTTTTCTAAATTCAGGTTAATAAACTATGGTATCAACAAGATAATTTTGACAGCATTTATACTTAGGACACTATTCTTCATTTTTTAAATAATGAAGTAAAAAAGAATAACATGCTAGTTATAAAAAAGAATTATCTAAACCTTCAGAAAATTCCTAGAAATAGGAGTTTTCATTAATATTTTTCTTAGATACGGCTTCTCGCTTTACAAATTTATAGTCCTTGCATTCTTTCGGATTGTCATTTCCGATTTCTTTGGACAAACCTTGGAACTTATTCTCCACAACCCTTCGAAATTTCACCTTTAAAATGTTAGGTTTGCTTCATACTACTTCATACACGGATTAATATTAAGCATTGGCGGGCGAAGTTTCTTGTGGCTTTGCCAGGTCAATGTCATTAGTATTAAAATCTGGAGCGGTAACTGGAATATTGTCGTGTTTTAATGTTTTAATTTTCTTTTAGTGTTTAACTTGTAATGAAATTCATTGTATTTACCAAAGCTATTACATCATCTAAGTGACATTACCTGAACCTTCTTTTTTAAAAAAAAGACCGTGAAAAATCTCATAGATTTCAACGTTTTTCAAATCCCTTTGATTCGCGCCAAAAAACAGACATCGAGGTGAGCGCCCGAGCGAAACTGGCCGGACACGAACATGCTGTCCACACAATGTGCTCGTCCAATCTCGGCATACGTATATGGATGTGCCATAACAAGTATCTAAATTCGCCAACTGCTCCGCATTATTTGTTGCTATTTGTTGCTTTTGATACGAAAAGCAACAATATGTGTAAACCTACGTTTGCACGGTATGTCGCCCGCGTGGATAATTTGGTTTATAGTTATTAGTTAAAGATTCAATCTATGGTAAATCATGTCTTAATTATTAGTAGAGCAGCACTATGTCTTTATTTCTTAACTCTGACGTCCTTTTAAAGTAACTCATTTTCTTTTCGACATTCTAATAAATAGGACAATGAAGACGGAATTTGTTGAATAGTTTTTTATGATAAGAGTAATGAACATGCAGACAGACCGAGAGGCAAAAATACATGGACCTTGTCAGTACCTCCTTTTTTCCTCAGGCTATATGAAATACAACAATCGAAATGGCATTATATATATATATATATATATATATATATATATATATATATATATATATATATATATATACAGAAGAGAAATACTTGTCTGTAATTTTAAAATAAAGACCATACCAAAGGTCATTTACTAATTTCACATTACTTAGCCAAATTTAGTATATCTGCCAACGAATTTTTGACAATGTTATACAAATTTAGTTGATACATTTTAAAAAGTTTCACGAAAATCTCAAAATACATAGTTCTAAAGAAACCGACCGATCAAAAGATCGACAACAAAGCAAGCGGTAAGAGCACCGTGCCTGCACTCTCCTGGCACCTTGCGCTACCTTGTCCCGAGGTGAAGTAAGTCACAAAGCTGCTTGTCGCGCGGTCTCCTAACAGGCGAGCAAGCTCTTGCATTCGGACGCGCCTCTCGATAACCGCGTAATAAAAAAAAACGAATAACTAAATTTCAATGAAAAATAGTTACTATTTGGGCGAAAACGCGACTAATATAGAATAATATAAAGTAATATTCGTAAGAATAAAAAATAATGAAGGAAATAAGAAAAAATGACCATATTTTAGCTGCCACCAACACAACACAATTCAAGAAACCAAACATAAATAACCGTTCGACCAATTCAATGTACATAGAGTATAAAAATATCCCGCTAGATTTTCAAAACTCTACATAAAAGAAAATCGCATCTACACAGGAAATATATGTCGACCTGTCTTGTTAGACTAAAGCATTCATTAAACTCGTCATAAAAGACGTCTCTATCTCGACATCTTCAATAGTAACTTTGAATCAATTGAAAAAAGATACCCGACAACGACTAGAAGGAAATTAAAATTTTATATACTCTTGATAAATACATCATACAATATCAGTATACTGAATACGCAGTAGGCAACATAATTAAATTATTTTAAAACCATTAATAAATACAATTCTTAACTCATATGCCGTGCCCAAACGAGGACGGTTTCGAACCTACCTCAACATTTTTATTTATTATGATTAACCGATTTTGAACACTAAATTACAAAGTTTAATAGTGCGTCTCTATTGTGATTGCATCTAAATTATAAATAATCGCTTACTGTTATGGTTTTTATGACTGAAGTTTAGTAAATTGGTAAGTTGTTGTAGCTACGAAAAGGTGTTTTTTTGGAATATATTAACTTCAAAGATTTTATATTTGTAACATAAACATTATGAACATATTGTATACTTTATGTTGAATACAAGGTGCAATATAATATAATATGCAATGCAATATAATATAATATAATATAGGGTTCTGTGAAAAGATTACTTATGTTGACATCCCCAATTTGGAAAATGGGCACATAAATAGTAAATAATATATTTTTTTGCAGAGTTGCATTGTAGCTAAACCATGACGAAAAAGAAATTTGCAGCAAATGAGGGCTATCCAGGATTTCAGGAGGACTTAGGAACTATAGTGAAGAAGAGGACTGCGAAGATGCGCTTACTCCCTAACCAAGTGCTCTTACCGATGAAGAAGAAGACGATGAAAACGACATCTATTCGAATAAAATGCCAAGAGATATTACAGGAATGTTAACATTTTTGTCAAAAGGGATGAAGAGATATGGGATAGCAGCGATGAAGAATCTGTTCAAAACAGTGCGCTAAAATGATTGCTGATCTCAAGGATAAAAATGCTGTTACAATTTTAGAAACATTGATTGATCAAGAAATACTGGATATAATAATTCAGTATTCCAAAATATAAGCAGCGGAAAATATAAGCAGCGGAAAAAATAAGCAACATTTTAGCATATTTGTTGAAGAGCTAAAATCGTTCTTGGATATCCTGATTATATATTTATTATTCTAATATTACGAAAGCAATGACGAGAAGGAAGTTTCTACATTTATGCGACAATGCTAATGCTAATGTTTAAGGTATGACCCCCTGCATATATTCTTAAAAGGAAATTTGTACAATAGGGCGTCTGTCATACCCATTTGTCAATAGACAAATCTATGGTGAAGTATTTTGGTCGTCATCTATTGAAACAATTTATCTGCTGTAAGCCAGTGCGCGTCGGGTATACAAATTGGATGCTTGCTAGTTCTGACGGCTACTGCTACGTCTTTGACATTTACTGTAGCAAAGCGTAAATAACTGACGGTATTAGTGGTCAGTCATTATTTATGGGAGTCGTAAAAAACCTGCTGGGAGAGCTCGACATAGATCCTAAAGACCACATTGTGTTCTTGGATAACTTTTTCATACGCTTTGCCCTATTGCGGTATTTCCGAGAACCTGGCTACTGTGCTAGTGAAACAGTTCGCGAGGGAAGTATGAGCAAATGCCCTCTAATATCAGTTAACAAGATGAAGAAGAAGAAACTTTCTGACTTTGACAACCAGTTTGATAAGGCTAATAAAATATTGTTTGTTCGCTGGCTAGGCAATAGCGTTTGCAAAATGGGGATCAATTATGATATTAGGTAAAGTAAAACTATGGAACTCAGTGAAAAAGAACAAAATGGATGTTGCTATACCGCAAGTATTTGTAACTTACAATAAAGGGATAGGTGGATTAGGGGGATTTTTACTATTTTGTAGTTTAGTACTTCTATCCGTCGCAAAAAATAGTGGTTAGTGGTGGTGGGTGCTGTTTTCATACATGCTTGATTTAGCAATGACGTATGCAGACGCCAGGCATTGGCAATTGCTAAATCAAGCATGACGTGAAGATGGACAAACTTCAGTTTCGACATAGCATTACACGTCATAATTACGACAGGATGTTGATCGACGTTCACGTCTATCAGCCTCTTTGAAGCCGAGTTTACAGTATAATGGCATAGTTTACTCGAAATTGCGATACACTCTTTGGCACAGCAAGGTGCTGCATAAAAAAACATGTATTGAGAAGCTACATTTTGAAATTTTTCACACCAAACGAGCCCAGTGTCCCCATTAGAGAACGGCAATGTTTTTCATACATAATAAAAAAAAATATAAACTTTATTTTTCATTTTTTATTTAAACTCCTTATTTTCCACCTAATAATCCAATTTATTTCATTTTTCTATGTCCAATTTAGCAGTGCTCTAACTTAAAATCATTAGCTCCTTACAAGTGTTTTTGAAGTGTCCATATGTTTAGAATTACCATTTCAAACGTCAATGCCGGTAGAAACCTCAATCTAAGGAAGGCCACATTTTCATTGCTTTTACCGAATAACAACTGCATCACATTCTTACAAATCACGAAATCGAGTGAGAGACGCCTTATAAAAAATTAACAAAAAAATACATCAAGTTGAAAAGAAAATAATTTTTTTCTAAAAACTTATTTTTTATTCAAAAAATTAGTTGTGTTTTAAGAAGATTTTTTTTGTTTTTTTTAAATTTTAAATCTAAAATGTTTTTTTTATAACTTTGATTGATGGGCATTCGATTGGTAATACCACTTGCAAATAAGAAAATTAATTTCCGAATGTTTACGAGAAATTTTGACAGGTGATATTTTATTCTGAATAATAAAAATTTAAAAAATTAAATATTTGGAACATTTCTTTTTTAATAAACTAATTTGTTAATGCGACAACAAAATTATATATAAATAATTTTTTAATGCAATTGGAAACTGTGAAATATAGATAAGGTTTCGTTTAATGGTCTAGTATTAAAAGAAACATCAACCCTTATCATCGATTTAAGATCCATTTCTGTGACGTGAGGAATTTTAAGAGAAAATTGTTGTAATTTCTATGTATGTGTGCACTTTCTAAAAAGTACTATTTTATATAAGAATATGTAGTTTCTTCTTATTTACAAACACAATATTGAAAAAAGTAGCTTTTACTAAACAACATGGACTTGCTATTTTTTTAGAAAAAATCACTTCGACTTGCTCAACTCAATAATATTTCTTTTCTTTAAAAGTTCAGTGCACGAACTTTGAATATCTAACTCAGTTGTTATTCGCTAAAAGTAATGAAACTTTAAGTCTGTCCGTAATTTCGGACTACAGTTTCTGAACATCACGGCACAGCGTTTGTAATTGTAAAACTTAAACTAAACATGGCACCTATACGTGGATTCTTCCGCATTTTTCCGCATATTTCGGAATATTATATCGAGATTCGCGGTCAAGGCAAACACTATAAATGTCTGGAACTTTTATTTTATTTTCCTGTAATATAAACAAGAGCTTCCATACGTACCAGTACGAATTATTTTAAATGGCTTTTCTTACATATTTTTGACCAAAAGTTCAAAAATATATACTTTATAATGAAAATGAAAATAATTTTCGAATATCGAAAAAATTCTTTCATATGATTCACTTGACCTTCTTCCCCCTTTTAAATTTCTACCCTCATTTAAGACAAATATATTTCCAAAATTGTTTTCACTGAAATAATAGTTGCAGACAAGCAAATTATAGAAATTGATAGTAATAGTAGGTGCAAAGAATAAAAGCCGTGATATACATACAGACATCAAAGTCTCACTATAAGCATACCGTTTTTACCTTCTACGTCTGGAATCGTAAAAATGAAGAAAAAAATCGGAATAGATTCAGTCATGATGGCGTGATTAAGTAACAAACGTTCGAATAATATTTATATTGTAGTCAGGATATATAGATAATTTTTTCTTCTTCTGTATAAGTATAAGCATAATCATTTTTTTCTTAATCCTTATTCTTTAAAACATAAAATATACATATTACAACCTCACGCACGAAGGTAGAGCAATAAAAATATTAAAAGAATTCAACATCTGCTAGGATTGGATGCTTTTAATGAAATTGCTCATAATATAATTGCTTAGGAACAAAGTGAAACAAACATCGCTGCAGTTGACATCTGATCTAATACAAGTTTAAACCTTTTTGACGTATACTTCTTGGGTTTACTTATACAAGTTTCTAATAAACTCGACGAAACAAGCAATAGCCAAACAGTGCGCGCGGCCCTGTGAATATTCTCTCGTTTTCCGCTCTATCAAAAACGCAAGTATAATATGACGGCAGATTTTCACTTTCGCTTATAATATTAGCTGCAACCGATATAAAGTATATGTTTATAATATTTGTGCATAACTTATCTATAATATCCGTATATAACATTAGCTATAATCGATGTAAATATTATTTAAAAATATATGTACATATGTAATGTTTTCCAATAAGCGTAACAAGATTTCAGAAGGGATTTTGTTGCTATCCTGTGGCAAGTTTGACAATCTACTTTTGCAGTTACATTCAGTAAGATTTTGATATTTCATCATGGAATGCTATACTGTGAAACGAAGTTTACTTGTTATTCAAACTTATGTTGTTTCTTGATTTTTATGGTTGACGTTATAATCGACCATAAAGGTAGACTATTCGACAAATTGTTAGGGATTTTAAAACTATATATAGTATATATGAAAGATTAGTGCCGGTAGGACAAAGAAGTAGACGATGTACATAAAATGTTGCTGCCTTTCTTATTCACATTATCATCAAAAAGTTTTCGCAAAGATCCAAATTGATTTGAAAATTTTTATTAAGTTGACTAATTGATTTTAAATTTTTATTAAGTTGACTAATTGATTTTAAATTTTTATTAAGTTGACTAGGGTATTTTAGCTAAATTTTTGATTTGCGCCCGTATAAAATCCATTTGGTGCAAAAACTCAATTAAAACGAGCATTTATTGCGCTGTAAGTGGACTCTTTTAACAACTTAAATAGAACTGAAAAAATTACCTCTTTAATGTTTTTTCAAATGTGTTAATTATGAACAATTAATATAAAGTTTGATCAAAAATTTGATCTTTTAAACGATTATCTGATGCTTTACAACAATTTGATCTTTTAAACGATTATCTGATGCTTTATCAAATAAAATAAGATTACATTAATTGTAGCATTTTGAAAATAATGTAGCACCTTCAATAGTCGTAGTCTGTTTTTTCAGCCAAAATTTTTTTGCAAATAGTGTGTTATTTTTGCATCTTTGTCATAACATTTTTTTTTAGTTTTATAAGTAATAGGAGTAATTACCATCAAGCTACCCAAAAATATTGTTTAGACATCTAGATATTGATTGCCAAAAAATACCAAAAAACTTTTTAATAAGTGTTCATACAAAAATATGTAGTTTTGATAATTAAATAATAAACTTTAAAAAATAAAAAAGGGTCATTTTACTGGAATTTCAAATGTTATTTGTTCGCTTTAAAAATAAGAAATATGTTTAATAAAACCATTTATTAAACATATTTCATTAATTAAGAAATTAAAACATATTTATTTTTTTCGCTATGGTTTACCGCTTCGAAAATATTCAAACAATTGCGTGTTATAGATTAAAAAGTTCCTTGATGTATAAAGGGGATAACACAAAAAATTTAAAAATAATTTTTAATTTTTTGACAGAATTATTTTAATCTTAAACGTTCTCAAAGTTTTCCACAAATGATCCCTGTCTGCAATATAAATTGTTTACATCAAATTGATTAAAAAATATTAGTTTTTTTTTCGAAATTGTAAATTATTAACCCTGTACCTTGAACCAAAGAATGCTTTTCTAAGAACTAATATTGAAAGGGAAGTTACAATTGCAATCGGCAGCAACTAAAGGAAAAATAAAACAAGCTGATCCGAGCAGAGGTAAATTGTTCGGCTATTGCCTTCACACTGCACGCAAAATAATTTTCGATCCCGGCAGTGACACATAATGCTGCTACCGAACGCTCAAACAACTAAACGAACTCGCCTTCGTGATTCACAGCTTCCGCCAAAAACGTAGCCAACATTTAATCGAGACGCGGCCAGCACAGTCGACCGCATTCCTAATTAATTCGTACAAACCTTATCTCACGAGGCCAACGTGCCGTCTACGAAACCTTTGCCTAACGTCCAATTCTGCGAGGCTAGTAACAAAGCAATAAAACGTAATAAAAAAATGTAAATAGAGCATTTTTACTAAGAGTGAAATTTCATACAAGGTTTCATACGGCAATTCCATGCCGTCATCCATTGAAGTACTTGCTGCTCTCGACGTTACTTATCTTCAGTTTTATTTCTTATTTTCGGCTTATCCATAGGACATGAGACGGAATATCACTTTATTTGTACTTCTGTCAACTCTAATGTCAATCTGAATTATTTGAATATTTTTTTCGTCCATTTAAAGAAAAAAAACGCGGCTAAATTTTCTATCTATTTAATTTTTTTTTTAATTTTCTATATATTTTATTGTTCTATCGTCAAACATTTTTTTCTCTATTTCTCAACTTTTCCACTGCGTGTTACAACGATATCTTTTATATCTTTACGTCTTCAACCTAACTTAATCTAACCTAAAAATATTGAATCCCTCAAGAAAAAATCCCATCAAAATCCGTGTGTGTGTGCAATGCGCGCGTAAACAAACAGATAAACATCTAAATACGGCCAATTTCTTTTCTATAGGCTATTTTATAGTCTTCTAAAATAACTTATTTTTAATATATTTTATATCTAGACTTTCTTATCTTCACTCCAAATATACGTATTGATTTTTGTAGGTTACAACGACCACCTTTAAGTCTAATAACTATGATGGATTTAAAGAACATTCGGTCTTCAATTGATACCTATCCATACGAAAAGAAGTTTCACTTCACAAATTAAAGTGTGAGAGAGAAATACTAGCAGTAGCCGGAGATGAAGTACATAGGTGGGTTGCATCATACAGTAATATATAATATAATCAATGTCAGTGTAAAGAATGTTAATTATTTCGTATAGCAAGATTGGAATTTTTCGAATTCCTCTCGAAAATATAAGACGGATATCATAAACAGAACCTTAATGTAAAAGAAACTGATAAAAACATCGAATTACCGGCGATTTTTCTGCCACCAAACAATACTATTAAATATTGCTCACAATTTAAGCTTAAATTAGGTGTTTGGGGCGTCGCACCGTAAATCGTTTTGATGACATCGCGCGGCGCTCATTGTGCGTACAGTTGCAAGACGCTTAAACCCTTGAGGTAACGTTGAAACTGTGTATTTCGATGACGAAATAAGATCTTTTTTGTACTCGAGAACCCATAGACGCCAGCCTGCTATACCAATTTAAAAACACTTGTGTAGAATACCAGCTTCTGCTGCTTTTATTCGAGTATGTGTCAAAAGCAAAAGTTGGTAAATTAACATTCACATGTTATAGATGGCTGATTGATTTATTCTTGTGTAACAATAAGTATAAATTAAATAGGTTAGTACGAATCAGACATGTGTTTTTTCGTATCTACACATATTCATTTACACAAAAACCTCAAGTACCATCTGTAGCGTCGCCAATGCTGGGAATTAGATTGTTAAAAATGTTTTTTGAAGCGAGACTTTTTTGCCACGGTATGAAGTATAAATTTATATGTTGAAATAAGACCGTAACGAAAAGTAAAACACATCAGCAGCGATGGGAGGACGAGTGACTAGAGTTGTTTCTTCCTATGCTAGCCACTCTGAGCACCACTAAATAGCAGACATTCAGATAAGTAAGCCCAGATTCTTTCTATTTTAATTATGCTCAAGTCGCAGTAAAGAGTACATTATATATTTATCTATTAATAATATGAAGACAATTAGAGCTAATATATTGTCACAGACAATGCGTTTTGATTCAATAAAACTTTGCTTCTTTTTATATATAATAAAACTAATCCCATTTTTTGTCCATTGTGTAATATCCACATCATTTTATCCTTGATCAGTTTAAAAAATACATATACGTTATAAATTAAATAAAACGGCTTGTCGATATAGAGACGTTCTCTTATATAATATATAAGAATATACTGATTTAAGTTCATTCATTTAACACCATATTAAACATATGGGTGCATACATAAAACTCTTGGTAGCAGAGTGTATAATAGATATTTCTAAAGCGTCTGACTATGACTACAATATTTCAATATGGCTTTATGTCGACAGTGACGGATCAAAGTTGATTAAGTCTGAAAAAAGTAATTAAGTTAAGTTAGATTAAAACGAATATCATAAGAATATAGCAACCATCATTTTATTTTTATTAGACAAATAAAATGTTTTACAAGAAAACGAATATCTTTATATCTATATTTACAATTTTTATTTCACAACCTATTTAAAACAAAATCTATAAACAAGTCAATAACTTTTCAGTTTATATTTCAAGATGTCCTTACTCTGGAGAATGTAATAAATACCAAAAACGTATTCTCGGTTATAAATATTTTCCGAAAACTAATGTGTTCATAATAACAATAAAATATTTCAGACCTTTTGGTCACGTGTAGGATGTAAAAATACTTTATTTAGTTATTCCTAAAACAGTGCACATGTGCAATTGTATTTTATTGTTTTTTATCGCGATACCTTAATTATGTTATTTTTAATGAAAAATTTCATTTAAGATATAGACTAAGGAAAATGGAAAGAGAAGTTATGTGTAAAATGATTTAAAAAACTGTCTAAAAAAAACAACACGCAAATTTCTTAAAATAAAATAATATGCGTCCGAAATCATTCCACTGATGATCGGCCAACAAAATATTAAGGCAGATTATAACTAATAAAAATGTTACCAACAAAAACACACAAATAACTCTCAGCGTAACGAAAAACGAAACATGCGTTTCAGTCTCCGTGATGTAAAAAGTTCGATCATCATCACATAAAATTATTATATGCAAAATTTCAAGTAGGACTTATTTTTTGCGATTGCATAGCATAGCCCTAGCGATGCAAAGATAACTGAATCCTGTTGCCAATGTCTTATTTTCAATTGAAGAAAGAACACTGGTACGAGGCTCTTATGTATTATTCGTTCGTTGAAGAACATTGTGAAAGAGGCAATGAACTATGAAACAATCGAGGGGGTACAACGCGCCAGCTCCTCGTTGGTTACACAACTTCGTTAAAAGCTCCAAACTCCTATAGTAGTCGGTGTGCAATTGAGGTACTACTGTATTTATAATTTTTACTGATCACAATAACATGACGAACCACATGTACGAGTATAATGAAAATTATGGACAAAATGTCAAGTCGATACTGTGAGAATCGTCAGCTCATCTTATTAACGATGTTTAATCTTCAAAAGGGATTGTTTAATAGCTTTCAGTTTTATTTTCTAAGGAGTAGTACGATTTAATATAATAAATTAATTGAAGAGATTTTATGAGAGTAAATTGGACTTTTTTTTAAATTTCAGACTCTGAATGCGATTAATTTGTATTCAGAATTATGAAAAGAATCAGCTCTGTGCAAAAATGTCCTAAGGAAAAATGCAATCTAACGAATTGTTCGCTATATTTGCGACACGAACTACTACCAAAAAAACAATATTTGTGAACTACACTGAAGAACCCAATTGTACCTTGGCAACAATTTAATAAATTGCAATCTCATCAGAATAACCAAATAAATGATAAATTGTGAGATACATGCGTTTCAGTCTCCGTGATGTAAAAAGTTCGATCAACATCACGTATTCAGGTCTCACTGCACTCGATTCTTATCTTTTATTTGTTTAAAACACATAATTTTACTTAAATACATACCTTTTTCTGCAAACATTGACAATTACATTGCAAACAGAAATAAATTAAAGCAAATTACTAAGAAAACTTTACAAATATAACATTTTTGCAATAGTATCAAAATTAAGAACTAGACTATGACATTATTACCATCTGAACCGAAGAAGTTGTATAAGTTAGCAATCGTTTCGAGCACGTCACCCATAATCTCAATAAGCAACAAGCAAAAATTTGAGGCACTGACACCTCAAAACATTTATAAGATTTCATATAACGTGTATGAATACTTTAAAATCGTAAGTAATAACATAATATTTTTTGTAATAGTATCGAAATTAAGAACTAGACTACGACATTAATTTTTATTATCTGAACTAAAGATGTTGTATAAGTTCGCAATCATTAGAATTCGTCACCTAAACATAAATATGCGATTTCCTCACATCTAACATGTGTGAATACTATAAAATTGTTTGTAATAACATTGACTATTTTGATAATATACTGGTATAATTTGAGGCAATTTTGACAATGATAATTTGTATGGTGTATTATATTTTTAAATTGCTAGATAGATATTAATGTCATGACACTGTTATGCTAATGTTATTACATACGATCCATCTGACAATAATATTTTCGTACAAGATTTTTGAAGCGATCGGTATTAAGGTAGTTGTCGTATAAAAAAACGCGATATGATGAAATACGCCGAATTTTTGATATATTATTAAAACTGTAATTATCTCATTTATTTTCAAATTTCAAAATTATTTTGCATTTACTTTTGGTAAAAATAACTTTCAAAAATTGTACAATTAACGTTACAGGAAACGCTATAACTTCACGACACTTTTAATTTTATTTAAATAACGCGTAGGGCGATTTGTCTGAAAAGACGAAGTCAATTTAAAATGTTATGTTAACATTTTAAAAAAATTATTTAACGTTTAGTTTTGGTAAAAATCGCTGTCAAAAATTACACGATTAACATTACAGGTATATACAAAAGTAGTAATTTCATCACACTTTTTATTTTATTTCAAAAACGCGTCTACGACTTATTTAAAAAACTAAATCAATTTAAAATGACTTTATATTAAAATTAAAAAAAAAATGATTTACCGTTTAATTTTTGTAAAAACCGCTGTCAAGAATTGTACAATTAATATTACAGGTACATACAAAAGCAGTAATTTCCCCACACTTTTCATTTGATTTAAAAACGCGTCGGGCGATTTATTTAAAAGACTAAGTCAATGTAAAATGTTGTTATATTAACATTTAAAAAAAAAATTCCGTTTAATTTTGGTAAAAATTGCTTCCAAAAATTGTATAATTAACATTACAGGAAAGTAGTAATTTCACCACACTTAATTTTAGTTAAAAACGCGTCGAATGGTTTGTCCAAAAAACTAAGTCAATGTAAAATGATATTAAAATTTTGAAAAAAAAAATAATTTTCAATAAAACATTTGGATCTTAATGCCAATGACAACTACCTGAAAAAGGGATCATTGTATTTTGTTTGAATCATTTTTTTTTATAATTATTAACGGATAATTTAGTAACTGTGATGGTCAATTCTTCTATGCTATAACCGAGTAAAGAACTTATAACATAAAAGCACTTACCACCTTCAAAATTATTTCAAAAATATTTCTGACGTATATCGATTAGGTCAATATTAGGTAATAACGATTTAGGTCGACAAACTCAAAATTTTCAACTTTTTTGGAAATTTCCATTTTGTCTATTACATCTCTTTACATTATTTGAATGGAACCACAATGTGTTAAAATTATAATTCAGAAATGCACCCAACATACTTTGCAGTGGCGTGCAATGCTTTTTGGGAAGGGTACACTGTGAAGGGACAGACATGTATAAAATTATATAGATATACACAAACGCGTGCAAGCATCCGCCGACCGCTCCTAATAGCTCTAAAAACGGCATTGAAGATGTAATAAATTGAACACGTGTCTCAATAGTTGAATCGTAGGCACTCATAATCAATAAACTCTAGACGTAATTCCCGGACTTATCGAACTATGACCTTAATCGTTACATTTGATAGTCACCATTATTCACTTTCACGGCGAAAATGCACATCAAAAAATAAAGTAATAAAATGTTAGCTATGAAAACTTGCACAAATAATATTTCATTGCCAAAATATATTTCACTGACAAAATATAATACGTATATTTAAAAACTATTAAAATTATAAAATTATTTTTGGAAGACGATAAACTGATAGCGAGCTCGTTATAACAACAAACACAAATTTCCTCTTTTTAAAATCGGTATGACTAATTATTACCAGTAACTTCGCTCCGAAGGAATGTTCAAAATATCTCGGCTACTATATAGTTAATTTTCTACCATTCTTCATCATCTGCAACAGCCTATTTCAGTAAGATTCTCCAATCTGCGTAATTAGAGGTAATGACCATAATAGCCATGCTAGGCGGGCGAAATTGGCCGTCGTAATACGAAAATTTTCGCACCAGTGGCGCTGCTGTCCGTCGCTAACCTCTCCAGACCCACCTAGTGTCCCCAAAACCTTCTGTAATCATAAGGTTCCCAACCCACCAACGGGTTACCCAACCAATTAACGGGGTCTATCAATAATGACATTGAATACTTTTCATAATAAAAGGAAATAATTAAAAACGAACAATTTTTGTTGCATAGTTTACATTTCAAATCACGTGAGGCTTAAAACCAATTACGCTCGCACTTAATTGTAAATTTATATATTGGAAAACATTGGTCATAATGAAACCTTGTATCATTATAGGATATTGAGAATAAATTGGACAATACAAAAACTACCTGTGACATTGCTACTGTGACGTTAACCTTTGTCATTATAGGATATCGAAAATAAATTAGACAATACAAAATTATCTGTGAATTTTACAATACCTGCCCTGCATACAATTTACAGGTTTTTCAGTTAAACATTTTGCTAAAATGTATGAATTAATCATAACTTCATCCTTAATATAGTCCTTATCTTGGTTATTATCTTCATTTTTTTGTTAAAAAATAATCAGTTTCACTATCAGGTAGCATAAAATGAGACTCGTCGGAAGGATTCAAAAGTGAAAATGTATTTTCAGATTTTATAACGTCCTCGGAGGACGTTATAATCGGTTTCAACTTTCATTTCTCTTTGGTTAAGTTTATTTTTTATGATATAAATTGGTGTGGGATATAAAACACATATTGAAACATAGGTGTTTTACGCATTAAACTATTTGAAAACACGTTGACGTTAGAATCATTTCTGGACAGCGGCGTCTTTCCTGGCAGTTTTTGGATTTTTAATTCGATAACCTAGTTAGTTACTTTATAATTAAAATCTTCGTTTGTGACTGATATCCCTGCTTGTATATTGGTTTTTATTTTCTTAATGGAATTTGGGGCCAGATTTTCTTTCGAATAATCTACAAGTCATTCTTGGACATTATTTTATATTTGTTGTTTCGAGTCAGTTTCGAACAGTATTTTTAAGATTACTAAAAATATTGGACTTTTTAATTTAAGAAATACATCGTTTCAGTTATTCTGCCAAGTTTGACTTATTAATTATGTTTCTTCTAGATTTTTTATTTCATATTTCGAAAGAATTGACTATTGTGACATAGCTACTGTGTGTGTCATTATAGGATATTGAGAATAAATTGGACAATACAAAGACTATCTGTGGTATTATAATAACTAGGAAAGAAACTTATACATCGTAATTAGAGACGTAGCAATGCCATTTATCAGGAAGAAAACAACAGATTTTACTTATTCTCTAAGGTCCGCTTGTCTGTATAAACTTGTCCCATATTTCATTTCAGAATTCGGTTTATACAATGTGTATTTTATTTTGGTAGCGAACGATCAAGTAGTTGCTGGGTCACTAGATATATAATCAGTAAATAGACTTAATTTATTATTTGTAACTTTAATTGCATAGTTACGATCCGAGAACAGCTTATTTGAAAAGTACACAGACAGAACGAGAACAGTTTCGACTTCATTAAAGCGACCATTATACCCCATTATTCGAGAATATTTTTAAATTACTTCTTTCTATCCTACTATCCGAGAACAGCTTATTTGAATATTTTTGCAGTTTCGTCTTCATTAACGTGACAATTCTATATCCTACTATTCGAGGACAAATTACTTGAACATTTTTGCATTACTTCATTCTATTCTACTGTCCGAGAACAATTTCATTTCAATATTTTTGCAGTTTCGATTTCATTAACGCGACCATTGTTGTGTACATAGGTAAATAATGTAATTTCTCAGACGAGCAGGCGCACAATGCGCGCTGTCAGACGCTACAAACGGGCGCGGTGTTTCCCGGAGGCGGGATGTGGCGTCGCACATATCGGCCTGGCCGATAGCATCCTGCGGACGCGGCCGGCAGATAGACGATGATAATAAACGCGCCGCCGCGTGATCGCCTCCTGTGACCCCTTTCGGGCAGCGCACCCGATTTTCGCAAGCCGCGCTTCCTCCTATAGAGGTTATCTACTAACTGCCAGTCCGCTTTGTAAAGAGTTGTCTAGACAATACTCGCATTGGACGTATTTACGTATCACAAATCTTAGTAAACGGACTGTGACTAGCTTTTCACAAAGTACAGTTTACGAGACTTCCACAAGACGGCTAGAATTTTACGTCATAAATCGACGAAGACTGAAGCAAACAGGCAAATACAAATAAATAATTTTCTATTTATTACAATGCGAAAACATTTGCCTCAAATGTATAAATAAAATCCGTCAGTTAAATAGAACTCCAAATACGATGATTCCGTTCATGCTTAGGTACATATATTCATTTAAAGATATATAATATTTCTATTCTATTTTTAAATATCAATATTATTTTCCACCATTATAATTACCTAGTACATTTTTCACAGACGTAAATATATCGTGAAAATTTCTAAAATTAGGAGATTTAAAATTATTCCATCGTATATCAGTGACGAGCTGTGGTAAACAGTTAACAATCGCTGAACTAAGCCAGTGAGGGCGACTATATTGGTTTGGTCACGTTTATCGAATGCAACCGGATTGTTCGCCACTCAAGCTTTTCTAGCGGGAAAGACCGGTCGCCTGGAAAGTTCAACGCATAAAAAGTTCAAAGATATGGACTATTCACATTAGCGAAAATCTCCTGCCCCAACGTTTAACTCTCGACGATGCTAAAACCATCGCTAAAGATTAAATTATGGAAGAAGATATTCTACGAGGTTTCGAACCGAGCGTCACCCATAGCAACGCATTGGATAAAGAACCATCTTTCTCCACTTGTTTCCAGATGGAGACGAAAGAAGACGATATCAATGATAGGATTTTAAAATATGACTAAAAGTAATTAAATGTGATAACATAAGATAAAACTTTTGTAAATCAATATTATGGACTAGCAAACTCATGCGATATTTTTTCCAGCCGTAACACAAAAATTAATTACTGGACGACATAATGTACCCGTTCAATTTAGTGCCGGCTTTAGCAACATACGTTCCACCTAAACCAACCTTTTACGGGCGGTCACAACTACATACGGATTTCGATTTATTCCTGCCAACAATAACTAACAATTAGAATAAGTGAGCATTTCGCATTTATATCGTGCAATCATCCAATATATAAATATATATATGCATAAAGGTAATAACGACAGACAGTTATTTGTTTTTAAACAGTTCAGGTGACTTTAACTAGATTTGTAGAAAAAGGAGTAGAGTACTTTTAAATTTATTTGTTTATAGGTGCATCACTTGAAGACTAAGGGATACGTTTAAAAGGGACTTTCATATTCGTATTTTTATAGCTTTAGCAAAAACACAAGGTATTGAGAATTTTTGTGTGTCGTTCCATCTGCCAGTATATTTGTTGATATCCACCTAACTTAATAATACTAAGAAGGTTTAGATACACTTTTCACTACTGTATTCATTTGAGTCTAAGAAAGAAAATTATATATGTGATATGCCGCCAGAATATTGCGAAATAAGGAAAAAATGTCAACTTACCTACCTGATGAAGACATGAATAACCGTTAACCACAAGTCTCATTCGCAACTGGATAAACTGAATAGTCCACGTGAGCAAAGTACATACGTGTAATTAGCGTTCTAGAAATGGTCTTCAAAAATTGATGCGATTTGTCTCAATATCGACTATCTCTTTAATATAGCTGTTTTCCTAGAATCCACCACTTTCATCGTAGGTCGCGCGTGGCGGTAATTGGAGCCATATTGTTTGTCCGTTTTGTGTGGATATAACGTGTCTATTGAGTATAACGGCATTGTTTAGCACTGCACAATTACGTATTAAAACCGATATTTATATGTAACAGAGAATCGCAGGTTCAAATTAAAATGAGTGCTATATAAAATAAATTCGATTGGGACAAAAACTAATCGACTCTAATAATATAAAGAGTGTGTATTTGTTTTTTGTTTATATGTAAGAAGTAAACTTTTTAACATACACAGAGATAGACACAAGCTAAGTTCAGGATCCTGTAGGATATAGCAATTTTTGTAACTCAAACCAGATCGTAAGCCAAGAAACCAATCAACTTGTTCGTTTCCAGAGAAAAAAGAACAAATTGATTGCTTTCTTGGCTTATGATCGTTAAACCGTTATAAATATAACAAAATAATGTAAGAAAGAACTGTGTATCCCAACAAGATTTACAAAAAAGTATCATCACCGTGGTGTTGGGTTGATCACAATGCGTACGGCCTTTATGGCTCGGCGCATCCTGAGGACCCGGGTTCGATTCCCGGTCACTCATAGAGCTGGGCTGAACCGGTGTTTGGTTGGCTGCAAGAGATTACTTTCATTTCAATAAATCCGCCATATGTATTAACTGTATACATTAATGTACGTAAATAAATAAAAAAGCAGTATTCCATGTCTATCTATTATGGAAAATCGAAAACGAAAAATTAAAATTTAATTCGGAACTTTACGGCTCTATTTCGTCATTTCGAACGTGGTCTTTAACAAAATAAACTTGCTACACACCAGCGACATTTCACGTACATAAATAATTGTCTGAACTGCATAATTAATTCAAAAAATATATCAGTGCTTTCTAATATACAAAAATAAATTGCTACTTTGCTTTGGCAACAGGTGCGGCCATGCGGGCGTTGGAGTGACAGTTGGGCAAATTTGTTGAATACCATGTCATACAAATTGTCGCAAAGGAATCCTAGTTTGTAATAAATATCAAGTGTACGCTAACCATTTTCGACTTACTGAACTGTGCAGGTGTTCAACTGTCATATCTATTTAATTACATACTTGGTGTCTCCAACATATTTTTACGATGACAATAACGCCAAGAAGATCTATGCAGACGATTTTTTTTAAATTAGGTGCAAAAAAATTTGACAAAAAATAAGTTAAAACTTGACGCGAGTTTATTACAAAAATGGCCTTGATTGAGTCATTAATGGCATTAACCTTTAGCTCCGTAACTCGTTATTAATTATATCACCACATGTACGAGAGTAACACCTGACCGATCTACAAAAAGCGACGAACGCCAGATGAATGCATTGTAGATGCAATCTATTGAAGTCGCACCGCTGCAAGCTGTAGAACAATGGATTTGAGAGCTGTCACGTTTACTAGCGTAACTTTAGTATAAAATCAAAGTTTTCTGGGAAAAAATTATAAATCTACGAACTACAATTATTATGCCAAAAGATATATTTTCTAAATAGTTCGTGATTCCATACTTTTATTGACGCGTCAGTTTGTATATATACGCTGTACAGAAAACCAATTTCTAATTACAAGTACAACAACATTACAATTGTACAACGTAATTAATGGTTAGATAAATGACAAATCGTGTGTTTTTTTATAAAAAGTCGGGATTTTTTCCATAATTGTTTGTAAATGCTATTTCTACAGGACTCTTTGCACCAACAAGATGAAACAATGTGCATATAGAATCGTCAAAAAAAGCCACGTAAAAGACGAAAAAAACATTCATTTTGATAACACATAACAAATATCAATGTTAATTCGTTTAGACTATTAAAAAAAATTATATTAGATATTTTTTGGAATAGGTTTTCTAAAAAATTATTATGTACTTCGTTACATTTTTCTTTCATTTTTTATTAACAATTCTTGATGTATTAAAAATATAACATAATTATACGCGTTTATAAAGATTATTTTTTTGATTTGTATTATAATCAGTAATTATTAAAAAAAAAAGTATAATCTATTTTTTACCCTTTCTTAATTGTTGATCGTTGAAGTTTTTGGTTTTTTATATTCGAAAAAATCAGCTTTCGAAATTTCAAATTTTTCTATATTCGAAAAATAAGCTTTCAAAATTTTAAATTTTAGGCAAGAATAATGGAAATAAATAAAATACATTCGAAATAGTTACAAAAATATCGATAATGGATTTTATTTTAATTCTTGACGTACTTTATAATTCACGCCAATAAATTATAATTAATCGTATTTGTCGAGTTCGCAATAGCGTGTACGGCTATTACACATAATATTTTTAAAGGAGAAAGTTTTAATATCTTTGCAAGAAACTAATACGTTAAGAAATAATTAAACTTGATCAAAATTATAACCGTTACATTCAAAAAGTATAATGTCATTATATTTACTTACTTTATTAGGTAAACCTAAAGATCAAGAACGGAAGTCAACAAACGGAGTCATTATAATTATAAGTCAATATAAAAAAATAACCTACGAAATTGATAATTAAATATTTTATTGAGATATAAAGCAGCCTACTCGCGTGTCTACTTTAGTGAACATACCTTTATAATGCGTATTCATTCATAAAGTGCTCACGATTTGGCTTGTTTTTTTTGCATAATTATCGGTGGGTCCGACCATGTATTTTAATAAATGCTATCATATGACTGTTTTATGCGTTCGTTAATACGAAATAAGCGTAATGAGAAATAATAACATTTCGTGTAGCCAACCAATCAAACTAGGTTAAATCATGATAGCAATCTGGGGGGATTTTAATGGGACTTTTTACTTATTAATCATAATATTATGTAAATTCGTTCGGATGGAAGCACAAGTTTAATACATTAAATATTTTTAGGAAATTTCGCAGAGTGAATTTCAAAATTATTTTGACAGTTTCAGATACATGTTAATATTCCAAACCTTCTTAATATTAGTTCCTTACTATTCAGTCATGTATATAATAAATAATGACAAAATTTATATTGTTAAATTTCCGTTATCTGGCGGTTTTGCTTGCGTAAATTTCGATATTTGCAGGTATATTGGATCACAATTTTATGAAATAGAATTCAGCTCATTGAAAAGCTGCAAATAATAATAATAAATAGGATATTACCTTATATGTTTGGCGGTTATTTGATATCTATCATTTTCTGTTATAGCTTACTCACGTTCACGAATAAGCTCAAACAGAAAGTGCGACATAAAGTTAACCATGAGAAAAACACCCATTTATCATATACTCGGCTATTTTGATCTAAGTTCGACCTCGAGATTTATTTATTGTCATTGCAAAGCAAGAGTCCATGAGAACTGGGCCAAAATAGGTTTTTAAGGAAAAACGACAATAAAGGAATTTAGTGAATTAGCAGAATTTTCAAGGGTTATAAAATTCATTTAAATTTAAGTGTAGAAACTTATAAGACAAAGCTGGAAAGAAAAAAAGTCAATAATCTGGCGACTATCATAAATTAACATAATGGAATGTAGCCTCTGATGTAATCTGGTTTACGGACATGTTTTTTAAAGATTTAGTAAATATAGTTTGAAAAATCAATAACTACAGAATAAAAATGTAGAAAGAATTAAATTAGTGCTATAGGCAACTGGTTGGCCCGTGTGAATAATTTGCAAGTCACCGAATGGTAATATAATGTTAAAAGTGTGTAAGTGACTGGTATTTTATTTAGTTAAAACAGTTTATAGTTAGCTCGTGCATCGAGGGTTCCTTGTCCTGTTTTAAGTAACATTGTTTTGTCATAACTCATAACTAAATATGAACTTTTGAGCGCAAATAATATTAATATATCTAAAATACTTAATTAAGTAAGGGGACAATATATCATATTTAGTTAAACAGATTGTCAACAGATGGCCCTGTATACAATATAAACACCTTTAAGAAATAATATGTAAAGAATTAAAAAAATAATTTCTAATTGTTTATTTTTTTTCATCATTAGCGGTTTTCAAAATGATAGCTCAATCATTGATATGGCGTACCGACAAAAGTAACACTTTTGAAAAATAATATATTGAGATAAACCGGCGATAAATATGAAGGCACACGCCATATACCGACGGCTGCTAAGCTCTGTACAAGCTACAAAGGACAGGGTGCGTCTTTTATTCGTATAGACGAGCGAGCGAACGAAGTGGCGTCGATAGATACTAAGGCAGATCATGCTCTAACGACTCGCGAAATTATCTTGTTTTTTAAATCAAGACGTATCTCAGCTTCTACATAAAAATTTGATGTAATAAAGTGGAGCTTATTCCTTCAAAATTCTATTGCACTAACATTGACAACATTTCATTGAAAACACTTAACCATTTTAATCCCATCTTTTGCCATACATTCATACAGACAGACAAAAAGTCTAAAAGTTCTGGAATATGTTTTAGTAAAAAAACGAATGTACAGAGAGACTCTACAATTCGATTATCTTAGTTAGATTACATGACAAAAATTAAAATAAACAACACAATGTACCTAACCTTTTATGCTGATATAAGAGAAAATTAAACTATGAAATATTACGAAAATTTCATAGGCTTCATTTTCACAAGCTCTTAAACTAATATATTTAAATGAGAGACATACAAAACACAATAAAGGTTATCTTAAATATTTTACTGAGTTCCCTAAAAATTATTGCCAGATTCGTGGCGAATGAAAAAAAAGAAAAGGTAGGTAAAATTAACATTTTACATATTACGACAAAAATAAGTTCCCATCTAATCAACAAGACGTAATTTTAAAAAAACAATAGAAGTCACCCATCATCGTTAGATAACCTATATTGTTGAAAAAGTCGCTGTATCTTTCAAAACAACTTTGAACTCTGTATGGTCACTTAACGACGTTAAATGATCAAAGATTATTTTTCTATCTTCAAAATTGTTTAATTTTGCTATATCTACTAAATATTTTTTAACATTAGATGAAGGTACGTATTAGTTTACATTTACAAACGGTTATTTATATTATCGAAAAAGTTATATTGTTAAGAAATTGTAAATTTGAATAATTTTGAACTATTTTCATTGCAGCTTATGTAATGATAACTTGTACATAACTACAGCAAGTGAAAAAATAAATTGAAAATAGGTAAAGGAAGCGAAAAATACGGTCTTCAAAATTCTTAAAAGTTACTGTAAATAGCTTAAATTATAATCTTTCATATTTGACAAATATACATACACACACACATATATATATATATATATATATATATATATATATATATATATATATAAGTATATATTGAAAAATTCTTAGTAAGACCTATTTGTGAAAACTAATTACGTTTCAGAGTCCTTAAAAATATAAAAATTATAGGAAATTTTGTTAAAAACGACAGGTAAACTTTTTAACCAACTAGACTTTAGTCAAGTCGGAAATTATTATACTGAAAATATAGCCACTATAGCTGTTTTTGCTTACGCAAATAAATTAGAGCATCAACACAAAACAGATAGACAAAAATTAATGCCAATCTGACGTTATTTATGAATACATAACGTTACCTATTATCGGCAAAATATTTGAACGGTCGTGCGTTTATCTATGTTATTGTACGTTTTTAAACAAATTATTGAAGGACCTACTTACTATGTTAAGTGGGACGGGAAGCGCGCTTTAGGCAAACGAGTACGATACATCGATAACGTAGTGGCGAAACTTTAAAACGTCTATCAAACTTTAAACAAGCTCAGTGTTGCCATCAAGTCGATATACGAGTGCCAATAGAAGTTTTTTTATTCAAAATACATATGCCCACATATAAAACGTATGGCCGTATTTTTGGAAGACTATAGCTTCGCGTGCGTCAATATCGGATTTATAAGCGATGCTGCCAGTAGTATTCTAAGCAACAAGCCAGCTCTTTAAAATAAAAAGCTGGTTTGCTGCCATCACAAGCATATCGAGGTAGCTTAGAGTCACTTTTCGTCCAGATTTTATTCTCTGCATAAAGTTTAGATAGATCTGCATTTTTAAATGCGAACTTTAGAAAAACCGCTTGTATGTTTGTGGCTAGTTCACAATTTTGAAATTTTTAATCCTAAAACTTACAGAAACTTGGTACAAAGATTGTATTTTTGAAAAGAGAATTACCTTTTATTTCTTATAAGTAAAATATGGATACAAAATTATTATGGATACATAATTATAATATAATTAGGACGCTGATTCCAGAATAGTACACTTTTTATACATTTATCTTATGGCATTTTAAAAAAAAAAACAGGAGATGTGGTAAAAATTAATGGTTCTTCCTACCTTAATCTTCGATATTACAAAAAATAGTATAAAAATATACTGATTTAGAACAGACAGTTAAATTTACAGAAAAAGTATTATAAATGGTATTTTAAACTCAAGAATGTTAAACAGAAACTCACACTACAATTTCTTTTCAGTATACCAAATTTGACACTGAAAGATTTTAGAATGTCAAAAATGGAACCAACTAGCAGGTTTGCAATATATTTATTGTTTTTTTTTAATAATATTCACGGCGCTCGGCATGGTTTCATTCGATGGAACCACAGAGCCCCACTCTTCCTTGTTCGTACCTTCCATCCACGCCTTTTTTAAAGCAGTCCCCAACAATCGTATACCCCGCAATTTATCTTTTATTCTTGGGAATAAACCGAAATCGTATGATGCGAAGTCTGAGCTGTATAGCGGTAAACAATAATTTTTACGCGTAACGTAGTCATACACGGTCGTTGGTCTGGCTTAATGTGCAGACGCGTTATCATGGTGAAGGAGGATTCTACTAAGAGGACGTTGCTCTCGAGCATTTTTCAAGACAACGGGCAAATAGTTACTGGTATCCCAGTCTGCGGTAACTGTTCTTTTATTTTCTAAAATAATAGAATTGTTGCAAAATAATCCGTCTGCCCGTAGAATGACACGACTATTTTTTTTCCAGCACTTCATTCTTTTTTCACTTTTGTAAGCAACTCTTCAGAAAGAAACAACGATTGATCAGATTGTCTGTTATTTTCAGGTAAATTTATAAAAGTATATACAACTTTTGTCACCCGTAACTATGTCCAATACATTATTTGTGTGACCAACAACCAATCGCCACACCAATCAATATCGCTATGCTTTTAAGATTCGGTTAAGTCACGGGGCAAGCCTATATGGGAAGCTTTGTGCTAGGTAAGTACGTTATGTAGAATTCAGTGTACTTGACTCATGTCTTTGTCTAAATTTTCTTGAATCTGGTGATAGTTACACTCTTCCATTCTTTATCACAGCCGGACAGCATTGATGTAATCTTCAGTTGTCGCTGTTGAGGGATGTTCCTCACGCAGATCATCCCTAAGATTGGTACGACCACCCTTGAAGTCGTTATAAAGAAAAATCAGTTGTAAGAAAAGTGCGGCATGGGGCATCATGATAACATACCAGCCGAAGTCAATAGTAAGTTTGCCATTGCTAAAAACCACATCAAGTCACGAAAAATCATCGAACGGAAAATTTTCCCTCTTAAATTAACTTTAGACATGACACAAATTGCCGTCAATGTGTTAAAATAAATGAGGAATTTAAAGCAATTGAAACCTGAATGGATAACCAAAGAGTTCGAATCTCTAAATTTAAACTTATTACTGTTTATTTCTTTACTGCTATTCCGCGAGCGTACTGGGAACAAATAATATTGCTTACTTCATTATAATTAAGCAAGTTAACGTAGAATACCTTTTTGTATTATTGTGCCAGCAAAGACTTAAAAGTATAATTATATCAGCTTTACATTCGCAGAGTTTTTATAATAACGCTAATAAATCAAATGTAATTAAATAATTTCAATTAGGTATAAGAAATCATTTTAATTTTTGAGTTAAATTATTTAATAAAAGCATGCGATATTTCAAGCCAAAAAATAAACAAACGGTCAAAGATTGATTATAAAAAAATAATCTAGAAAGGAAATTTATTCAAACAATATATGTATGTACATAGTCGCACTACCAGTAAGTCAACATATGATTCATTAGTATATGACTTTCATTAGTACTAAACAATCTTAAGGCGTATTTCAAGGTCTCTTATTTGTATCCTTTTTGTAAGTAATATAGAAGCTAATATGTAAGTTGCCAATACAGTATAAAGTTTTAAAAGCTTATTCATGTTTAGGCAAACGGTGCATTCTACAAGGCATAGCCAATATATACCATACGTATAGGTATAAAGACAGAACGCATCTCAAAAAATGCTAAGACTATTAGGAACAAAAAAGGGTATTTTTCATTTTTCCTAGTAAACTACACTTATGTGAATTTTCCGCGAATAAGTTATTATTATATATTGTTAGATCCATATAACATACACAATTTTAATAAAATTTTACAAGCCGTTTTTGAAAAATTGAACTTTTACGTTTTTGAAAAAGTAAAAAGGGTCTTGCAAACTAAAACATCTGTCTAAAGTATATTTTAGTATATGGAATCAAAATCCATCTAAGATATAATTAAAATCCGTTTCCGAGGAGCTTTGATCCCAAATAAAATAGTAATCCGCCACCATTTTTAGGTTTTTGAAACTTTCTAAATGATTTCTTATCTTCGATATTTTTTTTATTTCTAGGTTTACTCTAAACAAAAAAATATTACAATGGCGAAACGTTTTGTAATATTTAATAATATTCCACAAAAAAACTTTTACTTTTTTTTTTAACTTGACATTATTTAAAGAATTGGTGAAGCTGACGAATTAAATTTTCAAAAAGAAGTTCGAAGCATAGACCATAGAAAGTAAATCCATTCGGGAAAATATCCCTTATTGTCCTATTATATTTCACTATTTAATAGCGTGTAAATATTTACAAATTACAGATTTATATTTTTTATTCGTTAATTGAATAATAATCTAACTGGACCGTAAATATAACTATATTTAAACACTTAAAATCTCTGAAAGATTGTCAAATAATCAGCATACATTACGTAATAACTCTCAACTGATTTTAATATAAGTTACATCATATTCTTAGGTAAATTGTCAACTGCGCCAACTGACAAACGGGTTTCGGTCACCGCACAGTCCACGCGGGGTGAATGCAGCCTTGCATAAGCATTATAATCTAAGGCAGTGGTCTGACCGAGCACTCTGTTCGCTGAATTACTTTGCTGACGCGCGAAATGTGACGCGCCGCGCACCGTAAGCCGCGTGCCAACTAGCCACTCATTATCAGACGTGCGGTTTATTATCTCCTATTGATGCCACAAAACAAACCGCTAAATGGCTGAAAATGGATGTTGACAAGTCATATCTCTTTGTTTAAAAACAATTATTCTTTTTTTAGATTCATAATTGCACTTACTTGCTCGCTTATTCCTCTCTCGTTCCTTTATTATATGGTTTTATCCGCGAATATTTCCTTTAGTTTTATGATTATGTTTTAGTGTTTTATAAGAATGCTTGGCATAAAAAAATATATTGACCTATATGAAGATTAGCTTATAGCTAAGGGATTAATTTTATGAATAAACGCATACGATACAATTCTTATATTTGACGTGTATTTTAGTTATTAAATTTTGAAAATTGTTAGGGATATAAAGTTATTGTTTATATTTTAAAATATAATATATTCTTTAATTTTAATTAAGTGTAGTTTAAATAATTTAATTACATGCTACAAATATTTTCTTTAAATATAAAAATACAGATATAAATCTGTAGATGCTAACGTTATATTATTGTTATTTTTTTACTAACGTAGCTAGGTGTTTCGGTGGTGATCTAAAACTTGTAACCTACGAAAGTGCAAGGAAGCTAAAAAAATATGATAGTGGAATTTTGGTGCCCCAAAGCGCTACACGTTTAATCGAAACGGGAACGGAGTAAAAATAATATTTATAAAAACGAGTACATAACATTTAATTTGCCAAGTTAAAATTAAAGTACATGTTGTTTAGTATTTAAAAATACAACAACTGGAACATATATAGATCAATAGATTTGCGTGAAGTTACGGGTTTCATTCGATAATCGAGTTTCGAGAACTCTAATAAAAATGTGTAACTGAATATCCCTGAATTAAGATTAATCAAAATAAAATAAATAAAATTAGCACAGTGTTACAGAGGTCTTATTTAGCATTAAATATTTTTACTTCTTATGACGTCATTTCGCAGTCAAGAACTTGTTTACGTTTTCAACTAAAACAAAGCATCAAGCGAAAGTGTAAACTAGAACCGGGTTGTCCTGATAAGGGTCTTTTTTCAAGAGAATTTAAATAACTTAAATTAATATTTGTTCGCGTTTTATTATTTCCAAAATATGCTCAGGCTGGTGATGAGTGCTGAATAGCACTAACGCCAATAGTCACAAGATTGCGCGGTTTAAAAATCTGCCCGACCTACAACTTGGTTTAGTGTTACACTTAGTTCTATGATCTGTGGTGCCACATTATTTTTATATTAAAATTATAAGTTTATCTACGCCAGACCGCTACCAAAAGATGTGCAATATACCAAAACATCTAGCGATGGGTAAAAAGACCATCCTCCATATCTTGTACCACAATAGGCCGAATTCCTATTGGCGTTCTATTGCGCTGCCCAACCCATTTTGATAGGAAACGGTCTGGAGAAAAATAGATAGACAAATAATAACGAAATAACAATTTTGAACGGTTTCGATAACCGTTCAAAATTGTTATTTCGTTAGGGTTATGATGAATTAATTATTTTCAAGAAGAACAAACATTAATTCTGTTAGAATCTGTGGACTGCACAATATTTTCAATCTATCTTCATTTTATTGTCACTTACAACTAAGACGGAGTTCGAAGATATGATGAAGTTCCATGTTACATATTCTTAAAGGCTTCGCTTACTTCCTTCGTAAATATACAAGTTATCTATAAATGCTGTCTTTGTGTTACGATCCTTTCTTCAGTGTCCCTAGAGCCTTATCCGAATGGTTTTTTTTTATTCCATGACATCGTACGATGAGGATTTCATCCTTTAACCATTTTCTCTTCAATATTCAATGACCATTGTCAATTATTTTAATTCTGGTTTTCTAAAGTTAATTTCACAACATTTCCAAAGCTGGGATCATCTATATGAATGTTGTTGAGAGTAGTAAAAACTCCTCCATTATCTCTGTGACCAGTAACTGTAACCATTTCTCCCTCTACGCCTGTTCAGAGCCCGCATAGGAATCAATGCTTTAAGAAGGCAACGTCTAAATAACTTGATTTTTTTCTTTTTAATATTTAGAATGGTTTGACTTTTTCTTTTTTAAACAAAATACCAGAATGCCCTCTTTCGGTGTATTATAAACCATTACTTTCCTCACTTAGCTTTTTAAATATGTTTCCATGTAAAATAAAGACGACTAAGTCGGTCATAAAATATTAGTAAAGTAAGAATACTATTTAATCGTTCTATAACTCCAACCTAATCGGTTAATCACAAGGCATACGGCCTTTGATGGCGCGGAGCATCATGGAGACTGGTGTTCTGGTTGGCTGTAAGAGAATGCTTTCGTAGCAATAAGTCCGTCATAGGTATCAATTGTATACATTAAAGTAGGAAATAACTAAATACAGTTACTTTGGATACCCCAACTGAGATCAAAAATTGAGATTTACGGTATTCAATAATTTTTACGTTATTCTGACTAAAACATGACGAAGATATAAATACATCAATTTTAGGTTCTGATAAGAAATTCGAAACTTCGATAAGAAAAAAGAAAACGTTCAAAAAAATGCAGAAAGAAAACGTTCTACTACATATTAAAGATCATAAGCGCCCTATGCTCCTAAAGCGAAAAACCTCTTTCTGAACTTCCAAACGCGAATTTGTTTTCCTCTGTAGGGAGGAGCTTTTTCACACCTCGCACTAAAAGTTTATTTCATCCTTACTTCCCCCCCATTGACAACAAAAAAATGGAACTATTCCAATAGATAGTTTCAACATTAATAACAAGCAATACTTAGTTGTCAGTCAGGCCGCCGATACAGTGACGAAATGTGGTCACAGGAAGCGATAACGTGCTGAACTTTGTCCAGCGGTGCGTGCCGAGTGGGACATTGACGTTCAGCATCGGTTGCTTACGGGGTAACCGATTTTGAAAATGATAAATCAAGTAAATGGAAACTATTCTCAATGGATAGCTAAGTGTGACGAAATATATTTTTTTCTGGTATACATCGTTACAGTAAAAATCAGATCTTCTCTACTAAACGTTAAGTAAGAACTTTTCTTACTGCACACCAAACGATCGCTATCAATTTTTTCAATTTCCTTATAATTGCTTTTCACCTACTAACGGCATGTCAGCCCGAATCAGCCTGGTAGTACTAGTAGGCAGTAACTGAGCTGTAACTCATATTTATCTGAAACATAATGGAGTAAACGTTACGTAAAAACTTTATTTTGTTCGAGAAGAGGTCGCTCTATCTGTTACAATTACTAAAATTTAAGGAAGGTATTAGTGTCGCATAAATCTCATCCTGTCCTTATAGTAAACATTGCCAAATTTATAAGCAATATACTGTTATATCTAGCTACATAAACTCCAATTCGTAAAGGCTAGGTATTCTCAAAATACGCAAATGAGCCCGAATTAAATAGAACCTCTTAACCCTCAAGCGTCCTGCTCTCTGTGTGGCCACGGCCGCTCGCTCCAGCTTTCGATAACATCTACCCCAACCTCGATTTTTTGTGCACTCCTCAACTATGACTACATCGACTGGCTTCATTCACTACCGTACCGCGAAGCCGCATATCACTGCCCTTATCTACTGTGGGCCAGCAGCCATGACGCTCCTGATAACTCGTTAGAGATGTTGTTTGCTAAGCGAATCGATCTATTCGGTACGCTTTGTTCTATTCATAGTTAACAATAATAGCTATAATAGTTTTCACAAAAAAATCATCATGATAGGTTTATGATAACATATTGGAATTGACAATAACGGCTTCGCCAAATAATACGCAATACGGTAGTAGACTCATTCTATATTTTGATATTTTTCGTACAATATTGTGAAATATAAGTTAATTAAAAACCAGAATCTTGAAAAAAATTCAAAAATTGATTGAAAAATAAGCCAGTTGTAGGCTTCTAAATTTGAAGATACGGATAGAGTTGGGTATATCCCTGTCTCTTTTCCTCTCGTAGAATATAATATGCAATATTAAAAATGACCTCACAACACAGTATTGTCGTCCTACTCTAAAGGTTAAATTTAAACTTTTATAACTCGGTCAATTTTTAATATTATTAAAAAAAATTTCACTCTTCTTCTTCAAATTATGATTAATGAAATAAAAAAAATTTAGTAAAATACCCAATTGACACATAAGTGAGATTCGTACTTATAATAACAAGCCGAGTACGTCAAAAAAGTGAAAATATTCTAAGCTTCTTCAAGTTAGATCTTTAAAACAACTTAATCATCAATCGAATTCGACAGCCGTCAACTTAACCATCAACCGAAATCGACAGCCCTAATGCTATTACAAACCAAAGTGTCTACAAACACAATTTTTAGTATATTATCGCTGCATATAAGAATGTAATAAACAACACAAAAAATAAAATACGTCAAAAAGAAACCGAATTTGCTTTTAAACATTTCAAACTTTTTATCGATTTCATTTGACATTTTTAAATGTTTTCAAAACAAAAACAAAGTTAAAATTGACGTGCAGAGACCCATACTTTTGAAATTAAACTTCTTCACACTGAATGGTTTATTATAATTTGACATATTCATTGTAAATTGTTTGTAAAATAATAATTATGGCAATATTATGTGACGTAAATTTAAATAAAAGTTCCAACAACATACCATTTCAAAGTTAAAGAAATATTTTTGAAGTTATAAAATAATGAACCATAGCTATGAGTTGGCAACATTATGTGACGTAAATTTAAATAAAAATTCCAACAACATACCATTTCAAAGTTAAAGAAATATTTTTGAAGTTATAAAATAATGAACCATAGCTATGAGTTGGCAACATTATGTGACGTAAATTTAAATAAAAATTCCAACAACATACCATTTCAAAGTAAAAGAAATATTTTTGAAGCTATAAAATAATGAACTATAGCTATGAGTATCCCTCTCAACATTAGTTTCCATGAATATGATAGCGTTATAAACAAATAAACCAATATTGAATGATCTATAACTTCAGAATTTCATCTATCAATACCAAAGAAGTTTCACTTATTAATCAAAAATATTTATTTTTCCCTGTTTTTCTTCCTCAGTCCTTCGCTTACATATATACAATTAGGTTTCTTTAAAGATATCATTCACACGGGGAACGACGGAATTGTTTCCTCTTCTTATTCTAGTAGTAATAAGTGTATTAAAAATTTGTACCTAATTTTGACAAAATTTTAACGTTTTGCTAATAAGTAGAGATTTCACTTCATTCTGGTACTATCAAAGTTACTATTGTTCGTATGCATGTAATATTTATGCCTTCATTAAATTTAAAAGTTATTTAGATAATATTTTCTTTCATCTCTATAATGATGTTGTAAAATATAGAAAAAATAACACAGTGTACATTTTAAACAATGTACGAGTTCGTTAATGTAAGACAATTAAATTAATTGAGACATAAATATATATTTACTTAAAAATGTAATTGTATATTTCGTTACTTTCAGTTATAACCAAATATTTGTTTAGCCTACTTTACTTAAACGCGAGTTTTTAATATGGCAATATCTCCCATAAATACCATAAAGAACATTTTATACACGTTCGACACTCTTGATGAACACGCAATTTATTTTGGTGAAGATTCGAATGCCCTGATATAAAAAAGTTGTATCTTATAGATATAAAACTATCGTATTTACTGCCGTGCATTATTTTGATACAGATATATGCTAAACTATTTAGGAAATAAAATACTCCCAAACCGCTGCTCTTACCGATTCATTGCTCTCACCATAATTCTGTGGTCTTCTTTAGACAAGACTGGTAATCAATATCTCATCGGCTTATCGCTTTATACTCCTTGTAAGTGAAAGGAAAAAATTAACATCTTCGAAGATGGTAAAACTTTAATTTTTTCCAAAACCAATAATTAACTTATGCGGCGAACAGATAGATGTAAAAAGCTTTACGTCTAAAAACGGATGACAAAAATAAATTATATAGTTTACCATTGCTATCCCAGATATTCACCAGTTATCGGTATAACTAAAACATGATCAAAAATAAATAACGAGAATTATATGTACATTATTTGTCAGATGACGTAAAAGACATAACGTAATTTTTTTCTTTTTTTTTAATATATTCCAATAACTTGTGATATCAACCTCAATATCCTTTGTTTTGCTTTCATTGTGTTATACAATCTCCGAATTTTACGAATAAGTCATGTCATCCCGACCGCACGTCCGGAGAGGAATACGTGCGTTCAGTCACATTCGTTCCAAGACCACTTAATACGCCATAACACATATGTGTATATTAGGTAATAATGTTATGTCTCATATCTTGCACGCTTTCTAATATGTGACTATAATCAAATAACCATAAAAGAGCAGAACAATACTACGACTGTCCAATTAAGTCTGAGATAAACAAAGTTTCATTATTAACATTGGAATTTTGAAGAAAACATAGCTTTTTATTATTTATTATATAATGTCAATAGATACAATACCCCTTTTATACAATCACCACGTCTCTTAACGTATGTATGATCTTGCTTAAAATTGATGGAGCAGTCGAGTTTTTCATTTTTAGTTTTTCAGGACTTCTGTGGGAAGGTGTTACAAGTGATCCAAATTTTTTTTATATTTTGGCCCAATTGCCTTATGATGATATGATGATTAATGTCAAAAAAATTCGAATTGAATAAAGGACTGATTCCTTTGCTTTTTAAGAGATCTGACCAGTAAAAGCGGTTCAGATCTCGTGCACAAAAATTATATTAGGATAACTAAAACTTTATACGCAAATGTTCGTGGTACATCTAATTTTTTTTAAATTTTCAGCCTACGCTCAGTTGGCCTTGACTTTTCTAACCAACTCAGGTCATATTTAAAAAAAAAAAATTTGTCACGTGATTTTCTTATATTACATTGTAATCAATTCATAATTTCGCGTGAATTCTTGGAATAATTCGTAATAATACTTATGCCAGAGGTAAGGTAAATGCTAGAGGTAAGGCTCACTGCCTTACTACTGGCGAACAAAGTATAAAAAGTATCACGCAATCATCAGCTTTTTGCCATACCACCCTCTAGAACGGAATACCATGACTCTTCAGTTTCCCGCAGTAATCAACTACTCGATTATTTGATAACAGTCGCACCAGAGTGCGATTTGTTTATGATGAGTCAATGTAAATTTGTCAAAATGTGTCGTCGTTATCTTTTGCAGTTCTTGTGTACTTTATATTTATGTTTAATCTAAAATTTTTTATGTTTAATCTAAAAAACCATTAATTTCTGATCGTTTCGAATAGGATACCTTTAATGTATCGATAAATGTGCGTGTGTAAATAAATAAATAATAATAATCACGACAGAAATAAACAGACTAGACAACAAAACCGAAGATGATCGAGTAGAATGCCGTGAAAGATGCCGTAATAAAATAAAATAAAAATATTAAAATTGTGTAACGAAAAGAAAATGGGAAAAATTAATTCATTTTGGTTTTTCTCGCTACGTTTAACACATTTTATCACGAATAAGAAGTAACGCTGATATGGTTCGAAATATATTCTCGTGCTGTCTATGTGCCAGGTCCCGATTAATGAAATCCTCAAGGCTTGGCCCTTGCAGACTTTTTTCCTTAAAGATTTTCTTGCGTGTGGGGTTACATTTTTAATTAAATGAACAGTTACTGCATTTCACGTGATGTTAAGAACATTGACTAGATAAAGAAACCATACAGAAATATTTTTTCTGAAATCTTTTTCTAGTACCTAAAAGTCATAAATCTTAGCCAATATTTTGAACCACTTATTAGTTAGCTCCAATTAAAAAAAATCCAATTTCTAACTCGATCCAAATGTAAGACATTTTCTCAACATCTACCTACATAAATGCCTAGGTCAACAAATGACATTTATAAACATTCGCAAAGAACAATGTCCGCTCGCAAATATCAACACTCTCTAGATATAAAAATAAAGAGCGTCACCGTTCATACATAAGGGTCGGGTATAAGGCGTGTCTGATTGTTATTATCAATGTTGATTTATTAATTTGTCAAGTATTGATTTTTCTCAAACATTGTGTCAAGATGTCTTAAAACGTAATCTATGGTAATTTGTAATATTTCCTTCCAAGATTTTCAACTAATTTGTATTCTTCTTCATCTATGATAATAATAAAATCATTCGAAAATCAGAATCAAAAATATACTGAAACATTTTTTAAAGATAATGTTTAGAGGACGTAAAACAAAACAAAAATAGTTTTTATAATATTTGTCCGCTTGTACTGGCAATTTCTCAAAATTAGTAAATATTTTAAAAGCATTTTTAATATTCAACATTTATTACCCCAGAAAAGAATCAAATTATAAATTCAATACGTAATAGAAATATAATCACCTGAGTTGTAACAATTTGAAAAAAATTATTATTATATATATATATTATTATATTTCCTATTTTATTACTAAAAAAATTGTTCAATTATCATGTTCTTATTATTAAATAGTTTAAATACTATGAAACCATCACGTCTAAACGTTAGAAAGATAAACAGTAATAGTTTGAGCAGCAACTGTTGGTTTTACCTGGCGTATACAATTATGGCTTTGTAATAATATCTAACTTTTGATTTTGTAAAGTTATAAACACGGTTTTTTTAAACACGCAAGTTTTTGAATAAGCACATATTCTTGCAAATTACTTGTAGAAGTTATATAAAAATTTTTAGCCGGGGAAAAACGAATGATCGAAATTGACTCAATAACTTTGGAAAATCAAAGGAAATTTCCAATAGACACAGCCCTGTTGTAAAGAAAATAATAAGTTATTGGATAAAAACTAACATTAAAAGAGGTTTAAAATCGTGTCAGTAAAAAGTATTTTTTTCTGTGTAAATCTGAAATAGCTCTATCAATTTGAATCATAAATTAATACAACACAATATCGACTAATTTTCTGCTATCACGTAAGCTTTTCAAAAGCTTGAAAGTGTACATTTTTATAATTATGTAATCGCTGATGATTTATAAATCAACAGCAGAAGAACTAAATAAAGCTAGTTTTGAAATCGATATTTTATAATTATTAAAAAAAAATGTTTATTTCCATTATCCAATAATAACATGGTTGTCAAAAAACTGTCAAACCAAACAATCAAACAGTTCAGTCGAATATTCTTCACATGGGGCTAGTGTTATTGAAGAAGTTATTGTCAAAGGTTAATGAACGCTCAGGGCTAAGTCCGAAACTGGCCAATTTCTTCTAAAATTGCTATGAAAACTCTGTTGATTACACGTTACACCCTCTATAGTATCCCTTAAAAAATCTATCTACTAATCTGATACTATTTAGATCAGACCGACCTCGGAATTGTCGTATAGTATATTAGATTCTTATAGCTTCCACAGGTCATCAAACCCTTACTGCCTACATAAACCGTGGCGTTATTATGACGAACAATAAACTGCTGAATTTGCGGGATTAGCTAAATGCTGTAGTAGCAAAATAAGAAACGTTTAGGGGAACCACCGGTAGTTCATCGTCAGTATCACATTAACTACCTTCAATGAAGCAAAGAAAGAAGCTTTGCGACATGACGAAATTTTAATCTTCCAAAGAAAGAATCGGAACCTTGTGGGTTTGTTATAGGGTAGTAGTAACTGAATGTAGTACGGGGAAGCGGCAAGCAAACGTTTTATCTAAATTTAGACATAAGCGAAAACCATATATTAGTAATATTTATTCTTCTTGCAATTGTTAATGACAAAAATAACTTTTTTAAAAAAGTCAACGGTAATTTGAAATTAAAAAAACAATCATTTTTCGAAAAAAAAATTTAAATTTACAGACTTTGATTTTCGAAAGCGTTAATTATAAGCGTTGTACAACAAATGACCTTTAAAAAAATAGCAAGTAAAAGGTTTTTTACAATGTGTACCAAAATGGCTTTCCGTACTATCTGTAAAAATAAATCTCAGAATTCAATTGTTCTCATCGCGACGGGTCACTCGACTCGCGTGACCTTTATATAAACTGTAACTCACAACTTTCTCCTCTTAACGTAATTGGGTTGTCATCGTTGTAATACGACAGAGTGACCAGGCAAGACATGAACACTTACTGTCACATTAATGTCACGTATAACGAATACGGTCTCGCATTGGCAACGAATTCATATATCTTAAGTTATAAGCTATGAATTTCGATAACTTCATTATTGTAAACCGATCGAGAAATACATAAGTTATATGCAAATGAGTCTCGTTCATATCGCTGGTAAGTATACTATTCGTGGGTTGTAAAACTAATGGACGAGAATGAATTTACATTTTATAACATCTTGTTTCATTCAAAGTCATTTTATTAATATCTGTTATTTTTCAATAATATCTTAATGCCATTAAAGAGCGCCGCACACGAACATACACGTACCTTAATACTGTTAAGAAAACGTAAATCTTCCCTTTAAATGAGTTTTATAAATCTTCGGTTAATAGTGGTTCATAAAATAAAAAAAATTAAATATTGTGATAGAAATAGTACTTGTACGTTTTTTACAATATATTTTAAATGTATTTCTCTAAGTGAAGTCAAGTTTCGGTATTTATGTATTTGCGTTATAAATTATTACTTTATCATTTATTAAATATTCGAAATTAATAAATTATCATAAATTTTCAGCATATTAATTTATTTTTATTATTTATTAAACTGTATTTAGATTGTTTTAATAAATTTAATAATTCATTATATACACGTGGTTATATTAAATTGAATGCTTAGTATTCATTTCAATTTTTAAAATAATTTAATTTAATTTTAAGATTAATATAATAAGAAATTAAATTAAAATAAAACATAATAACAAAATAAAAATAATAATTATTATTAAATAATTGTTTTCCAGCATATAAATTTATTTTTAAAATTTAATTATTTGGTTGAATTTAGATTTTATCAACCATGTTTTATTTATGCTCCAGTCCTGTTATTATTTTATTTCCATTAATTATTTGCGTGCTAGATCAATTTATTCTTGTATTACATCAAAAAAGTATAACTTCTAACGCGCGTACTAAAGTAATACGCACAATTTTTTTTATGAAGACAGGTTATTTTTTATAGTTATATTTCTACGGAAATAATTCCAGCAAGATGAAACAAAGTGCAGGTCATGTCCCACTGTATGCTACAAACATAGATGTAACATACTAATCCACGAATCTTCCAGGTTCGACAGGGTATTCGAAAAATACTACTTGGAACTCGAAAAAGGTGAAAAAGATATTCATTTTGTCAACAACAGTCAGTATCAACGGTTTATTTTTACTTAATTTATCATAAAAAAAACGATCGATAATATTCTTTACAATAAAAATTTAAAGTTATGTACTTCATTAGATTTTTATTGTTTCTATTTCTTATTAATATCCTCGATGTATTAAAATAAATTATATGCGTGTTTACGAGGATAAATATTAATTTTGTAATATGATTAGAAATTATATTTGTATTTTAACGTCAGGACAAATTTCATCAGTTTCCTTTCATCGAAATCGGCCCAGCGACTTAGCAGTTAGTTATATCGACACTCACGAACGCAGATATTTTATTTAAGTGTTTTTTGTACTATATTTATGATTTAGACCTAAATTTCAACGTCGATTTTTTTACTATTATAATACTTTCTTCACTATTACTTTTGTTCAAAATTACGAATGATTAAAGTGGTTGTAATACACACAGAGGTCTGTATATGGATACTTCAAAAATTACAATATTTCGCTTTGATGCTGGAGAGATATTATTAAATTGCACGTCACTCGTCATTAGGTTTAAAGCATTATTACGTCTTATTTAATTTCTTAAAAGTTTTTCTGATATTAGTATTTTGTTATAGTACATCAACTTAGGGTCACATATGTACTTCTATGCGAGACATAAAAACCATTAAACTACAGGGTATTACATAAAATTGCTCAATATAAAAGACGCGTTTAATCGGGAATTAAAAAACCACTTAAAATTAATTTTATAAAGACAAACGTGGAAACAAAAAATAATTTTAAAAGAAAATATTTAAAGGAAAACTAATCGCAAGACTAAATTATCGTAACGCGACCCTTCCCGACCAGCAGGTTACTCCATTTGATCACATATCAGCATCAAATGTTGCTCAATTTTTCTGAATGCGTTACAATAAATAGATTTATTGCTAACAGTTAATTTCATCACTCCATATCGGTATAAACAAAAACTAACGACTTTTTTCTTCTCTTAAAAGTATTAATTTATAATAAATAACTAAAACCCGACTACGACAAAAAAAACGCTCTTTAAAAACTAAAACCTTTTTAATAAGAAATAAATGACCTCGATGTTGTTTTTTAAAGAAAAATTCCAAAATTGTATCCTTACATCATACATTTTTGAAACGCATCTTTAAGACGAAAGATATTTGATACCAAACACGGTCAATTTATCTTTTTTTTAGTGGGAGTAATTAACATTTACTGTTTTACCATATTAGATTTACTGTGGCCTCAAACCTGACATCTCATTTGTCGAAATTCACTGAGTACTATTGGAGCTACGCTGGAGCAGACGAACATACTGTTAAATTCAAAGACCTCCTTTTTAGATAGTAAAAAGTGTTATTAATTCTCAAGTTAAAAGGAAAAAAAATCGTCAAACGAAAATTTAAAGAAAAGTACTAAAACAATTTATTAATAAATTTGTTTTTAATATCAAAACTTTTCATTTATTTTCATATGTATAATACAAATATTTATAAATAAAGATATATTACTTCTAAGAAGCTAAATAACTGAACAAATTGATTTGTATATCGACGATATAACTCCATCGTAACTAAATGAAGTTCGAAGAATTTAACAGAATATTCATCAGGCTGCTTATCTTAATGTGGCCGCCCACCACTGACTACATATCTCCTCTTGTCGTTTTCTCTATCTGATTATTGAGAATTTACCAGATGTAACCTACACCATCTGTAAACTTACCAAAAGGATCGATGATGACATCTAGCAAACTACGTTTCCGTATAGAGTATGGCTTGCTACACATAGGCGAGAGGGAATTATAAAACAGTGACCATCCGCAAAACCCATCTGGTTATTTGACATCACGTGCAATTACCAGTACACGCGAATTCGTACTTATTTGTTTGTAAGAAATAATATCGATAACCAGATTTTTTTTCGTTTTTGGTTTGTTTTTTGTATTGTTTCATTTCGATGTCATTTTATGTAACTCATCCCAGAGAGTATTTATTGATTTTATAAACCGCGACAGCTGAATACTGAAGAAATCATAATGTTTTCCAAATAGTGGTTCAATAAAAATAGGCATATTTTTCGCTGTATCACAAATTTTAATCGGTGGTACCAATTCTAATGGCTATTAGAACTATGAATACTTTAAGTACTATTGGGTATTTAACCGATTTGATATGTACAGATTTTCCCCCTAACATCATTGGACGACTGCTAATAATAAGTATATAATTATACACCTAAAGCCACGATCTGATTTTCCAGATAATAATGGACAAATTTTATTTCAAAACTTTTGTTCAAAATGCAGTACGAACCAGACTGTGATCGTAAAATCACTTTCTCAGGTTTAACAATTCCACAAGCGAAAATGTCAAAGTTCGACAGGGTGACCAATAACAAATTGACGTATGGAGCAAAGCCAAATGTTGTTTTACGTTTACGATAAAGGAAATAGGAATAAAAAGTTCCTGACACGCACACAAAAGCCAGGAACATAAAATAATTTGTCCAAACCTTTAATCACCATAAATTAATTATATATTCAAATATTGGTCAGATTAGAAATTGTTTTACAACGGGCGTGGTCGGATAACCCTTATCTCCAACTCCGACGCGAATTAATTTTAATTGCACATTTGTTTTAATCACTTAGTAATTAATTATGTCCATAATCTCCAGGAGTTCAGTAAGGTGGTACTTTATGCTCCTAGCTGTTACATGATTGAACAAAACCACAGTTACCACCTATCTAGAGCGCACAAGATTAGTCTTGCAACGGACCAGATTCGCCTGTTTTTCGTGCGCTTACACATTAATCGACGCGATGGTACGAAAAACGTCCAGTCTTGACATTTTTAGGAATCCGTTCCTCAAAGTGAAAAAAATTGAATCCTTATAAGAACTTGGTTGTCCGTCCGTCCGTCTATCGGAGCCCTTTTTATCAAAAACGGACGACTTGAGATACGAAGTTAAATAATGTAGGCCTCTAGCCTTACATCGCAGTAAAAAATTAAAGTTTGTTGGTTCACGCAACAAAAAGATATGTGGCTCTTTAAAGCGTATGTTTTATTCATACAATAGTCTTAGTCGCTGATTATGAATAATCAGCCGACCTACAATCTTGAAAGTTATGCCGACTTTGAGAATATCTTATCATTGAGTTTGACATTTTTCCTCTATGCTATAAGACTTATCATTTTGAGAAAGAGAAGTCTTATAGCACAAGGGTAAATCCCCAACTCAATGATTTCCAATTCTATGTGGAATCATATATTTTTATAATTAGTTTGTTTTACGCCTGTGAGAGATATAATAGGCATTACATTTAACGTCGCGAAAATTATCACGTGTAAATAGTTTAATTAAATATACTATTTACCCTTAAATGTTCACGAGTTCTTAAACGCCTGATAGTTTTTTTTAATACATCGACCTATGGTTAAGATATTTTTGCGGGGTGGCTTGGTTGCTCAGGAATCCTTAGTTAGTGTCATGTTAATTCAAATCTTATTTTTCAGCGTTACTCGTTAATGTTCGTTTTACATATAAGGACAGCTCCTTTTTTCAGTACTTAGAAATCCAACGTTTGGGGCCAATAAATAAGTTGCACGTGGGGTTTTTAAAGAAATTAATAATCGTCTAAAGAGGGTTAGATCCAATCAGGCTCAAACGAAATGAAATCGCAAAATACTCTTTCGAAGGAAAATTTATGCACAATCTATTTCATTTCTGATTTCTTCTTCACAAATCCAACGGTTTAAGTTTTTCTGCGATAAATATCGTACATAACAAATCTAAATCCATAAGGACTATATATTTTTAACCGGTATCTATAATATATTCGTGGAATGTATAATATATTCGTGTAAGATGTAATGTTAAAATTGAATTTAAAGTTAAAAGCAGTAAAATTACATGAAATCTCTTTATTATCCAATTGGAATGAAAAAATATTCATAAATAACGCATATATTAAATATTATTTATTTGAGTGTATAATATTTCTTTAGAGTATATCTTATCGGAAAATTGTAAAGTACAAATATATGCATATTTATCAAGAGATGAAAAGGAATGAATCAGTAGGTTTCGTCGGTATGTATATAATGAGGAATTCATGTAGCTTATTTTGATATATTATATATGTATATCAGACGTTGTTTAGACGTATTCAACGAATGAGATTACTTTTACTGCAAATTTCTTAATCCGTGGCGCATATAATTTGCGCGTCACTTTTCTTGTACAGATCTGTTTAGAGAAACACAAAGACAGAAACATGTTATTTATTTCTGTGGCGGACTTATTGCCACAAGAGCAATTTCTTACAGCCAACCAGAACACCAATCTAGCCCCCGCTCGACGAGCGGCCGGGAATCGAACCCGGGTCCCCGCGGTGCGCCTCGCAGTCGAATGCCGTATGCCATATGAACAACCCAGTACACCACGGTGACGAACATACCATGGTAACACATTATTTAGAAAAAAATATTCAATTATTCTGGCGGTTTGTTTGTAAGCATTTAAACAATTAAAAGTTGACGCATACTATATTCTCGGCTCATTCAATTCTATTACGTAATTCCCTAAAATTGGTTTTGAGAACTCACAAGTGTTCAAAGCAGTCTCCAAAAGTTCCGACTATCTCGCTACATTTTATTACTTTCAGTAAGCGAAGCGGTGACATATGTTTAGGGCGTGACTTCAGTAATTGTTTTTTTTGTTAAATTTAATATGTGTACATGGTGTACTTTAGACATAGGTTTTTGTGAATGTTAGCTAATTATTTATAGCATGTTATTTTACGCTGATTATCGAAATAGAGCAAAATGACAATAAATATTCCATAAAAACAGACAACTTGTTAGCAAAGCAACTTTTCCCGTCTGGTTTTAAAAGTGTATCTCTAAAGTCACTGAAACAACTAACTTGTATCTCTTAGAGTATACGATGTAAAATTAATTTACACGTACGGTTAAAAAATTCCGCGAATTGTAAAACAAATTATGTACATCTCTTGCCAAACCTCTAAAGGTATTTAAAAAATATTAACTTTATATGGGTAGATAAACGAAGCATCTTGACATGCTTAATTGCAATTAAAAATGTAAATGTAATTATTGAGCAAGAAAAAATGTTATACTCCAAATATTTAAAATGGCAATAGATGTGTCACATACAAAATGTTAAAGACGAAAGATGGTCACAAATTGCAACAAACTAGTTCTCTATTTACCGTAAAAACTATGAAGCAATGACGTAATAAAAAAAGATGGAAAAATATGATCCGCACTAGCAAGAGAAATACAAAACTTGAAAGCATTGAAGGTGGCTTACGCTGCTTTAAGCGGTCCTTACGCTAGCACATAAATAAACAATTATATATCTAATACTTTTTTAACTCAATTTGTTTCTTAATAATACTAACCTACCGAACTAATAAATAGCATAAAAATGAAATTTACTGTAGCATTTAGGGTGTAAAAAAATAAAATGCTTAAATAAAAAATTATTTACAAAACATTGAATTAAATTTCGAAAATGGCAACCACTCCTCCAGAATGACAAATCTAAATAATATCGCAATATTCTAAACATGAGTTGATAATGTACAAAATCAAGAAGTGTCACGACAAGCAATTCATCAATCATTTTAACTATGGAACCAACAAAAACTATTTTACTGAATAAGTGTTTACTTTAAATTGTCTTACTCAATTTATGCGCAACATTTGTAACTTAAAACTTAATTCGGTTACCTTAAAGATGGCCTACTAAAATTGACAAATTAAGTGTGATCTCAGTTTTCGTTTTAATATACTTTTCTACAATACTTTATGTATCCTTATCTACAATACTTTAGTTTACAACCTTACACAAACCGCCACTGCACTCTATTTCCTTGATGGCCACATAAAGTCACTTGAATGAATCATGCACATGTCACGAAAGATAAATCACACACTTTGAAGCGGAATAATCATTTTTATCTAATACGCCGATCATTGTATTACATTGATTATTGTACCGATACAACCTTGGTTCAGTGATCATTGTAACAATAGAATAATTAATATAATTGATGGCCTCAGAAAAGGTATTTAAATAACGTTCGACAGTGACAAGTGAGCATTTAACAGAAGTACGTTGTCATTTGAAATATGCCCCACAACGCATGGGTATTTATTTATAGTCACAATTTTAATCTTCAAAATATATACGTAAATTTAAAGAAATGTATGGATTTTTCTTAGCGTGAACCGTGACTCGAATGGGCGGAAGTGATCGCCTCTATCTTTTCCCATACGACCACCCAATCATCAACATTTTTCAACGCTTGTTCTTTTTGAAAACCTTTCTCTGACCTTCACAAATATAAAGATTATTTCAAAGTTTGCATATATATTTAGCTATAAAAAGGAATGAAGAAAAAACTTGTGTGTACTATGGATGTATACTAATATATTTCTTTACTAATTGTCAGATGTCACATTTGGATAACAGTTTTTTTTTCGATGGAAACAGTGCATCTAAATGTTAATGTTTCGCTGGAAGATTTACTGGAGACTATAAAAATTGTATTGTATTTATTGCCCACCAAGCAAATTAATTTCTAATTTATAATGGGTTTTTACGTGCATATGAGTGTGTGCGGACGTATCCAGTTGGGTTATAATGGTAAGTATTCTTTATACTTGAATTGCGTGCATCATTGTTTGTATTTATTTCAATTTCTATCTCTTCATAGCAATCAAAAAGGTGCACAATTTTATGGGCTCATCAATCATATTCTGTATCATCCAAGAGATTGAACGAGATTGAACTTTCATTGATTTTTAACGAGATAGGCCTTCGAGTAAGATGTACTGATGGACTTCTCTTTTCAGAATATTCCTTCTCAAGCTTTAAAGAACACTGCCTTAACTTTTGTCATACGGTAAGTACCAAAAACTTTAACTTACGTGTAAGATATGAAGGTATGTTTTTGTGAGTACAGCTTTTTAATAACAACATATGGAATAGTTTCATATATGCATCATATATAGTCACAAAATTCGGCCGAATAGTTTATTTCTTTACTTAGAGACGTTTCGTTTCCTATTGTTAAAAAGTATGTCTTTTTATTAGTGTATAAAAATATTTTAGTACTTTTTTTCGATTAAAAATAACGAGATACAAGACCGACAAAGTTGTATTTCGTTATCAGGTTTATTTTGATAACTTTAACACTTAGCGTCTGGAATTCCTCGTCAATGTTACACATATCCTGTATCCAAACAAAAAACACTAAAATTATGTTAAACAGTAACAGTTTGTAAGTTATGAGCAATACAAAAGTAAGTATTTTATTTATTACGATGTTCTGTAACAAATATAAACCATATCAGGTTCTTTAAATTAAAAAAAAAAAAAAAAATTTATATATATATATATATAAATATATATACATGTATATATATATATATATATATATATATATATATATATATATATATGTATATATGTCCATTGTTTCAAAATATTTAACTAACGTATAGGCCTTTGCAGCAGGAAATCACAGTGCTAATTTAATATATTCTTTTATATTTATAAAGATTCTGAATCAAAGACATTTCATAAGACTGGTTTGAGGATCAGTAAAACTGTATTACATTATTTTCAACAAGATGAACAGGGCATTTCGCTAATCTAAATAGTAAACAATTTAATATTTTCATTTCCAATTGAATAAAGATCATAAAACTCGTGATTCCATGACGCCTATACATTGAATAATAATAAAATATTTTTTGTATAAAATTGCAAATCGATTAGTATCGTCGTTGTTATGTTCCGGGGTAATAAACAAACAACTAATTTTGCCAGAAAAATAATTCCAAAGCAATCATCGAAATCGGTTTACGGCTGGGTATAGTAACGAGATTATAATTACGATACAAAATAAGTGGATGCCATTGTCTCCAGTCTCATAGACGGATGAGTGCAACCGGATGCGGAGAGTCGTCGGTGTGACGTCACCCTAACATGACCGCTCAACTGATAAATCATTACAACCGTGACAGAGTTTTTTTGAAGTTTTAAAATGTGTTACTAAACAGCGAACTTCTTTTAATATTTTTTAACTAATGCAATAATTATGATATTGGCCGTTAGATCGTAGAACTGTGAGTCGACAACCTATAGAAATTGTGACTTCTAAAAGAAATACAAAACTCCATCTTATTCTTCAACAGGGAGTATCCGATCTTTTTTCCGTGTTTCTTAAAAAATCAGAAAATTGAAATCAGTTCACAGACTATTTTCTCACAGCCCCATACTTCCTGGCAAATTAAATTTTGGCATAATTGAGAAGCGCAGTTGTCAAATGTGTTTTTGTTGATTATAAATCCCGACGCATGCTTTAACACGTGAAATATGGTAAAATGATAAATTTAAACATATAAAATATATCAAAAACTTTCTTAATTAAAGTTTTATTATAGCAAAATTGGAAGACAATTTTCAAACAAAGGAGGAAACGTAAATACATAAATATAGAACACAGACACGTGAAACTCATTCAGGAAAATATACAATAGAAAATGAGATGACGAATGGAAAATAATCGAAAACGCTATTGTAAGTTATGAGCACTACAAAAGTACTATATATATCGAGACAAATATCGTACGACATTTTTATTTAAAACATTCCTTTTTAATTATATTTCCTTGCTAACTGCGTTCTAAGTTAAGCTCTCATCCCCCAATGATTGGAGTACCACTAACTACAGTATATTCCTTTACACTGCTCAGCTCTAGCTTGAAAGGCCTTTTTATTTCCGGTGACCAAAAAAAGCAAACAACTATCCAATAGTTGCCAAGTATAAACGAAGTGTAAAATTGAAGGAAAAATAACGGTAAAAATCACGGAAAAATAACAAAATAAACCTGATAACGAAATACAACGTAAATTGGAAAAACATTTGGGCAACTGGGAACTATGTACTACATTTACCTAAGATTATAAGTAGTGAATACAGGTATTTAATTAATCCCAATTACGGTATTATATCAGAATTACGATAAAATAAAACTGCTCTAAAAACTATATATTAAGTATATACCTTGGGGTTTCGTAATATGTATATATACGTGAATATCTGTCACAAATTATTAGAGATTCGTGGCTGACAAAATGTATATCTTCATCATCATTTTCATATAATTTCCTTAATAATCTTTCACTCTTTCGATGTTTCAAATTTGACCAAAAAGTTTCATTTCCAGCCCTTGTTACTCATGACATTAAAACACGTTCTAAAGATAAGACAATCCTCCTAATATCTGTAGCACAGAACTGTATTATATGGATAACGGAACAGAACTCTATGGATAATCGTTTACCGTAAACGCCACAAAAATATGGAATCAACTAAATATAAATATGGAAAGTGCATCCTTGGTGTTAAGTGTGTGAGCTTATAATCGCTTTACCTAACATAAAAAAAGGAATCGGAATGCCTTTCATTTATCAACCCTTGTTATCTTTCTGTTCCTTCCTGGCTTTTCTCTCGTCTTATTTTATTTAAATTAATAATGTATTTTTGCATGTATACATAAATATTTCTCTTGCTTTTTGTATCTATAAATACGCTTTCCATTTACTTAGCTTACTAAGTTATAGTAAACTTTGATAGATATGAATTAGTAAATAAAATTATTATATACTAGCTTTAACCTGCGGTTTCGCCCATATGGCATTAGGAAAATGTAAAACATTTTTCAATGAAATTATAGATTTCAATCAGGTCAGTTAAGTACGTTCGACGTGTTTATTTTTTGGACTTAATATGCCATATTTTATTTTTGTGTGCAATGCGTGCAATGCGACGCGCCGTGCGAGTTAAGCGATTGTAATTTCGATTAAAATGTCGTGCAATAATTAACACCACAATGAAGTTGACACCTAATTTTCATACAAAAAGAGGCAATGTTTGTCTTCCTCTATAACTTCACAGATATTTTTCTATACTCCTAAAACTTCAGCGATCTTTATGATTTTTATAGTGTATCTTACATTATATTCATCTATATTATATTCCATTTTAAAAGAGAGTGTTTGTAAACAAATCAATTTGTCAAATTTCAAAGGTAAAAAAATGAACAATCCTTGTTGGTGATCAGGCAAAACCCAGAGTTATAAAACATTTCAGAAAAATATCCAAAATTTCGACCCATATGAACTCTTAACTGGATGTTTTCTATAAAAGACCGTATGTTTTCTATGTTTGACAGATTTATTGTCAAAAATAATAGAAAAGAACTTCAGCGTTAATGTTCGGCATTATACACGATGTTCGGGAATAAGTGTCGGATAAAGAAAGACGTTATTCCTTGACTGAAAAATAGCTAATTGTCGTTAAAATCAAATTTAAAAGATGATTTTTTTTTCAGAAAATTAAAAATAATATTCAAATTATTTGTCATCTTTTTTTACACACGATACTTGTGCACATTGTTCAGCGCCCCTCGGTTTTTTTCGCGGGCGAATAACCCGCGAACAGCTGCGAAGACATCGCCACTGCTGGTAAAAACCGCACTTTGGGCAAGTATTGGGTGTATTAAAATAGTTATGTGTAATATTTTTTTGCACTCAATCAGAAAAAGGGCGTGTTTTACATTTTATTTCAACGACAATTTATTCCATTATAGCCAACGAATAGCGTCTTCCTTTGTCCGATATCTATTTCCGGACACCGTGTATATACGCGCACTTATGGCATTATACAATATTCTGGCCCATTGAGCAATGGTTAAGATGGCCCCAGTTCGCTCGATGAAAATGGCCCCCAGTTTGATTCCAGGCAGGGTGTTTGAACATTCATAAATTATTTATTTAATTGTGAATGATTTATTACGCCTTGTAATAAAAATAAGAAATATTACTAACATTTACAAGAAAAATGTTTGCAATACATGAACTGTCCAATTGATTTATTTACAAACATTCTCTTTTCGAATGGAATATAGGATTGCACGTCTTTATATATTCGATATTACTGTACGTCTTTATATATTCGATATTTGTACGTCTTTATATATTCGATATTACTGTGTGATTGTACGTCTTTATATATTCGATATTACTGTATGATTGTACGTCTTTATATATTCTGTATGATTGTACGTCTGTATGATTGTAAGTCTTTATACGATTGTACGTCTTTATATATTCGATATTACTATATGATTGTACGTCTTTATATATTCGATATTACTGAAAAAAATTTCTTAAAAAAATAACATAGTCTTACATTATCCTTTGCAAAAGAAAAAAGAGACCGTAATTATGAAATAGGTGACGGTTTAAAATGGAAGAAACGTTGCCAAGAGAAAGATGTTTTTACAACTAAATTGCATCAGATAGCCAGCCCTACAAGCTACGACTATCCCTCTTGCCTAATCCGCGATGGCCCAAGTGAAGCGAAACAGATTCCACCATGTTCCACCACTTTCAAAAATTATCTTAATAGATTATCATTAAATGTTTCGTGTGTGGACATAATTTTTTTAGCGTTTATGTTACCTCTGTTCTTCCTGTAAATGATAGCGTGATTATATACAAATAGCTAAAAATAAGCTATATCTAAGGTATATGTCATATATACGCAAAATTTACTTAACACCCGTTGGGCTATTTAAACGTAAAAGAAATATAAACAAACAGACAACAATTCACTTTTATTATATTAGTAAAAATAATATTAATATAGTTTTGTTATATTGCTTATCTGTCTTACCAACAATTAATTTTCAATTATTTTTTCCGAAATTATTAAGATTATTTCTAATAATTGCAAATTAACATCACTACGTGTACTTTAACCAACTTCCGAAGTGATTTTTGTTTTATAAAACCTTTTTGACCTAAATACGTTTTATGCCACACTCTTTGCTCCCTGTGTCTACCACTAAACCATCATAATTAATAGATGAAATATTGATCAAATAGTATGTGATACCCCATAATACTGTAGGATTGATAATACATGATTTAATAAAGTCTTTTGAGTTATTTATTAAGACGATTAAACCTGACATGTTTGTATTATGACCGATCTATTTATTATTACGCAATCAATTTAAACACGTACGAATTGAACAACGCTATTTTTATACGTGTCACGGCCGCCAATAAACACAGCATTAGTCTGAATATCGCTTTATCTTCCAATCACACCGGAGACGCACAAAAATATTCGGGCTCTAATCGAATATGCCGGAAGTCGCTAATAATTTACGTACGTTTCCCATACATTGTATTAGCGGGTGCACCAACAAAATTGTATTGTTTTTTAATCTATTTCAAGTACAGAAGAGATTCCCAATGGATCATTACACAATTGGATATAGGGTTGATTGATTGTTGATTTCAATGTCATGTATATAAATAGTATAAGTATTCCATATATTATTTATTTACATAACAATGAAAATTAAATATACTTATGAACGACTTTTTGTTTCTCTAACTGAAATTGACATAGATTTGACAGCATTTGAAAATGACGAGTAAATTAATGATGCTAAATTCTTTCCATAAACATTTTACAACTTTTTTCCCAAACGATAAAAACGAAAGAGCTGTCTCAAATAAAGGGCTTTAAAAGACATGTTCACAAAAATATATAGCACATGTAGGAAAAGGCATAAATTTATTCCGAACTTGGTTTCGAAATTTCGTTGCTATCGTAGTAAGTTTTTTTGCCTTTTAAAAGCATGATACTAGCAAGAAAAAACTGACTGTAATAACAATATGTTTATTTAATATGTTTTGTCTCTATTAAGGTTATATTGTTTGTTTGCCTTCATTATACGAATAATTTCGACGAACTTATTGTTAGAAGGCAGTATTAAAAACGTGACTAAAATAAACTTCAAATAATAGCAATAACGGTAAACAAACGGAAATAAGGTTTGGCGCGAAAAGTGGGAAACTCGAACTGAAGGCAGAAAATATCGTTTTGCCAACGTACGTTCCAAAGAACTTTATGAAGGTCTTTGGAACGTACGTTCCAACGTGGAACGTACGTTCACTGGAATGAAATAAACGAAGATTCAAGAAAGTTTTCTCAGATGTTTTCGCGAATCGCTAAACACTGTTAAAACAGTCCTGTCATTTCTCGTACTTTAGTAGAAAATAACTTTCCATAACTCATTTCCATTCCATTAAACGCATAGATGCGCCATTGGTGGCCAGTACAAATGGTTTATTTGCATCATGCGTCACTAGGAAAGTCAGTTTTATTCAAGATAAGTTATTTTTGGTAGTTTTTATAATACTATTTTACAAGTGGAAAAGTCAAATAGAAGTTCAGCGAAACGCACACGTCACAATCGATTCTGCTGGCAGCATTTGATACTAAAAGGTACATACTCTTTTAGTATGTACGTCAATACTTGATAGGTTTTTTTTCACAAATTTATGGTATTATTTCATTGATTACGTCAATGGTCAAAATTGAGATCTAGTGATGAAAACTTTCTTATAATTTCATATACGACTTCAAAACAACAAATACGGAGATGACCGGCTATTCTCAGATACAACTTCTATTTATAAAACTTTAACACTACCATAAAAAACTTAACACACAAACTAAGAATTTATTACTGAAATTATAATAGCTTACCGTTAACCATGACGCAATTAGTTAGCAGCAAAGGTAAACAACATCAGCGCCCATTTTTTTGGAAAAATACAATCATTTTTCATCTTCTTTAAAACGAAAGTCCGTCTCCACTAAACTTTTTTATTACCTTTAGGTACTTGATCGTAGAAATATGTGCCATCTTCTTAGGTAATAAAAAATATCCAAGAAGTTAGATAGTTTATGTATCCGTTACATATTTGCCTTCAAATTTACATCAGCCTGAACACGACTTGATAGATTCAGAAAACCTCTATCTAACCTATCCTTAAATCTTGTTTTTCCGTTTACGCGAAACTCAAAGGTATAAAACGTTGCAGAAAAATATTCGACATTTCGACGCATATAAAGCCTAAACTCGAATATGCTTGTCATATACGTATTTATTTTATAACGCATTAGAGTGACATAAATACAATGAGCCAAATATAATGGACGTAGAATGATCTGTGATTGTTTTTATTTACAAATGTACTTAATGCGCGTATACATAATTGAATATATTTGGCGTTAATTTTGTAGAAGTTCATTATTCACAATTAAATGAAACTACGTGGTGTAGTATTATTTCTACCTTCTTTAAGTTCTTTACCACGACCTAGGTTTCGTTGTATTACAACATCTTCAGGTGGGATATTAGCAAAGATCTATAGGTTGTGGTAAAGAACTTAAAGAAAGTAGAAATAATACTACATCACGTAGTTTCATTTAATTGCGTATACATAATATTTGGCGACAGGATATTACGTAATAATTTGATATAATGTGATATTATCCAAAAAATATATGACATGTTCATTTCTTTTCAAATAAACGTTGATATTACTCTGCAGTGCAGAATACATATTTTACACAAACAAAACGGAAGTGTTTTTTTTTATAACAGCTAACTAAGCTTTTACTCTTATTTGACTGTAAGTTTCCGATGTTTGACATATTTATTTTCAAAAATAATAGAAAAAACTTCAACGTGTTTTTTCTGTATATATACGCACTTGAGCATTACACAAGATTCCGGCCCGTAGCGCAATGGCTACCATGCTGACACCCTACTACTAAATGGCCCTCAGCTCGATACCCGACAGGATGTTTTTATATTCAAACTATTTATCTAATTGTGAATGATTTATTACGCCTTGTAACATTATGTTTTAATCACAAATACCAAAATTAAGTCCTTATTTATTTAAATTACTTACACAGAATAGTTTTAAAAGGATATTGGGAATACAAATAACGTGTATTCAGTGTATTTAAAACTAGACCTTTGTTTACGCTGCCAAAATAAGGAAAAAATTGGAAGCCAGGAATACATCGTTCAAATGAGTTTGTAGATAGAAATTTTTTAGGAAATTTTTATCAGTCATATCTGTGATCGGTTTGATGCCAAACCACCAATTTTTTAGACTTTTTATCTATTTCACTGCCTGCCTGCATGTCTGTTTACTAGAGTAATACGTAAGAAATGCTGGGTAAATGTGAATGTTTTTGTAGTTATATGATGCTTGAGGGTTAGATTGAAATCTATACTATCCTGATAGAATATTTCTAATGGTACTTGAAACTTTAACCTTCACACTGTAAGAAGAACCGAGTTCACGAGTTTAAGAACAGACGAATATAAATAGAGTTGAAGTACAAAGTAAGATATCATTTACTTCTTTCCCTGTCAAAACACTCCTGACATGCAAACATTAATCAATTAGGTAAAAAAACTAAAAATACTGCCTGCAAAGAAGTTCTTCAATAATCGATTCAATATTTTTTGTACTTTCGTGGATTCGAATGTTTATAAAATGTCCTATGTTGAAAATAATTAAGGAGAAAGTAAATAAAGAGAAGTAAAGGAGAACGCCACTGCACTAATTAAAACACGCGTGTTAAGCACCGGGCAAAAGATAGCAAATAAATAAATTATTAAATACAAATCAATTAAATGAGAACAAATATCAAATATACAAGAAAAAGCTTTTAACAAAAGTTTTTTCTTGTACATTTTATAGAATACACATAACAGTTCATTCGTAAATAAATGATAAAACTAGATAGGTAGGTCTCAAAGACCCTGTTGTTTGTGTATGGGTTAAATACATTTAAACAATGTTCTCGTGTTTGTTTTCACTATAAATTTAGAAAGATTTGATGTCATAATACTGCTACAATCACGACAACGCTGTTACGCAGTTGCTAAATGAAATAATCCACGTGAACGAAGTCGCGAGTTAAGAACCAATTAAAAATAATATTTAAAAATATTTGCTTTTTGCCGACACTTTTATATAGTACATATATTGTACTCATTGTGATATACAATTCACCATAATAGGTCAATAGATCCCATAATATTTGAGTACGACAGACAGATATAGGAGTCATTCCATTAAACATACATTACAGTAGTTCCTAGGCACTGTCCATTTCCTCAGCCCAAATTTAAAACAAAAACTGCACTCGCTCCAATTAAAGAGCAGCTTCCGGTCATTAATCTCACACGCCAACGACCGGTATCGATAAGGCTATTAATCTCCCAATCATTAACAAAGCCCACTCACTAAACCGATTGCCGCGCCATTCACGAGCACCACCCGAAATATAATGACCCCACACACGTGGTAACAATAATTGAAACACAATCCAATTATTAAAACAAAAAAAGATTTCGTCCCGTAACAAAAAAGGCGAACCACAGCCGTGCCCACTGCGACGGCCTTCTCTTGCGTAATCCACGCAGCTTCGTCATCTGCGGACAAAGCATCGACAGAGCAGAGCCGACGGAATGTGGGAGGTAATATCGTGATATGCAAGTTTGGCGCAGAATAATTACTGGTCGCAGCCCACGCTGATGTCAAAAACACTAAAGTATAGATAATTAACTTAGTTTACATTTCTCAACATGTGTTAATTATATTTATTTCTATATGTAACTTCATGTCACGTCTTACAAAAAAAAAAACAATTGTATTTATATACACATATCCTGTCAACAATACCGCCTTTACGCATAGGATTGTCGTCCCAGGGTTCAGGGTCTCCGTCCCAGAGGGTCTCTCAGATAAGTCCAACAGGTATGCGATTTTCTAATCAATAAAACAAAACCTTTTATAAGTTTAACATTTAAGTGCTATCTATTAACTAAAAAACATTTTTATAATGCCGGTTCATTATAACATAAATTTATGCTTGATTACTCTGTATCGCAATGCTTACCGCACTTGCTTCCAAAACAACCTGAAATTCGCATGTTTGGGGGCTTTCCCTTTGCGTAATTTAAACACTTGCCGGCCAAGATATTCTTCTTATGTTAACTTTCTTCTCATGACTAAAAATTATGTATATTCAAAACGTAAATGAAAGAAAGACGAGAGCGTTGAAAATAAAAACTTATAATCGCCTTCGAACAAGTCTGTACTTTTTTCGTGTTGTATATTCAAAGAAATGGAAGACTATTGAATCCAATGGCAATTAAAAACATCCTTTCGAAAAATTGGAATGATTAAGAGATAAACTAAAAATACAATTCAAGTTTTATTGAGTAGTTTTTCGCCGAATAGCATAAACAGTGACATGGTCAAAGAAATTAAGTTTGAAAAAGTAACTAATGATATTGCAAATCAAAAATTGAGATAAGTATCTCTTGAGCCATTGTAACTATTCAAATATATTTACGACTTTAAAAAATATTAAAAATTGAGTATTATTTTAATGTGGGTGTAGTTTTTTCCTGTCTTTCCCCTGTCAGTTAATGAATATTGGGCTAGTTGATGAGGAAAGAATCCCGCTAACTTGAATATATATATATATATACATATATATATATATATATATATATATATATATATATATATATATATATACATACATATATATATATATATATACACACACACATATATATATATATATATATACTAAAGTTAGCGTAGATGTTAAATTTACGAGTAATATTAGCCGCCTAAATTTAAGACTAATTACAATTACAGGCTAATATTCGATACAGCAATTAAAATGTTTCTTTAACTTTAACCATCTAAACTTAAAACTAGCCATAACCCTGCGAAAACCTGCTCAAAAACGTAGATATAATCAAGTACGCAGTAAGCTACAGAGAGAAAGTGTGCATTTTATTGCATTTTGTAATGTAGCATAACAACTGTCGTCAAATTGAATTTGTGATATTTTAATCTTATATTTTGCTAATCTATAATTTTATAGTTTTTATGATCAAACAAGTACAACTATTAACTGTGAGTATGAAATACATTACATTTTTAGTGTTTAAACTTTGGCTAACCTGAAATTTAAGCAGCTAAAAATAAAAGAATATCTCAAAGGAAATTCTATACCGAACAAGCGATAAAAACTAATGCTAAGTTTAGCCGGCAAATGTTATTATATATAACGTCGGTTCCTCCTACTTCTTGTAACACATACATTAAGTTGGATTAAATTTTTTTCTCGTCTTTTAAAAATGCTCAGCGATAAATAGGTGCCAAATGACGAAATTAATTTATATGTAAAGTTTTATTACATGATTTTAAGTTTAATTGCCTCCACTTTGTGATAAAATTGAAAAAAAAGTAAATTTTTGATGTTACGGTACCAATAATTTTTTAACTTATCAGATTTTATGCATAATGTATTTAGTAACGATAAATATTACATATATTATTTGTTTGAGTTCAAGGACGAAGGAGTAAGGAGGGATGGAGTGGGGTGTTAATGGGATAAGTGACGCGCGATTCATCGGTAAAACAATCAGTGTCACGCGTTGCGTAATAGAATGCTTTACGCCATCAGAAGAAAGGGACGCACTCAAAATATTTGGTGTTTTATGTGATTTAAAAGCACAAACATATTGTCAATTTATGAAGGTATGATGACATTTTATGAGTGGACCCTACACAGGTTAAAATATGAGAGAAACTAAAAAATAGCCAATATACCAAGAAATAGAGGCAGTTGTAGTCGCAAAACTGTTGTGTGAAATGTGGGTAAAACTTCTATTCCTACATTAAAACCAAAATGAATGAAGCTAATGTTGCAAACATATCATTTAAAATGCAAAAACCTTCTCAAGTCTCACCAAAACAAGTTGAAAGAGTTTCGCCTTGGAAGTAAAGTTTTGTTTGATATTTAAGTTTACAAGTGTCGAGATTTTCTTAAAAACAAAAAAATACCTGTAATAGAACACAGCTTCATAACAGACCAACGAAACAGTTAGGCAAATGATGATGTGCGAACGTCTATGCCACCAGGCATAGACGTCGGGACAACAAAACAAAATACAAGAACACCCAAAAAAAAGTAGTTACGAGAAATATGAGAGCAAACGACAAAAAGTGGCTGTATGGAAAATTTAAGCAACACATCTGAATCCGAATGTCAGTTGCGCTTCAAAGTCAGTGCTTCAAATACTGAAGTTGCGCACTTCAAATCTTTTACGTAACCTAACAATTTCAAAAAGGCATACTTGAAATTGTTAGGTTACGTAAAAGATTGATAGGTTAAAAATTGTTAGGCTACGACAGCAAATATGTCAATGGATTATTCGATTGCAATTGGATGTGATGGCACTCACGTAAATGTTATCAAATACAGCGGCATTATCCGGATGCTAGAAAAAAGATTCGATAGACCTTTACAGTATTTCTTTATTGCATATGAATGAACTACCATTTAAACATTTGTTTTAACTCATTGATGGCAGTACGTCTGGACCACATATATTTTCAGGGATCGTTGGAAAGGACTTGAAAACTGTGAAAAAAGACCTATAACTCACTTAATTTCAACCTATTCCGACGAACTTACCGGAGTGTTCTGCTAAAGATATTAGTACAGACCAGATATACTTGTACAGAATAGCAGAAGCAGTTTGAAGAAGTATATTTACCAACGATTTAGCAAACAGATTACAAGGCAAACTCCTTTCAACAGGATTCTCCATCCAGGAAAACTTAGTGCTTGCAATGTTGGCAGATCCCCAGCTGCACGTTCGTAAATTAGCTGTACGTCAAATTCTGAAAGCTAAACCAGCAACATCAAAAAATTACGTCTGTTTTAGTTACTAAAGGTAAACTTTAATGCATCAACATATTATGACCTTATGAATTTGCATGAAATTATCACGGAGCCACCGATATTGAAATCTGTAACCGAAGAAAATCTCCGATTGTTTGTTGAACAAAAAGGAGAATGAGAATTTGATTTAATACGCCTTGCTTCGCCTTCCATCACACACAAGCAATAGAAAGAGAAGTCAAAGCTGTGACTGAAGCTTCAGCTACTTTGTGCAATAAAACGACAAGATAAATTCGAGAAAAGCATTGCCGAAATTCAACAGCAAAAAGGATTTTGCCACAAACTAAACCATTCACTTTAATGATTATTCTTTTATTATTTTTGTTGTAAAAATTAGGAAATAATTTTTGTAATAAACATATAATTACTACTGATTTTAAGACTTTTATTTATAGATAACATTGATTAGTGTAACTTTGCCTGTCACGCTGTTCGGTCTTTTATAAACACATTTTTTGACAATTTCCACATGACCGGAGGCAGAATAATTCCGATTGTTACCAACCTTCATAATCTACTTACACTAATAATTTGGCACCATTTTATTACTGCTATGAGCAAACTGACAAAACGGTTACGAACACAATGACTTTACTCTCGAGTTTACTAACTCGAAAACTTTTTTTCTCCATAGATAAGTGACCTAACCTAATATAGATAGATATAAGAGCAGTTACAATTTCACTTAATATTATTTAACATGAAACCGAGTATTTCACATACTTTAAATACATTATATTTGATAATACTACTTCTTTTCTATCATAAATTTAATTTTAATTGTTATTTTTCCGAGCTAACCGAATTATCTAGAAGTACGTTGTAGCAACAGTTGTTAGCAGGAGTAATCTATATTCAAAATTTAATGGGTCGGAAAAGTTTGAAAGTTATGAGCAGGTGGGCGGGCGGACGGACAAAAGTAATACTATAAAGAGTTACTGTTCCTTTTGATATAAGTAGCCCTTAAGTAGTTTCTAAAAAAAATAAAACCAAAAATAATACGAGAATTTGAATTCGAAATGTCAAATTTCAATAACAGCTTTGCTACTGCATGCGCACAAATTATATACTCTTTGATACGGTACTTGCCAGTATTTATAGCACACACTAGCTAAAATTATAAAAGATTCAAGTCCAGTTATTCATCGCCAAAATGTTGCCAAGTGATTCTTTCTACTTAATACATAATTTTACATAAAATAAGTTTAATGCAAATTAGCAATAAAATAAAAAAATATTTACAATTCCGTAACACTAATTACTTTGAATTTTAATATAAAAAACAGATCTCTGATATTACAAGACAGGCTTACTTAGACAAGATTTTTTAGGGTTCCGTAGCCAAATGACGAAAACGGAGTCCTTATGATTTCATCCTGTCCGTATGTCATAGCCATTTTACACGGAGGCAATTGGCACTATATAGATTAAATTTGGATGGTAGACGTTTTCTATGAAGCTTTACACAATAAAATAGTGGAATTATGAAAAAAATAATAGGGATGACATTTCATAGATTGAGGGATGAAAAAAAATCTAGTGCACTTACGACTGTGAACTTATGCCGTTAGATAGGTTTCAAAAATATTTAGAAGTTCCAATTTAACTTTGGAACCAGTTGGAATAGTTGGTGAGCTATACGCAATCTAAAGTTTTAAAAAGTATGTCCCCTATCTCTATCTTTTCAAGTAACGTTACACACGTTACTTCTGAAAAAAAAAATAAAGTAGTAGAACTTGGAATAAACTTTCGAAGAAAATTGATTTCAATAAGGATGTTATGTAGTTTTTGAGATATGTGATATCTTTTCCGTACAGACCGCAATAATAAATTTGTTTTTCGCAGTGTCATTGAGAAATAAGAAAACTTAAATTTGCATACGAATTAAGTTTAATATTGCTTCGTACTACGGGAAAGTCGTGTGGGAGTCCGACTAGTACTTGGACGGTTTTTTCTTTATTTTGCATTGTAATATATTTCACATAAAATATACTCCAGTTTTTATTCTAGACTCTGAAAAATCTGGAATAAATGGGCCGCCTGAAAAGTTTTGACGTAAAGTGAGTTCTTAAATACAAAAACATAATTCACCATTTTCTCAACGCAATGTAGCGTTGAGAACATACATATTGAGATTCATACTTCATTTTATTCTTGGGAACTGAGATGTACAATGTTGAAAACATCACTAAAAGTAATCTAGTAGTTAGTTAATATACGCAAAAATCAAGAACTCAAAACACGCTTTTTTATCTTAATATTTTTAATACATGTGCACAATTTTAATTGTAATAAGAAAAGTATTCTGTATTAGTTGGTTATAAGAAAATAAAAAACTTGTAATAATATTCTGTATTAGTTGGGTAAGTAGCGATTGGTTTGTCAAGCGGCGAGCGCTTGACAAACCAATCGCTTTCTTCCTACCTTCTGATATATCTATAAATCTATCTTTATCTGTGCATCTTTGCAAAGGCGAATGTAGGGATGATTAGATACAAGTAAATATAAGTATTCGATACTGTTGATTTGATTCCGAGTACTATTAGTATCGAATACTTCTTTCGATACGTACGCGCTACCGAAAGATATACAATTAAACAATTCGAAAAAATCGAAATATAATACAATTATAGAGGAGCCCAATTCTACCCTGTCACAGCTATCAACATCAAAATATTCGGGATTTGAAATAAAATCTGATATTGATTACGATGCCAATGATAGTACAAGTACAAATGAGATGAAAAATAATACTGCAAAATACTTTTTAAAGGAGGCTTTTTCGCATGTTTCGTTCAATAAAGGTAAATAAATTATTTTAATACTATCATTGAGTATATTAGATTGCTTTTTTTTTAATTATCTTTTTTTATTTAAAAGCAAAATATAACAAAATAGTTCAGGCTTTAATTTGTTTTATCTGCAAGGATATTCGGCCTTTCAACATTGTGGAAGGAGAATATTTTTTATGTCATATGAGGGAGTTGCAATCTAATTTTAAAGTGCCTGACGCGAAATATTTAAAGAAGACAGGCTTGTGTGGCCACAGCTAGATCTAGATTGTCAAAAATAGATAATATTTGTCTCACACTTGGACTGAACCCAATGAATGAACGAGGTTTATTAGGTGTGACAACCCATTTTTTACAAAACGGCGAAACGTGAATGTTATACCTAGCCACTTGTGCGGTAAATGAATGAATATATATATATATATATATATATATATATATATATATATATATATATATATCGAAAACCCTTCTTGATATTCTGAACAACTGGAATATATAGTAAAGTAAAATCCATGCCATGGTCCTATAAAGTCAATTCTATGTTAGCAGCCATAAAAATATCTATTGGTGAAAAGAAGCAATTACCGTGTTTTGCACATACTATACATCTTGTTGCTGAAAAAGTTTTCAAATCACCAGGCGTTAAAACAGCTATGTCTAAAGTTCGAGAAATAGTACATTGGAATATAAATAGTATTGTACATTAGAACAAATTAAAAAAAAATCAAATATGAAGCAATACTTCTGAAGGTTCAATTTTGAAACTAGTGGTAAGACAAGGTGGAGTTCGACCTTTTTCATGTTGGAGCATTTCTTACATTTGGGAAAAGTGATATCCAAAATTATTCCAATCATTGTTTGTCAACAGAGTTTTATAGCATCACACCAGTCTCGCCTATTGTCAAATAATCTAAGGATGTTTCATTGAGATAGTTGAAAAAAAGGTATGGGTCAATTGAATTAAATGATCATGCAGCCATTGCTACTCTGTTGGATTCAATATTTAAAAGTCTCCATTTTCAAGATCCAATATCATGCGAGTGAGCCATAAAAAAACTCAGAAATATGGTTCATGAACAACAAAGTAGCCCAAGTGAATCAGAAGAAAATACTGGTTCGTCTAGCGTAACACAGAAATACGACTTTTAGAAACATTATAAAGAGCTAGCGCATGGCCATAAAAAGAAAAAGAAAACACACCAAGTGACGAAGTATTTCTTTATTTGTCAAACCCTATAATACCTTTAAAGAACAACCCATTTTCAGAATGGGTAGACAGGAAAGCCATTTTTCCTTGTTTATACAAGTTTGCTAAACAATATCTTACAATCGTTGCAAAATCTGTGTCTAGTGAATGTATTATCAAAAGTAGATGCAACTATGACTAAAAATAGAAATAAGTAATCTCCTAAATGTTTACAACAATTACTCTTTTTGGGAAATAATCCAAAAGGTAACTTTTTGGTGTTAAGATTTTTGGTAATAAAGAACTAAAAAGTATTTAACCTATTTTACTACACTCCATAAAATAAAGAATAAAGTTAAATATCATGTAACCTACTATTACTTCATTTTCATAAATAATTCGATAAGAGTAGGTATTGATACTTTTGGAGTACTCATATGAATAGCATCGCAAGACGTTCTGATTACTACTCATTTGAGTAGGTATCGTTACTTTGACGGTATCGGAACATCCCTAGGCGCATGTCGTGGAAGCAATCAAAATAAAAACTGCCCTAAGTATTTTCTATTTGGATTCATTGCCATTATTCGACAACCTGTAACTAATAACTGTGAACCAACCCATTTAAATTTCAACTCGTTTATCATATTCTACATATAGGTACTATTAGTAAAACAGTTCACTGATGTCAAAGAAAGATTTAAATTATACTGCGTACTACTTCAAAATATACTATGCTTGCGTGTAGTTGAAAATACTGCTTTTAAAGCCGCCGACATGCATAACACATGTTGCCGTACTGCACAGTGATGTGTCACTATGCAGTGCCGTGAAATGTGGCATCTTGTGACATGACATGCATGTCGGCGTTCTTGAAAGAACACAGCATATGCCGTTAATTTAATGATGCAGGGGCAGTTACTAGCTACCAAATGTTAAGGATGTCGTTTGCAAATATCATACTGGATGGTGCTCTTACCCTACTAATAGTATCATAAGTCCTTCGTAACGGAATAATTAAAACTCATTTAATATCATAAACCCTAAAAGCTAAATGCTCAATTTATTTGTGCTGAAAAATTTTGTTCATTTCTTGTTTTTGTATTTCACCTTTCTTCTAGATCTAAAATCTTATAGTCACATTTTAAAATCAATGCTAATGGAGCCACGGGCAAATCTAGTCTGCCTTTACAAACTATTTTTACCACAAAATAAATTAAATTTTATCCTGACCGCTGTAGCTCTTTGGTAACCGAACTACGTTTATAACTAGAAAACCATCCTGAGTTTACCCATATGACAATCTATGCTAATATTACAAAGTATTAAAATATTTGTATTTGCCTGTTTGTCTCGATTAATTTTTAGAACTAATAAAAAGCTTTTCGCCTACCTTTTTTTTCTGTGTTATAAAAGTTGGATTTTAGGTGAATTACATGAAAATACATCTATTGCCAAGATCACGACTTAAATTTCGAGGTAACTTTATTACATCTTCACCGATCGTTGTCTCCACACATTAAATATAATATATATAAGGAAATAATTAAATTGTTAAGCACGTTAGAAGCCATATTTCTTATTCAATCGAAATAAAACTTAGCACAAGAATAGAATGCATCTAAATCTAGGTTAATTTCGTAGATAAAAAAAATTGATCCAATAGTTTCAAAATGGCGGCGGTCCAAAATTGAAAAGAGTCAAAATTCACCTTATAACAAAAGTGTACAAATAAAATATAATTAAAAATCACTTTTAAAATACTATAACTTTTACCTATATTTTTTTCGCTCAGTCACGAAATTAGCATGCAATTTGTCAATCACTCGAACTGGACGTCTAATGTTCAATCATATAAGGCAAACAATTTAGTAATCCTATAGAAACTAGTATAACCAAATTGTTTAATTGTTAAATTGACAATAAACATTTAAAACAAACATTAAATACAGGCGCTAGTATAAGAGCATAAAACCAGAACGTCTAGAAATGAATTTGGTCGTAAAAAGCAACCGGTAATAACTAAGTTACTCTTGGTTGTCTTAATCTCTGGTGTGATTGATAAGCATTAGCTTCTCTATCTTTTTTGGCCTATACTTTTAGTTACTTGCACGTTTGATTAGCTGTTGTCGAGCGCGCAGTATCTCCGTCTGAAATTTGACCTTTTCTTGACCTCTTTGACCGTTGATCTTTTTGTACCGGTTCATCCAATTCGTTGCGAACGTATTTGACAACCGCCTGTACTGCGCGTTGCTCGTTTTCGGTATTCCCTAGGACGTATGCATAAAGATACTGACTCGCGCAACCAGCACTCGTTTTGTGAATTGTCTAAGCAATATTAAAGAGTCACTTATATTAGGTCATAGATCTTCCATCCAATGACGTTCTTTTCTTCCCTTCTGCACAATCTTTCTGGAATTACGACCTGTTAGCTCTTATATGTGCAACTGACAGTTTTAAAAAATATTAAAAGTGATTTGGACTCAAAAAAGTAGCATAACGTGAATCTCAATCAACTATATGTGTATTGTACACTGTTTTTTCTGAAACATTTTACAAACTTTAGATATATAGTAATAATAAAAAGGTCCTTCTTTAATGTTTCGTACCAAAAATGGCAAAACGGAAAACTTCTGTAATAAGTGTTTAACACTTACGGTGTCCGTCTGCCTGCCACAGGCATTTTTCTCAGAGGCTATTTGACGTAAAATGCTGGCATAGTCATGGAAATAATCTCTCTACTAAACATTAATTTTGGCGTTGATTATAAGATGGGTAAAATGAGAAGTCCGAAACTTAAGAAGAAGACTTTTTTACCGATGGTCTTGGTGTGGGGTTTCAAATGAAAGCTTGTTTAAAGAAAAATAAAACTAAAAGACGTAATTTGTTTTTGTAATATTTTTAAATTAATTGTTTTAAAATAATTGTAATTGTTTTAAAACTTTTCCGAAAATATCATTCAAAAAATCTGGAAAAATTCAAAATCTGGAAATTTCAAAAATTGAAAGAAAAGTACGAGGTTTGCATTGCCACCCCAACATTCTTCCTTTATATAAAAAGAAAGTTCGGCGTCAAAATTTGTTTTGATACGATTTTCATACAAACGGTAGCAAACTGTAGAACAAAGTTTAGATTATGAATCAATCTCAAAAGAAACACCTTTAATGTAGAAAAAACTAGATTTGATTCGAAGTCTTTTTTGTTAGGTTGTTATCTACTTGTTTTATAAAAGTACTAGGGAGCGATCTAGTGAAGAACTTTACAGACACGTGGCTCTTAGGAGTTAACGTTGGGTATGTTAAGGAATAGAACTTTATTAACTAACAAAACCTTGGAAATACATGGCTATCTCTGTGTCTATGCTATCTCTATCTCATTTCGATATATGTAGTAATTAGACACAGATTAGATATATAATTTTGAAAGTAAAAGCCGTAGCTTTAAGTGTGAAAACGAACTCTCAGATAAAAGATACATTTTTACCATTTGTACCATAAAATCTATATTGAAATACAACGGATCCCATGAAATACTAATTGCGCAAGTACAATTTTTACCTTACACTTGGCCGGTTTATAATTTACACTTGGCCGGTTTTATTTTCCAAACGTGCTTATTTTTTTCATTAAGCGTTTCTGAGGAAACTTGAATAATTGTGGACGAATTATATTTAAGATAGCCCATATTCCAGACAGTTCTTTCCTAAAATATGTTCAATAAACGTGACATACATATATGATCTATAATTTTCCGTCATTTCCTACTTAAGTACGGTAAGCATAAGTGGAGGAACGTATAATTTTAAAATGTTGTAAAAATATTAGATACGAAAAAATACAATAACAATAAATATCAAATTATTAAACATAATCACACGAACATTATATATATATATATATATATATATATATATATATATATATATATATATAATATATAAAATATATAATATATATATATATATATATATATTTATGCTAACGTCCGTATTACCTTAATATTAAATATACCTACGCAACAATATTAAAATGACACCTTGTCAATCTTCCTAAGATAAATACAATCGAAAGTTAACGTTTGAACTTTAGCATCAACATTAACAAGTTTTAGAACAAATTCAAAAAAGTCAATTAACATCCAGATAAGAGCAAATTTATTCGAAAATATTCCGATATCGCCGGCAACATCTACTTACATATATATATAGAGACATATCCGTACACGCATACTTCCAAGTATTTGACCAATAGATAAATTACCTAAAGAAAGGTGTTATTTTATGAATACAGTAACAGTCGCTTAATCTCTAGCACACAATTAATGCTGCACGTTACGTCTTAAGTGAATATGACATACTTATCATTTGTCAAAATTATCTCTCATCACTAAACACGCATACAAATGAGAATTATTTATACGGTGATGAATGTGCACGGTTATAGTTCGTTCGGTGATTAGGATGATTAAGCACACGGCGATGAAGGCTAATTTACATTCCACTTTATATTCATACAGACGACAACATAATTATTTTCATTTGCCCTTTTTTAACAGTATAAAAGTAGTCTGCGACTTCGTTCGCGTGGACTCCAGGTTCTAGTGCTGTAGTCCACTGAATATTTAGCCTAGCTTAAAAGCCTTATAGCAAAGAATACGTGCGCATGTGTGTGCATGTGCAAAACGTGTGAAACACGTATGCATTGTAATGTATAAAACTGGATATAACATGTCACACCGATGTGGCACAGCTACATACAAGTGCAGCATGTTCGGTGTGACCTCTTCAAAACATTTTCATACATTGCAATGCACACGTGTTGCACACGCACACGCGAATGTCACGCGTACGCTTTAAGTATAGCCTGGTCTTAAATAATTATCAAAACTATCGCGGACTTTTGTTTATCTTGTGTGGGTACGTCTTTTATTTGGTATAAATAAGTAAATATTATTCGGTTTGCAAACCTCGGGGAAACAGGATATATCCCTCCAGTTTTGGTTATCATAACTTCCCACGACTCCTTTCGCGTGAAATTAGAATTCTGGCAATAAATTTCTGTTCTTTAAAGTCGATTCAAAATACGTTGGTCTATTCCTCCTTCCGCTCCATTTCCACCCCTTCCTCTCTCTCAACATCTCCGTTTTCAGCACTCCCTCTCCCTCCTTTCTTCTTTTGTTTTTCCCAGTTGTGACGCAATCGCGTGCGATTTCGGTCGCGTGGAATTCGGAGTAAAAAAAAATGTAAGAATTTTTTATTTTCTTTTTTTTTCAGAACTCTATGAGCATAAAGTTTACTAAAGCACTGGTAGCCAAATTGACCCCCGATTTGGCTACCAATGCTTTAGTAACTACTAGCGTGTACAACGAATGTAGACTAAAAATTGACGTGTCTTCTTTATTAGTGAACCGATTGAAATGAAACCTCGTCAACTTCCTAATAAACTATTTAAAAAATTCTAATTTTTAAAACGAAAATATATTTTTCACAGGCGCATATTTAAAAAAAATCCTTTTTATGTGATATAATTACAAATTACACAGTCTTGACTGACAGGCAACCGAACAACGAAGTTATTATATAAGGTTTTTTTCCTTTTGAGTTTTTTTTTAATAATCGTCATCAATAATGCATATACGCAAAAGACACAGGCACTCAAAAGATGCTAACAATTTTTCACATAACCACGTTTTAATAAAAAAATGTAACCTATTTATAAATTATTATTAAAGAAAATTCAAAATTTGAAAGTAGCATGTCTCAATCTAAACTCATGTGTCAATATTGAAAGTAATTTTTGGTGCAATTATTCTTTTTTATGTAAGGACACTTTCCTTTGCATGATACCTATCTCTTTCGTACGAGTGTCGGTTTGGGTTCGCGAACGAATAAAATAAACCACCGATTAAAACACAAGACAAATAGACTTGTCAACTTTGAGTCAACTTTTGAGCAGAAGGCGCTTACCTCTAATATAGACAATCTATTGCTTTGAGGTACAATGACATGTTTACCCCCTGAGAACGACCACATCAAAACGTCGGGCAACCCGTCGGACGTTATTTATTTAAATCTTATCACAATCTTATTATTTGTTAAATTTTATTATTAGTTAATATTATGTATCGATTGTAAATGAACTGACTGTAAATCGAAACCACAATTTGTTCTTAGATTTTTTTAAGAATCACTGCTTAACACTTTCGATGCTCCATATAGACACTTTTCCTTCATTTCATCATAATTATATTTTAACACATTATTTATATGCCCTATAATAACTGAAAATAAGTGGTAAATGTAGAGGAATAAAAAATCATTCACCACGGAAGACAGTCAGACAAGACATTCGCATCTTAGAATATAAAACGAGAATGGAGTGGGTTTGTACCTCTATGGTACGAACGGACGAGAGTCGCTCGATCGAGCAAGACCGCCTCGAATGGGTTAAGTTTTTGACTCAATGACAACTCTACGTATGAATTCAGATATTCGCATATTAGATGAAAAATTGTGAAATTAAATTGTTCGACCCGTCTTTTCATAAATACGTTTTTATTTTAAAATTCAGAATTAATTATAATACGGCTAACACACAAATTTAAAGCGGTTATCTTCGCCCAGAGCGTATTATCAACTTATCCATAAAGCGTTTTTATTTCTCATCCTATCTCAAAATAAGTAATAAAAACTGGCAATACATACAAAACAGTATAGTATCTACTTCTTAAATAGTTACTTCCAAATGTGAAATATCTATCGAATCCTCAACAAGTGATTCGATAGCATTGTATTTTTATTTGCGTTTCAAATATATATATATATATATATATATATATATATATATATATATATATATATAAAACATTCTTTATTGTATCTTTTATTTATGTGGCAAAAAGAAAACATTTATGAACTACTTTAAATTACATCATTCATAAAAGACCATTTTTAATCATTTTTAAATTTATACATTTTAGTCGACAATTTACAAAAGTCTGTATACTTTAGAAGTCAAAGTAACTTTGAATAATCAACCTTTCCCTTGAATTGTCCTTTCATTGTAATCCTGAAAGGTACCTCGTTACGTGTAGTGTCCACTTACTTATCCATGCAGACTCATCGTAATATATTCATAATTACAGCTAAGTGTGTATTTAATACTGTTATGCTAATGTAATAAATGAGGAAATAAGACGATACGTATTTCTATTAGTTCCATAGCTGTACGCAGTTGGGACTGCAATGAAGTTTAAGATTTTAGGTTTCTTTGCTTCGTGTACGTTTACGGCACAGTAGACTCTCTTAATAGGTGCGAAATCTTTAACATACAATTTTAAATGCCAATACCTTTTTGGTCTTATTTAGTGAATTATTTATTTATAATTAGAATAGAAAATTTGTCGTAATTTTTTGGTAATTTCATATATGATTAATTACTGGTTTTAAAATTGACCGGTCCAGCCCCTCTCAACCTTTCGTTGAGAGGGGCTGGACCGGTGTTATGGTTGGCTGTAAGAGACTGCTCTCATAGCAATAAGTCCGCCATATATATATATATATATATATATATATATATACATATATATGTATATATATATATATATATATATATATATGTATATGTATATATATATATATATATGTATATGGATATATATATATATATATATATAATAAAGATTAATAATATCATTTTTGTAGTCACCCTAGTCGCGAGGTATCCATCGATGCCCACGCTCCCCAGTATATCTCCTCCATTACCGACATTGTGCGCATCTCCGTAGAAGGACAGACGAGACTGGTCTGCGGTCACGGTGCGGCAAGCCGCGAGATTTTGCCTATATAAGTACATATGATTCCATTCGCATACACTTCTTTTGTCCAACATAAGGACCATTGTGTCTGAAGACAAAAAGCACCTTGCGGGATACCCAAGCCCCTTTTCGATACACGACGTGAAAAGATCCGAAATTGTTGATTTATAATTAGTTAATTGCCGTTAACTACGTACCGTATAATTGGTTAAGTAACAGTTATTTTTATAACAATGGAAACAAAACGTAATTCATCGAAATATGTATGGAAAAGATAAACTCGTGAACATAGAGAAGTATTAAGCGACAGTTGCAGATTCGATATAATTATATAAAAGTACGAAAATGAAACAAGGTTATTCCTATCCTATCACGAAGGTAAGGAAGTGAGTTCATGATGGCAAGTGAAGTTTGTTTGGATGGGTCTCCATTCATAATGTACATTTTTGTTGCTCTCACTCGGTGGAAAAATTTCAAGGAAAATACAAATAAAATCCTAATAAACGAACCTCCGACGCTGGTATTGAATATTAGGTCTGCAGTTATACCGACATCACATACCGAATCTATAATTTCTATAGAAAAAATAAAGTTGGCTGCTATGTAAATACGAGTCATAAAAAAAAAAGTTGTTGAGTTTGAGTAGAGTTCGCATTACACTTCCATAGACACTTAAACACATATAAATATTTAAGAACATATAGTATTTATATTAAATCATTTACAAATAAACATTATTTTTTCTCACGTAAATATATATTATACCTTTCACAGACGTGAAAATATCGTCAATTCCCCAAAAACTATGATATTTAGAATCGTCATTGTACTTTTCCAGTAACTAGCAATTTTCCTAATAAAAACGGCTGGGACATACAGACGCATGGGTTATTTTTAAGGGTTGTTTTTTTTTCGTTTAAAGGTACGGAACCCTGGAAATTATAATTTAAATTAGTCTTCTCAATAATATACTGTAGTAAAATGTCAGATTTAATTAACATAAGTTATATATCTAAACGACAGCGCAAAGCTGGTTACCATTCTCAACAATATTGCGAAAAGCCAATCTTCGTACGACGAAGTGCCTTATCGGTAAGTAAAAACTAGAAAGCTGTGACGTACAAACGACATATGGGCTAAATAGATCTGGATCCGATTGTAGAATCTTATAATCGAGTCGCCGCCGTCTTGAATACTATTCCAATTTTTCAACAGCAGTTTTTCAACAACCCTTAATAATTGCCGATATAGAATATCGTGCAAGAATTGGTACTAATTAAGATTGTGTTACAAGAGAAAGACGTCTCAAAAGAGTTTAAAATTTGTTTTTGATTATGCGATGATAAAGCGAAGCCACGCACAATATTGATTACTCGTAAAAGAAATCGTGTAAAATTATTTAAATTAGGAAGATCTTAGTCGAAACTCGCTTTCTCCTAACCTAACACCTTCAGACTACCATTTCCTTACGTCTCTGAAGTATTAAATTCGTAATAAAAAAATTCTAAATTTTACTTAAGTGCAAAATCACCTAACATTTTTTTTAAATTCATAATAATTTATACAGCCGGTTTAATAAAAAGGGCACTAATGGAACATTCCTAAAAAAGGACATTATGTTTTGAAATTACACTAAAAAACATTCACAAAATATGTCGATACCATCTCCTTAATACGCAAATTGTGGCATTTTTCTGTTTTTAGAAATCAATATCTCTTAGAACATTGCCTTTCAAAAAGAAATTAAAATACAATTGTATATGGACGTACATTTTCGATATATGATACATTACAGCGAGTTCCTGTGATAAGTAAAAAAATCACTACTGGACAGAAGAAAACATTTAATTAAAAATTCAGTCTCGAATATTAAATATTCTGTGACAATTGAAAATAACTTCCTAGAAAGCAAATATCAATTTACGTTAGATATATAACCTAACAGATTCTATTTTGTACAAGGCTCGCGAGTCAGTCTGCTTCTCAACTCAACGGTAAGCAGAATAACTTCACAATGAAATGGAATATTTATAAAACAACACCATTCAATGGAAACAAAACGAAGCAATGCAAATCTAATTTAGAAAATATCTCACTTTTATACGATTAGTAACACAACTCAAAAAATATATATTTTTCTTTTACGGACACTAATTGATTAAACAGACTTCGAATTTATTAAAAACACAATTTGATAAAAACTATACATATTTAAACTAACTTCTACTTTTGTCCAATGATCTGGCTTAAACTTAAGTAGCCCTGCTATTATCACAACATTCTGGTTACAGGCCTCAGAATGCCTGTAACCAGAATGTTGTGATAAATGAATATTGGAATTCTAACTCGACCAATTTTATTTTATTATTTTTGGAACTTTATTCGTGTTATTATTTATTTTTTCTATATTTACATACTTACTTCTTTTATTTTAGAAAATCAAAGATTTAATTAGTAATTTTTTGGACTACATCTTTTAAACGCCTAATCCAATTGCAGAGTAAGAATAAATTCGCAAATATGGTAATTTTGAAGAACCACTAATTTTTTTCAAACATTTCATTGGATAAGAGTTTAAAAATACGCAGGAAACTCTCTAAGTTATTAGACTGAGAAGCGAAAGAGACGGATGTCTAATATTTATAAGTATGAATAATAGGAAATATTTCAGGTTAGCGGCCGTTGATAAATTTGCAGATCGTGAATCTAAGTTGACTTCGCTGACAAAAATGTTATGGTTTTTAAAAAGCTTACCACGATATTATAAATTTGACCATCTACTTAGTTTTTTTTAATTTGAAGCCTCTGAACAAACAACAATAAAACAAATCAAAATTTACAAAGACACTTCCTTATTATTTTAATGTATTTAATTAAAGGATCAAACGGTATCAGACGAAGATATCTTTGACATACTCATAACAAATTTCATACATTTGCCATTTATCAATATTGAAAAAAAATCGATAGTCGTATTTGAATGAATATTTTATTCATTTATTAATCATAAATTGAAAACGTCGATTTTTGAGTTATGTCATTATCCAAATCAATGTACATACGAAATATTACATTGTAGAATTAGTTTGCACACAATGAGTCAGTTGTTAATGATACTATTCATAGTTGCCGATGTGTCCATATATAACTTTTTGAGGTCAAAAACATTTCCTCTTCGGATTTAAAGGCGGTAATTAATAAATCGCTAATAGCTACACAAAGAACACAACAACGTAGCGCGAGTACATTGAAAAGATTTTATAAATATATCAAACAGCTTTTTGTAAATGTTAATTTAATTTACTAACTAACAAATACGAGAACAATCTATTTGCGTAGCAATATATAGATGATATCCATCTCCTGTAGCAACTCGGGCTGGTGCGTACTTGCTTCAAGTACAGACTCTCAAACTTTCATTGTCGACTATATATACCTACAGATATTGTCCTTACCAGTAACTACGAAATGATATGATACATGGAAAAGGAATAAATATATAATATTGCAATATTTAAGATGTGAGAAAATAACGAGGAATGTCATTGAAAGGGGGAGGTGATGGAATTTCAGACGGACTAAACTAAAGTGTAGGAGATTAAATATGGTTTGGTTATAAAAGAAAATTAGAATAAGCTAAATAGCTTAATAGAAAACCTATTAAGCTCCACGTTCTTGCTGGATTGAGCAAGACCAAAACAGCAACGGTTTAAACTTACAGAATGCATCAAGCCCGCTGAAAGCGTGTTAGCGAATAGACCGCAACAGATCTTTGTTTGATTCAAATAAATTTTTAAAACAAAAAACAGTAAATTGTATTATTACTTGCCTAAATTATAGTACATTATTGTTCACGCTAAATTGTATTACTGCTTGCTTAAAGTATGATATATTATTGTCCACAGTACATTGTGTTACAACTTGCTTAAAGTATATTATTGTCCACAGTAAATTTTGTTACTACTTGCTTAAAGTATAACATATCAAAGTATCTAAATAAGTGGATCTAGAATTAAAATAGAGCTAAATATAGACAACCGAAATCGTGTTGTGGTTTATTTTTTCGGACCGGCCAAACAACGAGTTAGTCAAATGGGAACAACGCTTGACTTCACGGGCACGAACTCAAGACTTCATTGTTCTCAGTTGTCACAGATACTGATATAAACAAAGACGCAAGTTTGTTTATCTGTGTACAGGTGCTAATCTTAGAAATGGTTGGATTGACATAAACTTACACATATATCTTTAACTCGTTAGAAAGATTTCCTTTTCGTTCCAATTCTTTTCTTATCCTTGGAAAGGAAAATAGCCATTTTTGAAATTTGTTTTTATTTATAAAAGTTGACTAAAAATCTATATACACAGGGTTGATTTTATTGATACCCAAAATACCTTTTAAAAAACCGACTTAAAAAAGGAGGTACAAAAAAGTAAAAAATTATTAACTCAAAACAAGTACCTACTTCATCCATTAAAGTACACAAGTACAACTATCATCCATTAAGGAGTTCCATTGTTCATCTCCAGAACTCATCATCAGACCCTGACCTGGTCGACGGTGTAGTTATTTTGCAAAGTAACAACTACCAGTAGCAAATATCTTTAATTACGGTTGATTTACCAACATCCTTTAAGGAGTTCCGTTGTTCATCTTCAGAACTTACCATCAGACCCTGCCTTAGTAAGTGGCGTAGTTATTTTGCAAAGTAACACCTATCCGTAGCAAATATCTCGAATCATATTTGATTTATTGCCTTTCGTTAAGGAGTTCCATCGTTTATTTCCGGACCTCATCATATTTGTATGCCCCCTAAAGTATCTTTCAAATAAAAAAAATTAAAATCGGTCCACTCAGTAAAGAGTTATCGCTGAACAAACATAAAAAAAAGATTCCGACGAATTGAAAACCTCCTCTTTTTTTGAAGTCGGTTAAAAAGCAATGTTAACGCCGACCACAATGCATTAAGTACTAATATAACATTAATACCGTAGCAGACTGAAAATGATTAATAGAAGTTAGTTAATAGCAAAAAAGCAAAAAAAAGTTATTTAAACAGAGTCCCTGTTTAAATAACTTTTTTATTTATATCAAAAATGCAAACAATACTATTAAATAAAACCATAAGGGGTATATTTTGGAGTGGATATTTTGGAAAATTTTATGTTGGGAATGTACATATTTCGGATCGAGTAGGAGTTAAAATAATTTTCTTTAGAATTTTCGTCTTTCTCTCTGTCAGATGTTAGAGAAGCATGAGAAAATGACTGGAGCTCATATTTAAATCTAGACTACCTTTCGCCCATATCGAATATTTCCTAAGGTACTTTTTATCTCCCTATTTTTCTGTTCACCTCTTCACATATTTGTTAGAACAATATGCAAAGAAAATTATCGGTAAATTTAAATGAAGCTTTCACTGAAATAAAGTTTAAGCTTAGACTAAAATCTAACCTAACTTTTCTTTCGATCTAAGATACCGCTCATACAGTATGAGCCAACTGCGCACCTTTAAAAGCTGGTGTATTGAAATTGTGACAGCTGTTTAGCTTGTAGTTTTACCAATAAATAAATTACTTTTAATACGCAAACGTAAAAATACTAGAGACAAATTTCCACGAACAATAAAACATCTTTGTTTGCGAAACCGCGGTCTAGTGTGATATAAAATTAACAAGCCAAGCTGTACGTCAGAGATTTCGGCCTGTAGATTAAGTAAGTCTTTTTACGTACACAATAAAACAAACTCTATGAAATGCCATTCCAAACTGAGAGATTAGGAAGGTGCTCTTGTCTTTAGAACGTAATTCAAGGCTTTGCGCCACAGAATAATAAGTTCCAAGAAGACTTTTGAACACAAAAAATGTGGGTTTAATTTGCTACTTACATTTACTCGATTCCACAATATTTTTACGTATACGATAAATGCACCTCGATAGAATGCCATTCCACATTGTGAGACAAAATAATTAGTTCCAAGAAGATTTTTGAACACATATAATATGGGCTTAATTTGGTATTTGCATTTAATCGATACCACAATCTTTTTATGCAGATATACGTTAACAGAACCGCCATAAAAACCCATTCCAAACTGAGAGATTAGCAAGGTGCTCTTCAAGGTGTTCAGAAAGTAATTCAAGCATTTGCGCTAACAGGCTTTGAAAATTAGATCGCATGTATGGAGGAGAGAAACGGTTATTAAGGATATTCTTTAAAAAGGAGGTCGTTTATTATTACGCCAAAAATATCTTGAACACTTAATTTTACATTTTTTCTGGTAAATAAATATAATAATTAATATTTGTAATTCTGACCAGATTTTACACATCTGATAACAAAATTGTAAGAAAATGCCAAAATCTATTAAAATTTGGATCATAATTAGTATTCCTTTTGGTCGGAGTAGACTTTTATTTACTTTAATATATCTAATTGATACATATAGCGGACTTATTGCTACGAGAGCAATATCTTAAAGCCAACCAGAACACCTGTCCAGCCCCACTCGACGAGCGACCGGGAATCGAACCCGGATCCCCGTGGTGCGCCGCGCAGTCAAAGGCCGTATGCCTTGTGATCAACCCAACACACCACGGTGACGACGATGACTTCGAACGAGGGAACCAAATTTAGAAAAGTGTCAAAAACCGATATCGATAACATAATTAAAATTTCAATATTCAAATTTATCATAATTAAAATTACATTTAACATTTTTTTTTCATATTCTATTGTATAGTGTATTATAGTACATAGTAATAATTAAAAAATAATGTCTACCATTCCTAAATGAAGCCGGACCACGACAGCTAATACAAAGTAAAATCAAAACTATATATCGTACATTTTTTTTTATGAGCAACATAAAAATAACATCGCGTCGCGTTCAATAGGTATTTCGCGATAATAACAGAGATAGACTAATGTTAGGAGCTTAGGGCAAATCGGTTATCAGAATAGATAGATCCGGATGTACGACGGTTGAACAAAATATATACGAATTAATGCGAAAAAGGATGAAAGCGATTAAAATTATTGTATACAACAATTGAATTTGTTTCACTAAATAGCACTTTGAATTTCTTAATTATTTATTTTTGCAACGAACGCAAAATAGTTACCTATCAATTAGAAAAACAAATTGAATATTATATATATTAGAAAGATAAAAGAAAATGAATTCCCTTGAAATGAACAAGCTATGAATGGAAGGTTGATAAAGATAATTAGGTAAGATTTTTTTATACTTTGAAAGATAAAGTAGAGTCAAAATTATTCCATATTTGGATATAAAAAGATAAGAAGCTTTTCTTAACGTAGATGAAAGATATATGTAGATTTCGCTATGACGCAAGTGGTTTGTAAAAGCTGTAAGCCTTGAAGCGAGATAAACTGTACCACAGACATTGCAAAAGCAGCAAAAATATGAAGATTTCGCTGGTTACGAATCCCCTTTCGCTTAAGCCGTTATCTAAGCTCAAAAACCAAAACTTCAATAATAACATCTCACAGATGCATAAACACAGACCGACGCGCACAGATAGACGCGCAGAAACAGATGCGCGAGCCGTACAGATACGTGCGTGCGTGAATGCATGATTCGGGTGAGAGGGCGGGCGGGCGTTGGGCGGACCTGCGGGCTGTCGGGCTACGGGCGTGCTTGCGTTCGTGTGTGTGTGTGTGTGTCTGCAGTAAACTTGAAGTAATCAAAATATTTAATTAATCTCTCGATTACGTGAAACCACTTTTTAACTTCCGAAAGGGACACGGTTGCAAAATTACTTTTTGAACTGTTTCACAAATAGACAACTGTTTAAATGTATAAAAGTCGACATATGATTTTAAAATTTGCAGCCTATCAGCTTTCTGTTAAACCCCATATCACTACTTTTGGAAAAATATATGTCTCCCCTCACTCAGTTTCGCGCACGTGCTGTATCGAGATCAGTGACTATAAAGAAACACGACACGGCGTCAATTTTCTGTTAAAAAGTTAAGCTTTCACCGAGTGTGCATAGTTCGTAACTCAAAAGGAAAAACAGAACCCTCATAAGATCACTCATATGTTTGTCTGTGCGTCTGCCATAAGAGCCATTTTTCTCGAAAACCGCCAGAGACATGCAGAAACTTAAAATTTCGCGCGGTAATAAAGTATATAAGTATTAACACGTAACATGTTTTAATAGTTGACAATCAAAATTGTTTTTGCGAAATGTTATTTATTTATTTACTTATTTCTACACTTTAATGTATCTACTTTATACATATGGCGGACTTATTGCTACGAGAGCAATCCCTTGCAATCAACCAGAACACTGATCCAGCCCCGCTTGACGAGCGGCCGGGAATCCAACCCGGGTCTCCACGGTGCACGTCGCAGTCAAAGGCCGTATTCCTTGTGATCAACCTAACATACCACGGTGACGACATTTTAGGGTAGTCAAATAAAAAACTCGACATTTTTTTTTAATTCCATATAGTGCGGGGTATGTTTGAAAGGGCTAATTATAAAGGTCCTAAACGTCCATATTATATCTTCGGTAATATATATATATATGGATGGTGATTTTTTCCATATATATATATGGAAAAAAGTTATATTCCCCTCCTCCTAATTTCCGAAACTGATGTCCCTAAAATTATAAAGAAAAGGTCTTTTTAGAAGCCTACGCAAAAAAGCTGTAGAAAACTATAATGCTTGTTCTAGACGTCAGAGAATTGAGATATTCACAACAAGATATATGTCCCGCTATTTAACTATATGGACGACAGTCAGCAGAATGGACGACACACGAGCGGAATGGGCGACAGTCGGGCAACAAAAAAGATCTTCTCAGCCATTCCACTGGGCTCTCGAAAAAGAGGAAGACCTAAACTTAGGTGGCTCGACTGCCTGGAAAAGGACTTAAAAATCCTAAGTGTAACAAACTGGATGTCTCTGGCTAAGAACAGGAAAGCTTGGGAGTTGATTCTGTGGAAGGCAGGGGCCCATCCTGGGCTGTCGAGCCATTGAAGAAGAATAATTTAACTATATGGGTATTATTAAATATTTATTCTACTAGGCCGTCCACATTAGTGAGGATTTATGATACACAGAGTAACTTCACTTTAAATGAGATAGAGAACCCTCAATGCGCGGGCTTTTGTATTAAAGTAATTAATCATATAAGAAAATATATCAGGATTTACCATTAATAACAACGCAGTGTATTGCAATGAATTTGTAGTACAAGAATGTTCTCCAGACACAATAAACATCTCATCATCTCTACACATGACATTTGAATTAATTTCATTATGAATTTGAATAAGTCCTTGAAATACAATCATGTCGAAGCTGTTTTTTTCTAATGCTGTCAATCACTCTGTTGTGTATCCAATCTATTGATAAAGAACTTGTTAGCGAGGATGGTTAAACTTGATTAAAAAACCAAATCAAAGGTACATATTGAACTTAACCAGCTAACAATACGCGAGCAAGTACATGTATTTATAATTCGTTCGAAAAGTTTCCGAGCATAATAATATATTAATTATTATTTCGTTTTTAATTTTTATTAATTATATTTATTAATTAATATTATTATTTCGTTTATTTTAGTTCAGGATTCATTATTATTTTATTTAGTTCAGGATTTGTAGCGTTGCGAAGGCGTACTCTAATATTATTGCTAAACGCACAAGTGTCAATGTGCTTTATTATTCACGTTTTGCACTAAGAAAATTCGTTTCCATATAATATGGAGACATTTTCGGATTTTTAGAAATTAAATTTGGAAACCTTCGACTTTGCCACGGTTCGTTTTCCGTTCTCAAGTATTTTTTTCTGAAACATTTTAATAACAGAACGTTACTTAAATTAAATGATGTCCGATTTATAGTTTAATTGATACAAGGGGTTATTTAAAAAGAATCTCACTTAGTGCACTAATACCGTAACTGTGTAGCTTTTCTGTGTATTCCAAATAATTAATTTATTACCATAATTTATTCATCATAAATAACGTTGGACAAAAATTTAATTCAAAAAAATTATGAAGTGTAGCTGGCTATCATAATCACACGAGCTGTTTGTATCAGTGGCAGGACTATGGGCAGTCAATATGAACGTCACTTTTTATTCAAGGGTCAGAAGTCGAAATTGTTTACGATTTTGTTATACATTAGAATGTCCATTTTCGTATATAATATAGCAGCGCTCTTGGAATGATGCGTTTTAATTTGGTTAAACAACGTTTTCATCTAAAATATTGTGAATATTTGAAATAAATATGACTGGTCATTAACCAGTCATAGTATATATATATATATATGTATATATATATATATATATGTATATATGTATATATGTACATATGTATATATGTATATGTATATGTATATGTATATACATATGTATATACATATGTATATACATATGTATATACATATATATATATACATATATATATATATATATATATATATATATATATATATATATACGTATATATATATATACATATATATATACATATATATATATACATATATATATATATATATATATATATATATATATATATATATATATATATATATATATATTGTGGGAATATGTACATTAATCATTAGGTAAGAAAACAAGAGATATACTGAGACTATCCATAATTTTTTACCTATAAACCCCGAGTGTTCGCGAACATACAAAAAAGGCAGACTAAAACTTATTTATGAATAATCAAAATCACGATTAACAAGCAATGATCGATTATGAACAAACCAAGAGCTCTACCAGCATATCTCCGAAGCAATCAACGGAACGGAAATTAGCGTCGGCAAAATGTTTCTCATGCTGCAGCCGATTAACAGCATCAATGATTATCCTGGTCACTACATTTTTTTTTCTTTTTACTCAGTCATTGGTTTTTCCATTTTTTTGCACGAAGAACTTGTTGTTGGTAAAGAGACCATACCGTTTGATACCGGCGAATGCTTGACGCTGACAGCGATCTTTTCAGAATATTTTTTTTTCTTTTCACTAAGTCATTGATTTTTCCATTTTAATTACATGAAGAACTTGTGTAAATTTGTTTACGACATTGAGATAATATTTAAAAAAGATACTTGGAACGATAAAAGTAGATTTGGTAAAGAGACCATAACATTTGATACCGGCGAATGCTTTACAGCTGACAGTGATCTTTACGGAATATAATTACCTCTCTGCACCTTATTTAAGAGAGAAAAGTATTGAGACTTTTGATCCTTATTTTTTTTTCACTTATCCTCATCAGGCGGAAGACGACCACTGCTAGGCATATATCTCTCACATAATCATACATAGATTGATCCCGTGGTGCTTGCAATAAACGGCTCCCTACGACCTTTACCAAGTCATCTGTTCACCTAGCGAGGGATCGTGCCATTCTGCGTCTTCCAGTACTTAATCACCATTCGAGAATCTTCCTTCCCCAGAGTTCGTCAGGGCGCTATATGACTTCCCCATTGCCAATTCAGCCTACAAGTCTTACGAGCTATGTCGGTGACCTTAGTTCTACGGACATCCTCATTACGGATTTCGTAGAGAAACCTCAAGCGTAGCCATATCACGGTAAGGGAATTAGATTATTTTTACTAGGCCAATAGTAAAGAACCACATCTCACTTCTGTATATTATAACTGGCAATATACACGGATTGAAAACTAGAGTCTAAGTCTTCAGGCCCTGGTGTATTTTGAACGAGAAGATGTGGCGAAAAGATTTCACAAATACTGTCGAGAAGAGTTTGGCCTCTTCTCGAAGTTGGTTTAATCTAATCAGACAATTTATTCTAGGTACACATATGCTGTCCAGATTCACAAATGCTGTCCAGAATATTTGATTATTGAACAAAAAGGCCTAGTTTTACTCTAGAGGAATAATGTTATTTCACGAGTTAAAATGACCAATATATTAAGTTGACTCCTGAACTATGTTCGTGCCAAATTTTATAACTTATCTCTTGTGCTGTCTAGGCGTGATTGAGTAATAAACATGTAAACATACAATTCATAGTATTAATATTCCATCCGTCTATGTATATTCCGCTACACAAAACATACGCCGATAAATTTGGTAATGATTCTTGTTTGGTTTCAGAATTACTAGGTAACGAATACCAATATTTTCACAATTACAATATTAGTGGTATGCAACACTGGCGACATTACATTCACTATCTAAATATAAAATAGCACCAAAAATATTTCTCCAGTTACCAAATGAGTTCATAATGCGACATTTTGTGAGTCCATCATGAAAATGGAAAAAAAAACTGTTCTTGTCACTTCATCCTAATGTTTATGTTTATATCATGAACCTTTTACTTAACCTAATAACGCTTATATAAATGCATGGACATATGTAAGTACATACGTTAATTATTTAAATATCAGAGTGATGTCAGTTAATATTTAAATATGTTAATATTTAAATATCGGAATATACATAGACTATGTATATCCACCGAGTCGCACGAGTGGAAAATTTATACCATGAAATGTATGTTTAGATGTTTATTACTCAATCACGCCTAGACAGTACGAGAGATAGTCATAAAACTTGGCACGATCATAGTTCATGATTCAGACTAATATACTGGTCATTTTAACTCGAGAAATAACATTTATTACTCTAAGATGAAACTAGGTATCTTTTTTAAATAAAATTTTAGCATTGCAAAATGTCAACAGATGGCCCAATGTTTATACATCAAGAATTTAACATTACTTATAGGCAGACCTTTGACAATGTCATTGGGTTAGCGATAAAATCCCCAGTTTTAATTGAAAAGGAGACCGGTAAAAGTCCATATAGTGTTGGGCTCAGGTGTTACAAGAATAAAATTTACACTATTATATAGAGAAAATAAAAAAAAACAAACACCTTAAAAGTTTTATCAAAATCGTCAATCAGACAAAAGAGAAATCTTGTATTTTTTATGAAAGTTAAGTTATTTTTCATAATAGATTGTAAATGTAATTTTTTCGGAATTCTTTGAACTAGAGAGATAAAACAAAGTGCAGATTGCGTCTTATTGTATTCTCCGTCGACAGATGTACCATAATAAACCATGATGCTCGACAGGGTCATCGAAAAAAGTTAAGTAAACCTCGATAAGAGGAAAAAAGGCCATTTTGACAATACGAAAACCATTGTTAATGTTTGTTAACAGTTTATTTTTAATTAATTTAGGCAATGTGTAGCACGTTAAAGAAAGCAAAAGGCATTCCATTTAACGATTCTTTATATTCTAAAAATGTAACATATGCGCATCATGAAGATACTTTTTTGTTTCATATTATGGTTATAAATTATAATTCTATTTTCTCCTCTTTCCTGATTGTCAATTATTGAATTGTTTGACTATATTTTAAAAAATACCAGCTTTTTTAAAAATTATGTTTTATCGCTGTAACGTCTGGGCCCATTTTTGCCGGTCTCCTTTACGCGAATGATGCCCCGATTATCTACCAGGACCTCTAAATATGAAGTTAAATCAAAAATATTTTTTCTTTTATTAAATGTGTCTAAAAGACGGCTTTTTTAAAGTATTCCATTACGACATTTGAAAGAAAATTGTTTTTCTACAGCACCTTAATAAACACACATACTCTATTATAACATATTTACGTGATCTATTCTATGGTATTAGTGAGGGTTACGAAGAGAAGATACAATAGGGATATAGAATAGCACGTAAATATGCAGATACTGGTACCTCAAGCCGAACGACTTCCTAGCGTCGAACGCGGTGTCGTTAACTATTTCAAGACTAGAGGTAGACGAACTCTCTCCAGTGAGGGCGAACGTATGGGCTTCTAAATAACTTCCGCGCTTCCTTCTAATTTCAGCCCTCTGTTGAGTCATTCGCTTAAACTGATCCACTCAAACGAGGCACAGTCTGAAGGTGTATTGTGGTCATCTGTTCGTATTGCTCTTAATGAATATTCCGTATCATCGTGACGTCTTTCCGTCCGTCTATGCGTAATAGGCTTTTTTGGCAAAGGCCGTTTGACATAGAACGGTCAAGTTACAAAAGCGAAATACTAAGAAGAATTTAATTTTTATTTTAGGGGTCAGTGTTAAGTGGATAAAGAAGCGAAAAAAATGTTTTCGTAGGTCATTAGATAGGGGTATTAAATGAAACTTTCGTGTTCAACAATATTTCATTTAAAAGACATTTTTAATATCCTTAAAAATGTCTTTTAAATGAAATATTCCCTCTCACTCTATCTCGAAAAATATCGGTTGGAAAAACTAGAAAACCAAAAATTACAAGTATCACGTTATTTTAGACAGAGTTTTCATGATAAATATTTCCATTGATTAATCTAAATTATCATGCACCTATTAATGACAACGAAAAAAACCATTGATATATATTGTCCGTATTAGTGTGTGTGTGTGTGTGTGTTTTATATTTTATTTTTTTAGGGACATTTAAAGTATTATAAGACAATACACCTTTGCCCATTGTTGTACATATATTGCTTGTTGCACCAGAAATGATCGAAAAGTTTCTATAAATAAGAGATTTTTTTTATATTTTCATTATTTATCTACTTATAACAATGTTAAGACGGTTTAGCAAGCGAGCAGCAAGCGAATTTCATACAAAATGTTCTCCGTTTAACTGTACAGCAATTAAATGTAGACTTTTTGCCTGACTTTTCCAAATAGTTTAACTCATACATGACCAACTTCTAACGTTTTCTTACATGCATATGTCAAACCGTAGCTACGTGCAGAATTTCAAATTTGTAGGGTCAACTGGAAACAGAAAATTTAAATGCGATATGGTGTTTATTAACTCCTGCATATTTAAAAAACCTGGTATGTATTAACATCTTGAGTTAGAGGGGTGTCAAAATCTTGGAGAGGTATCGTGCGGTTTGATGAAATTGATTATTTTTATTATGAATAGATGATGGACATTTGTCAGTAAGTCGTTTTCCTATTCCTAATACACACACACACACGCACACACACACACGCACATATATACACGGTATCCGGGAATAAGTGTCGGACAAAGAAAGACACTATTCGTTGGCTATAAAGTAATAAATTGTCGTTGAAATAAAACGTAAAACACGCCCTTTTTCTAATTGAATGAAAAAAAAATATTACACAACTTTTTTAACACACCCAATACTTGCTTGGAGCACGGTGCTTACCCGGGATGTCTTCGTTCTTTTTTCTCGTTATTCCCCTGAGCAGCGCTGAATAATGTGTGCAAGTATCGTATGTATGAAAAAGACGACAAATAATTATGAATATTTTTTTCAATTTTCTGTATTTTACAGACTGTCAGTCTTGATGAACGTAGCAGAAAACGGTAATATAAAAAGAGATTATCTTAAACTGGATATCAGGTTCGATTTTTTGAAAAATCAAAACACTGTATTCTTTTATGAATTATTAAAATACTATTATATAAGTTACTACACCATATTTAGACATTATAAATAATTTTGATTGATCACAATATAACGCTATGGGGATTCCATACGAGAAAATGAAAGTAGTATAACCAAATGGCTATTTTTATTTACCACCAAACGGCACTGATAGCATCTTGAACGGTTCCCATATGGTGGTGTGTCCCAAAGAGCAAGTTCGTCGGTAGAGTAAGCCATATGTTTTGCCACGAGTAAATGTAATGATATTTTATTGCGATACTAAATATAAACATGAAACTCTGTTACATACAACGAATCTGCGAACATTGAATACGCGAATAACGAGATTAAATCATATGATTTCCAGACATCAATTACTGGAAACAAAGTGTTAAGCAAATCTTTTTAACTTTAAAGTTCTTCGAAATTTATAGATTTAATCTAAATATAAACACGAATCAATAAAGTCTGTTACAGAGAACCTGCAAATACTGAATATGAAAATAACGATCTTAAATCGTATGATTTCTAGACGTCAATTAATGAAAACAAAATGTTAAGTAAATCTTTTTAAATTTCAAGTTCTTCGAAATTTATGGATTTAATACCCGTATACGTATATTATCTATTATAGCAGTCCAGTTCTTATGGTTGCGGGTTTAAAAGCACTTAAAGTTTGAGTGGCGAGAGATAATAAAGAAACTCATTCACTACGTTGGCTTTATAAATAGTAAAACCGTGTCTTTTGTTCGCTTTCGGAAGCGCGGTCTTATCTTTGTATGTGGAACGTCTTAGAAATCTCCAAAGCAAAAGTGGCGGGTCAATCAAGGACGACACTGCTTAGCAACAGAGTAGTGACTTGTTGGTCAAATCAGGACTGCCGCGGGCCATTCACGGTTGTGATTTTTCTAATAAAAACTAACTGTTTCACGAAGCCTGCAGTTTTCATTATATCAATCTACTAACGTCCTATTTAACATGGTAATAAAATATTTCTGTTATAGTCTAAAGCTTATTAAAAATTGCTTTTAAAAAAATGCTTCTAAAAAGAAAATGAATTAATTTCAGCACCTTTATTTATTGCGGACAAAACTAAGTAATGTTAACATAAAAAAATAATAGTTTAGGATAGTTTTATTATATTTTAGTGATTATACAAGTTTTAGGGAAATTAAAAAAAAAACTAACTACCTTTGTCTCACAGACCACGCTATATCAAATTTAATGTATTATTTAAACGTGAATTACTTTCTTAATAATTTTATCTCTGATAATTTTGATATATTTTTTAATTGTAATAGCTACAAATCTTAAGACTATCAAAAGACCTTGATAGTCTTAAGACGGTTAATATTATATATTTAAGTCTAATCAAACATTAAAGGGAACATTTTTAATTAAAATATTTTTCTGTGCAATATTTTACAAACTATTTAAGTCATGTGATTTCCTCAAACTACACCATGAGTGAGTACATTAGTAATTAATTTATCATGTTTTTAATAGTCATGTTTCATGCCATTTAACAAATAAATTTAATTCCATATCCAAGTACGTAATGGCGCGGATATTAGTGAAATAATAACGAGTGTCTAATCGTGGCAGCTGTTCGATACATTAAGTAATAGAGTATATGTAGTGGTTGTGTACGACTAGCATGAGCTTGGGTGCGTGCGTTAGCGGAGTTAGGTGTGTTAAAAAATATTTTTTGCACTCAATTACAATTCACAGCCTTAGAAAAATGACGTGTTTTTTATTCCTCTATATTTATTTCTTTATAGCCAACGAATAGTGTCTTTGTCCGATATTTTTTCCCGGACACCGTGTATCATCTCCACACATACATATTTAGTATTGCGGAATCCGCTCAATCCAATGATCATGCATGTTGTAGGATCAATCTTATTCCTATTACAAAAATGGTGTATTAACGCGGAATGGTTCGATCGAGCCACCGGAACAGACTTTGCCTGAGTTTCCCCTCCCCGAAAACCTGTTATTGATTTCTTCATAATTACTACTTGTTATTAATTGTAAAGTATATAAATAAAATAATAAAATATACTTTTTATTAAATTTATGCATTTAAGAAAATTGT